>JH598203.1:446798-461388 GCA_000173235.2 Hyaloperonospora arabidopsidis Emoy2
CACTGGCTTCTCGTCACGATCAGAGCATGCGAAAATACGTGCATGCATGATCTGAAAACATTTTCGGGAGGAAGAAATGCTGCCATAAAATGACGGTGCACGTTAGGACTGAACAAAAGCAAAATGGACGAATGCTGCATAAATGACGTGCATGACTGACAGCTACGATACCAATAATAACCTTGCACCCAGCTACATCTGCGGGTATTGCGAGCAGATGAACACGCATCATTCCAAACTCTGACGCCTCGCGAGGCGCTCATTCGTTTTGACGCATTCTTGTAGCAGCTACGCGCCTACAACATGCTTGCCTGCCAGAAAGACCACGAAGTAGCAAATGAGTTGTTGGCCGTACTTGCAAGACAATGCAGACCAGGCAGGCAAATGAAGCACCGAACGATATGGCGAGATGGTGGCTGATCCGAGTGTCAGCCCTACAACTGATGGACAAGCCGTCTGGATGCTTACTTGGCTACGCTTCATCATGGGGTCCGTCCACAAGATGGCTGACATCGCACACTTGCAACAAGTTGGTCGATACACTTATCATTGTGTACGTGTCGTATATGTTTCATGGTTCGATCGAGTACTTGCTGTTATGGAAGTGTTTTACGGTGCGTCGATTCTTGGTACTATATCAAGTCATGCAGACCAGAGCGGTGGCACTATCTTATCATCGCCCAAGGTTCTGTGGACCAGCACAACACCACGACGTGGGTGCAAGAGGGTTGTGTGGTTTGGTTGGTACAGGAGGGCTGTTGTATACTACTTTCCTCTACTGTCGGAGGCACTTTGGAGAACAGTCAAGCGTCACAATACATATGTTCGTCGTGAGGGTGGCCGGTATCGGAGGATACACGGAAGTCCACAGCACAATGTCGAATGGGACAAACGGACCTGTAAACACCCGATGCTGGAGCTGCTGGAAATAACGGTGTCCCGAAACAAAGAACGCGCTGCTGGCCAATCAAGCAGAGCTAGTATCCACTTTGGAAGTGGTTGCGGTGCATTGGCGTATGCTTGCTTCCAGCTTTCTGAACATACCTCGGTTGAAGAGAGTTGCGAAACCGGTGTCAATAACAAGCAGCACCGCATCAGAAAAAAATGTAAAAATGAACGTCAGCCATTTACATGTTGTGCTAGATCGCTTACTACATGGGCTGCACAGTGGTTGGACGCGCTGCTACAATCGCCGTAGCTAGCTAGCTTGATACTCCCGCGGGCGAGTCGCCTTCGCCAGGTTGGACCTATCCTCAATAGAATTGACAAACGGCGCCAGATCATATCGCCGTCACTGTTTGCCGGTAAAGAGCACGATATTAGTGCTGTTCTTGATCCAACGTGATCTGCTTTCCGATGTAGATGCTGAAACGTCGCATCTTGCACCGAAATCTCAGCCAGCAACAGTCGCATTCGTTCACTTCCTGATTTGTGGCCCACCCCACAAGCGACGCTTCGGCTGATTTGGGCATCTCGGAAGTGTGACACAGAACAAACCCACGAAGTGTGATTTACTTCGCAGCCACTTACTATGGCTAGAAAGCGATGCACAGGATCGCTTCAGTCCACCGTGTTCGCGCATCGAGAGGAGACTGATTTTGCTGATGCCATCGCCCTAGGAGACCCCGGTGCTATCGGCGCTGCGGTTTTGGGCCCGTTATCGCATCAGGCTGCCGTGGAGCCTTTTCTCTAGTCGCCTGCGTTTCGACCGGGAGCCGCCAGTGTTCTTTTGTCTTTTTTACCACAGGTTATGCGGAGTCCTGTCTCCGTAGCCCTCCTGTACCTGCTCCGACTAAGTCCAAGACAGGCGTTTCCAGTCTCTTCGCCAGAAAGGACCCACTGCCGTCGATGGGTGGTATCTTCTGTCAGACAAGCGAAGAGGTGCTACTTGCTCTGACTGTGGCTCAGGCTGATGCCAATACGGCTGCAGCCGCTAACGCCAGCAAGTATCGACTTGAATACGAGTGTGCACGTCAAGATTTGCTGGCGGCTGCTTGACGACAAACAACGTTCACCTACAGCGCTGGAGAAGGAGACCTATCGATTGTGGCTGGCAAAAGATATCTATCTTGCTTCTCCACCCGTTTTTACTTACGAAACTCGGACGCTGCGCGAATGGAAACTCGACGCATCGACTTTAAGTGGCCGACTTTGTTAATAGGTTAAGCCCGCCTACCTCGAGGCTACGTTGTGTACGAGCTCAATACTACGTATCAGTTTTGTCATGCGTTGCACGCGGCGGCTGCAAACGAGGTCGAGCTGCCGCGCCTATGCCTGATGTGACTGGTCTCACGTGTTCGGCACACTCTTAAGTAGCCGAATGTACGTTTCTCACGCCCTTCGCTCGAAACATGTGGTCATACAATTCCTTTCGCTTTCTCGAGGTACGTATGTGCTGCGTGCGACTGGCTCGTTGACGGCAGGGAATGCGGAAAAGAGCTTTGATCCGATCAGTATTCCAACGTTGTATCGCGTGGAAGTGCTGGGTCGTTCCGGCACCCCCGCGCAAACGATTTGCGATTGGTTCTGCGCATTAACCTCGACACCGGTTTCTGTGTGTCGTAGCCTTTGCCAATAAAGGAGCTATGCTGTTTGACCCTCATGTCTGGCAGGTCATTTTTGCGAGTACGAAGTGTCCGCCGGAGCTCCTAGAAAACTGCAAGCTGCGCATTGAGGGTGACGGAATCCAGCCACTGAAGCATTCTTGCATCAACCGCAGACGACCTCGCGTCCCCCGTGTAAGCTTTGCCTTGGCACAAAGCACTTTCGTCGGGAGTGCGAGGTTGTCGCACCCGACGTTGTTGCGAGCAGACGCACTGTATCCTTAACTGTTTGGGCGCCTTTGGTGACAGGGGTCGAGCTACTTGTACCCACAAGTAAGCTGGTGAAGCAGCTCAAGCAATTTCGTCCCGCTAATTCACCAGCACTTGCTCTTTGTCTCCGCCACGAGCAAAATGAGCGCAAGAATCGTCAACGGCAGGAAGGGTCCGGCGAGCTTAGGCTGATTCTCGGACGGTTGCAGAGGGTGCGTTGCAGCAAGCCGCTCAGCATCGTGTCGATGAGGACTTCCATCGACGTAGCGAGGTCGCTGCACGGACCCGGGTGGCAGCCTGGCTTCACGCCTTTGTCCTGAGCAGGCGTACGGGAGATCCGGTGCCATCTCTACATCCCGCTTCTGGTGTGGACTGCACTATACCAGTGCCTACGGAGCCAGGGTCGGTCGCAGTCCAGCCGGAGGTCGCCTTGCCGGCGGGTACGGCTGGAGAGCCCTTCTCCGGCTCCCTCGAATGACTACGCACCTTCCGCACGTGTCGAGACGTGATGCCTTCCCTCTGTGGATGTACTTGATTCGAGTTCGACGCCCGTGTTCTTTGAGGATGGCTCGACTCAACCGCCTACTAGGGCAGACGTCCCAACATTGGGCAATCTGTCAGGAGATACGGTTGGTGTTGGTGATGTTTTGGCATCCTCGGACCCGGTACGCCCCCAATTCAACATCAAGTGCCGCTCTCGTACTGACTGACACAGTATGCGGAGGCGGGAGTCCCAGCAGCTTCCATCAGGTTCCATTTCGTCTTTTTGTGCCCCCCCTTGCCCCCTTAAGCTGCTTGGATGGCTCGATGGTTGGTCCTCGAGCGCAGCTGGAGTCCACGATGCGTCTTGATGAGCTTGCGGAGACATGCACCACTCCTGCCGGTATTGAGACGACTACATTTACCCATCTGCCCCAGCCTTGTGATGGTCCTCTCTCTACCGATCGGCGCGTGTTGCGTCAGCGTGCAACAAAACATCACGGAGACGACTGCGCAGACCCCACCGGTCTGCTGTCGCCCTGCTCCCGCGATGTTTCCCCGTATCCATTATCGCCCCAGCCTTCGGCTGATATTGCACTCCAAAGCTTGGACCTTGATGTCGATAACTCTTTCTTCCCGGCTCTTCCTTATGGGTCACAGCTTGCCTGCCGCCTGTCAGCAAGCACGCGTCTTGAGCGGAATGCTGCAGCAGCAGGTTGCAGAGCCGGTGATATGAATCACGATGCGACACTCCGGCGGCTACTTTTTCGCAAAGGTTCATTGCTCCGTTCTCTTGTCGGATCGGCCGATGAGCTTCGAAGCTTATACCCTAGTGACCGCGCTGAGCGAAAGCGTCGCGAGGGCGATAACGTATCGGCTACTACTATTTGGATGCGGAAGAATTGACAACGGTATACCGGTCGCCTCAGCGCTAAGTCTTCATTCCCACTCACGTCGACGCGTTGACAGATCTGCTTCGGCACCTTCCTTACTCCGTGTTGCACTACGTGGCCTATCATCGCCCACGTTTACCGCTCTTGGCAGCGTTGTTAATAGTCAATCTCGATTGGCGCTTATGAGTCATCACGCCCCCGACAGGACTTCTCCTTCGCTGATTCGCATGCTCTGCTTCGACCGTATCAAGGCTGTCAACGCTATCCCGCATGGCCGAGTGCGCTGGACATTAACGGATGCGGTCAGTTGGTGATTAAGTCTCGAACAGGTCGAAACAGACCTTCTTCTAGCAACCACAGGCCTGCGATTGCCTATTGCTGAGATGCTCGCCTTAACGATTGTGAGTCTCCTGCTCCCACACCTACTTCCTCCGCAGAGCGACAGAGACATCGTACTTCCAGACTGCAGGGCTCGTGTGTACGAAGGTAGCGCTGACATCCAGCTCCTCGTAGCGGACATTGCCTCCACCAGATCGTGGTCTCGCGCCTTGACGTTTGTCAAATATGGAGACGACGCCGGTCCCCGTCGATGCTAAATTTTCTCGTTGACTGTGAGCGGTACGACCCATATATCACGGCTCTCCACTGCCGCTTTTGCTCCCGCGGGCCGTCAACCGACTGACGGCGTTCGTGCTCCAGAAATTCTTCGACATTGCAGTTTCCCGTCCCATCGTGTCGGTCACGACAACACGCTCGGCCTGTTGACACAGAACGTTCAAAGTCTCGGTCGACGACATGGACGTCGAAATGCTTGGTTTTCCCACTTTCGCCAACGCCAAGAGTATGGCGATACGGACTTAGTCTGTGTTCACGAGACTTGTACCGACCAAAGTGACATTGACGACGCGCAAGCTTATCATTTACGCTCGTGGGGGTTTGCGAGTGCCGGAGAGGGAAGGATGCTAAATGCCTGGAGCGCTTGTTCTGTACAGAACACTGGGATCGGTGTTGTTGTTGGTATTTGCATATAGCTCTGTTTTGAATCTGCAGCCGTATCGGGAGAGCGACTGGAGCCCGTGTTGGATGGCGGTTACTGCTGATCTGAATGGGATTTCACACATTATTTTTAACTGCTGCGGCCCGTCAAGAGCGCGAGACCGAGAAGCTCTATTCACAGAACTCGGCCCTATTATTGCGACGACACTCCGTCTTCTTCTACTCTCGGGTGATTTTAATTGCACCCTTGATCCTCCGATGGATCGCTCCCATCTGAATCCGCTGCAGGCCATGATTTCAAGGCTCTACGGTTGGTGCTCTCCGATTGCGTGCTGGTTGATACCTTGGACGACGAAGCGCTTCGTGCTCGGGACGAAAAGAGGTGGACGCTTTTTATCAACGACATCACACGTATCATTACACTCTAGCCGGGGGCAGTATGCCAGCAGCCGGCTTGATCGCTGGTACTTCTGTGGTGAACACATTGACTGGATCCGTGCGGTATCCACATCAATTTCTGCGCCATCCTATGACCATGACGGTGTTGCTGTGCACATCGCTTCTCCGGACGCGTTGGTGCGGATTAAACGTCCTCGACGAGTGCATCCGCTGCCTCGGTACGCTTTGGAGGCCGCGTCCCAAGTCTCATCAAATTTCTTCGCGTTTGCACATTCCCAGCTTGACACTGTTATGGAGAGAGTTACTGTGGTGGAGAGCAAGCCGCGTGCTGCATCAATGTGGTGGGAAGGAGCCAAGGTCCATCTTCGCACGAGCTACCTGGCGGTCAAACGAGTTTCGCGTCGCAAATCAACATCTTGCTATAGCCAGCGTCTTCATCGGTTGGGAAAAAAGATTTCCGAAGCTGCGGTAGTCCCTCCTGTCGTCATATCGGGCAGTGCCGGCCCAAGGGACATGGCTTGATGCAAGACTGTGACCTCAGTTCGACTTGCAATGTTGGATTGCCAGGCTCGGTGGCAAGCTCTCGAACGCCGGTCGTTTTTTCTTCGGTCCCATACACTCACCCCGGTCACTCTACTCGTGATTTCTTTCTGTGCGTCTCCAACAAATTTCTGGACAATACTGTCCTCTCCTTGGGCGGTTCGTCTACCCATGGGTCGGTGCGGTCTCGCAGGCTTCCTGAGGTCATGGGAGACGGATGGCAAGGTGTGATGCAGCATCCTGCGGCGGGCCTCGATCTGATCGACGGTTTCGTTGCTGCGCTTCCCTCCCGTGCTGGCGTCGAAGACCTCGAGGAGCTATGCGACCACGTGACGAAAGCGGAGGTGCGCAAAGCTATCAGAAAGTGCCACCGAGGTAAGGCGTGTGGGCCGGACGAGCTGGGGAACGACTGGTACCGACACTATATTGATGATCCTGTTCCACTGTTAACGAAATTGTGCAACATTTGGCTGGAGGGCGAGGCTGTTCCCATGACTTTTCGCGGTTCTCACGTCTCATGTATTAAGAAGACCAGCGGTGCTGCTGTCCCGTTGGACTACCGCCCAATCGCGCTTCTTGACTCGGACTACAAGTTTGCACTCGTGTTATCGCAATCCGCCTGAGGCAACATCTCTCGAAACTTGTTTCCCACCTGCAGGCTGGTTTAGTTCCGGGCACGGATATGAACCATGTCATTGGTTTGTTTGAGGCGGCTAAAATTGCGGCTCGTGATGACCAGCAAAACGCAAGCGGCATGTTTTGGTACTCGACTTTGCTAAGGCTTACGACTCGCTTGGTCGGAGTTTTCTCCTGGTCGCGTTACGGTATCTCGGCTTACCCGACGCATTCGTACGCGTTGTCAGCCTCTTACACGCCGGTACGCGCTGTCGCTCCTCTGTCAATGGACATCTTTCGCATTGGCTACCAGTCACCTGCGGCATCCGGCAAGGTTTCCCACTAGGACCCTTGCTGTTTATCCTCGCGTTAGATCTTCTTTACAAGCGTTTCGAGATGGACACCCAGGTGACCTGGGTTATGCTGGTCACCCGTTCCGCGGTTCTAATGATCAAAGTTTGCGGGTATGCTAATGACACGGCTGTGTAATATCCGCTCCCCCACCGAAGTAGGGGCTGTCTTGCGTATCCTCGAGAAGTTTGGCAAATCGTCTGGGCTGAGAATCAATGATGCCAAGTCCATCGCTATTTCACTTCGACCGGAAACCCCAGCCTGCCCGACCGAGCTCGGTGCTTTAAAGGTATTGCGTGACGGTGAACACTGTCGGTATCTTGGGGACCTTGTCGGCGCTGGTGCCACCGGTAGTGCGAATTGGACGAGCTGTATACGCGCTTTTACTACTCGACTAGTGCAGGCTCGATTAAGACTAAGAAGTCTCGTCTGCGAGCCCTGATAGCATCAGTTGTCGTCATGCCCAAAATAATATTTGTGGCACGCCACAGTTGGCCTTCTCAAGCGATGGTGGCTACGTTGCGGCAACTCGTCAAGAAGTATGTCTGGCGTTGCCGGAATGGTGTCTCACGCCGTGCATGGATGGGAGAGTGTCAGGCTGAGTTTCCGGCGAATTAAGGGGGTATCGAGTTACCTAATGTACAGGCCTCACTCCTCACTAGGACGGGTTCTACAGTCGGTAGGTGGGCTACTGGTTCAACGGGTGTTGGTCGCCTAGTTGGAGACATACTTTTAGCTGAGCGTCTCGGGGTATATACGTACCTATCGCCTGGTCACGGTGATGACTTGGGTGGTCCGACCTCCTGGGCTAAGACAATGTGGGCGGCCGGGGGTACGGTCGTCAGGGATGCACTTCGTGATTCGCACTCCGTGGCCGAGATTGCGATCATCCGCGCCTCCGCCATGACGTTGCGGAGTAATGGACTCGATGCTCAATGGGTGGATGGTGAGATCTCCTTTACAGGGGCCGAGACCTCGCTGCAAGAGCTCCGGCCGATCATATCCAAATAGTCGGCCCTTCGCGGTACACTATGTGATGAATGGATCCATTATGCATCGCTCGACACATCGACATGGCTGCGTGGTACGACCGGGGTGGCCTATAAAGCCGATTTTTTCGCGCGTGTGACGGACCAATGTAGCACGCTTGGTTATGTGAACTGATGGCGGGTGGTTCAACAGGGTACGATCACCTTCTCGCTATGTGGAATAATCAATCCTTCAGCATACACTCAACGAGGCGCCAAGAAATGTTGCGAGACTATGCTGTTCAATTTTCCTCAAATACGGTTCGCAACCCACCGTGGAGACCTTTTACGGACGGTAAGTCCAGCCGTTCATTGGCACCACACCTGTCGCCTAGAGCAAGGTAATTTCATCGTCCATGTGGAGGATACTACAACCAGGGACGCCCTCCCTATCCAATCGATGACGGATTGTGACCGTGCTGCGGCACTTCACACTCCTCAAGTGAAGGTTCGTTTTCTTGCGCACCCGGCTCTTACTCGACTCGTTCAGCTTTATGGGAACGGTGGCATATGGATGAACCGTCGTCGTAGTTATAGCGCATTTGTACGGCGTGCACGCTTTTCTTAAGGTGTTGTGATAGAGATACGGCTATTGTGCAACTCGAGATAGCCTCTCGACCCATTCACGACGCGATGTTTCTGCTCGATTGGCGGGACATCCGACGGGTCCCTGGGGCCACGTCTTCTATGGTGCAGACATTGTTTCGGATCAAAGCTAACAAGCTGAATCTCTGGAACATTGACCGCGCCGATTGGTCTTGTCCGCATCCTACGTGCGACACCTCCATCTTGGCTTCCCTTCAACACGTCTTCTGGGATTGTCTCGTGCCGGCTACTGCGTGGCAGGAACATCGGGCGCGATGGAGAGCGCCAGGAGACAATTTGGATGACAACCTCCAGCTTACAACCTCCAGTCTTGTTCGTCCGGACACGCCAAGAAAGGCGTGGGCCAGCATCCGGAATGCTCTGGGTGAGATCGACGACGAGCACAAGTATCAAGACGAGTTATATGATGGTGCCCGACTGCTTTGGCGGCTAATGGCTCTTTCTACGATACACGCTATATGGTGCGCTCGCCACCGGCTACGACTTGAGGAGGGCGCTACCTTAGCGACTTTATGGGCGATCATTAACAGGACGGTTTTAAGTGGGGTCATGCAGCTTCGGGCTTTGGTTCAGGAATTTGACGATTGTGCGCTTCCGCGGTCCCGTGTTCTATCAGCACTTGCCACGATGCTGGTACAAGCGCACGTTAACGATGCCGGTGAGAGTCCGCGCCCTCTGGTGGTTTGTAGCGTCTATTTACTCTTCTTCAAAGGAGGATGGTGAGGAAATCCCGGTCCAGGTGGGTCTGGCGGTTATTGTTCGGCTTGATACCGAAACTTATGCGGCTGAGCTTCGTTGGGCTACCAGCATGTCGTATGGTAGCACTACCACAACAAATAATACTGCTGAATATTGGGACCTCGTCCATGGTTTACGTCGTGCTACATTCGAGGGCTAAACTCCGATCCATGTCATCGTAGACATTGCCATGATCATCCGACAGCTCCGGCACCATCGTCCACCAAAAAACAATGGTCTTCGCATGCGCTATAAATCCGCGAGGCGCTGTGCGGATAGCCTCGACGTACTGAGCTGACGCACCACTACCGCGAGTTAAACAAGATGGCCGATCGAGCCGCCAACATTGCTATGGACTCCTCTCGTTCGGTCCAGACGTCCGCGGACGACGACCAGCCCATTTTGGCTGATCTCTCCAGATTCTTGGTCAGTGACGTCGAACACTGGACATCCACGCACCAACAGGTGCGACCCGACCTTGACGCTGTTTTTGACCGGCTCAGTGAGACCAGTGCTTCGCGAGTACCTCATTTGGATGGGATATCCTTGGTCGGACCTCCCCCCAGTAGCAGTCGGTTGCCCCCTAACTTGTATTCCCGTGTAGTGTAGAAAGTATCGAATCCGTCCCGGACATTAGTAATCTCTAAAAGTATCTCAATGAGCCTCACCTTAAACAACAACAATAGTCACATTGGCCTGTCCGGTCGTTTCGAAGGCTCATATACATAGTCGGTGTCAACAGGCGTGCGTTTCTTTCACTACCGACACCGGGTGCGACAGAAGTCCATCTCCCGGAAAACAGTAAACCTGCTTTTGATTCGATCCGATTGACTCGAGTCCGGTCCAGCTTGCACGTCTGCTTGCTTTTTATCATTCTGCAACTTGCCAAGACTTCCCAGCATCCCTCACCACCTTCACTCTAAGATGAAACTCTCCATTTGCCTCCTGCTCGCTGCTGTCACCGCTACGACGATCTGTGTACAAGCTACGGAGGTCCGTCGGAACGAACTTCTTGATGGCGTCAAAGTGCTTTCTAGTATCCTCACGGATAAGGACACTCAGGTGAATGTCGAAGATGACGGATACCACCACTTCAACCACTACGACCACCACTACGACCACATCGACTACTAGGCCTTTAGCCAAGACCCTTCTGCCAAGCTTTTCATGCGATCAAGGTCTCGGCGACCGCGATCACATTGAACGGAGTTGATGACGAGAGACAATCTTATCCTGAACCTGTCCCACGTATCGACTGTATCTGGTTAAACAGTTCAAGCCGGAGGCGTGGATACGTAGACTAGTGAAGGAGTAACGCGACATCAATGTAGCTCACCTTCAACTTGTTCAAAATCAATTCCGACTTCTTTGCCCACTCACTTCTGTACCCCCGTGCCTCAATCAGCCACAGTAAAAGGCAGTACGCCTATGTGCTAGACCCGACACATGAGGCTCACCTGGAACTTCTGTACCGTTGCATATATTTACATATATATGTATGTATTCATTTACATATATATGTATACATATATATGTCTGGTAGAGTCTTGCCTTCGTAAACTCGAGAAATCGATCGAAGTTCCGACGACGACACCGGTGAGTGAGCCGGCACAAACATGAGTCCTGTACTGGATATGCGCCAAGCATTGCGGGATATCATCCGAATGTTGGCTTTGAGACTAACGGATAAGTAGATACGATACGGCCCACTATGTTTATCCGGTAAGCCTGCGTGGCTGTGAACAGGGCTGTCGTCTATGGCAGCACGTTGTATGACGAGACTCTCACGAGCATCCGAACCACGGTTTATGTGTCGCATGCCAGAGACGAAGTGCGTAGCGTGTATCGCTTTATTTCGTTCTTGACAGGCAACGGGTGTCTGCTAATGTCTCGTGTCTGCATCATCGAAACTGGTACCATGCTGCTCGAAGACAATACGAATGGGTCATGTTATCCCCACAAGGTTGGTGATGTTCCCACGAGGTTCGCGCACGCTACTTCATGCGTTGACGAGTGCAGTTACTGCTCGGCACCATTGTGCTCCCTCGTATTGCCTCTGACAACCTGGTCTCTGCGTCCATCTATGTCAATGTCGCCGCTTTCGGTGGGATGAGAGTTCCTTTGATTGCTCCCTCCGCCGCTTGTCGTAAGCGAGTCCCAACGACGGTGGCAACCCAATAACAAAGTCTACTAGATGAGCCAGTCTCGGTCGACCTTCAAAAGAGCTAGTTTTTCAGTGCTGGCAGAAAGGGGAAGAGCGCAAACGATTGATCTCTTGGTCACGAAGTGCGTGATCGGTCCTCAGGCGATCGATATCTTGATACTGTTCATCCACATTGCGAGCGAGCATGTCGTATCCCATTGTGAGTAGATCCAAGCGTTCTCTGCCTTCCTCCACCTCTTGCTGCAGGTAATGACATTCTTGGGCCAGTCGATCGGCTTCGGCATAATACTCCCGCCACGCCGCACAGGGACGGTCATACTCTTGCTGAACAAACTGCACGAACGGGGACTCTATCACAATTCAAGTCCAAAGTTCTCGTTCAAGCTCATTACCACGTCGTCCTTAAATTCGCATTGCTGTTTCCACTCCTGGTAAGGATTGACCAAGTCCTCTTGAAATCGATACGACAGTATTGTGATGTAATAAAGGTGCTTACTGAGCTGTCATCGTCGGAAGGCGGAGACCCTACTTACGAATCGGGAAGAAGAGATGGAGACGCATGGTTGCCCACCACACGAATACAGCTGGTAGCGGGGAGGGAAGCAGGATCATCAAGAATGACGACACCGGCGGCAACGCCGACCGAATCTGCGGACCGTCCAGCACGAACGTCTGGTGCATCAGCAGTAGACGCGCCTGAGTCGACGATACGATCACCAAAACCGGTTTTGGTCACGGCAGAGACGTTTGTTTGTTCATCAGCTGCCTCGTCAACGTGGGGCGGATCAAGGTCAGTGGGTATGCCGGCGGAAACAGTTGCGATATCGACCGGCTCGATAGGGTGTTCAACAGGAATGTCTTCGGTCTCGATAGTTTTGCGAGCTTGGTCGCCGGCCACCTCGCCACTTCAAGGCAAGCCAAGGTTCGATGGGACGTCAGCAGGCACAGCTGCGATGCCGACAGGGTCGGCTGGGTGATCAACAGGAATGGCTTCGGTCTCGACAATGTTGCGGGCTTGGTCTCCATTCACGTCGCCACTGCGATGCGAGTCAAAGTCCGTGGGGACGTCAATAGATACGGCTGCGATGCCGACCGGGTCTAAAGTGTGATAATCAGGAACAGCTTCGGTTTCGACAGAGTGGTGTGCTTGATCGCTGGCCATCACGCCACTGCGATGCGAGTCAAAGTCTACGAGGGCGGCAACGCGTACAGCCAAAACGTCGGCCGGGTCGATGGGATGGTCAGTTGCAGTGCTTCTGGGCTCGGCTGGGGCGTGTCCTGGGTCACCAGAGAGCATGCCAACTTGGGGCGAGTCAAAATCATTGAGAATAACAGTGTTGCCGGTCTCGTCTAGTGCATGACCAGCGCACGCTTCACCACAAAGAAGTGGGATGGACGATCGCAGCGGGGATGACTGAGGTGGCATTAAACCCGATGCCAGAGGTAGACCAACGGTGGGGCGGTTTGGAAGCAAAATCTCTCCAAGTCTATCGGACGGTATAAGATGCCGTGGTTCGAAGGAGTAGGCAAGTCAAAAAGTGCTCAGCCAGATCGACATCGGTTGTCGACTACCTGAGCAGGGGAAGATTGTGGTGAAGTGGCCGGGATAAATCCTGTCCAATAGCACCTTGTCACAACATAGGTACCTATGGAACCGGTCACGTAGGTCTTGGGAATGACCGCCAGAAAATCACCAACGGTACAATGGAAAGTCGACGTGTCATGGCTATCATTCACGGTCACCGGCTGCGATCATCGGTCACTATCACGATTGATGACCATCTGTCATGATCACTATGGATGACCAGCGGTCATGGTCACTACGGATGACCAACGGTCATGTTGGCAGTTGAGGTGGGTCACTTCAAGAACAGAGAATGGGTGGCGGGGGGCAAACAACGTAACCGAAACTGAGATATAGAGAGATATAAGCGTAGTTCTAGCTCCTAATAGGTTAATAACGAACAGTTTTGATTTTCCTACAAAAGACACGCGTTAGCATCCTCCGGGCTGGAATACTTGTGGCCACTCGACGTTCAAGGTTTACTGCTCACGTGTAATGTTTAAGGTTCGTCCTTAGATTGCTTGGCTAGGTATGAAGATACTCATTCAAGTTAGCCCGCGATTGGACGCGGCAAGCATATAAAGGCAAGGTCTTCAGAAGGCTCAAGTGATCAAAAGAACAAGGTGATCAAGTGGTCAGAAGTACAAGGGGATCAAGTATCCATATTTGGGCAAGGTGACCTCAAGGAAGGTCAAGGCGACCCTAAGAGAGCGCTACAAGTAACCTTTGGTCGTGTGAAGAATTCCCACGCGACCACACCTAACCTATCCCCAACTTCGTCAAGACAGACATCGACCTCAAGTCACCCAGAAGAGTGCAACCCGCCCGCCAACGGGTGCGCAAGGTGAGAAGGAACAAGACAAGACACACGGACCGGAGTGTCTCCTGCGTTATTCGGTCGTCTGGGCGCCAGTGGAGAGTTGGGATCGCTTCGTAAAATGATCGAATCTCACTCCACCACACGACCCCCACGCGAGTACTCGGGAGCAACTTTGAATCACTTGTACTGGGTACGGCTTCGTTGCCTTCGGTCATCATCACGCCCAGGATCGGAATCGAGGACGACGAGTTCGGAGGGATCGCTTATATTTACGGCCGCGTTGGATTTATCAAAGGCTACGCAGCTGACGGTTCGGGCTCGCTAAGAGCCAAGGTGAGCGCATCCGAAACCTCTGGTCTGCAAGCAACCGGTGTTGCTGGATCCGAGGGTAAGATCGTGGAACCCGATCACTCGCCAGTCAACTCTGACCCTTGGGTATTTACTAAAATCGTCACTGAAGGATCAGCTATGAAGGCAACAAAAGGTATGGGGGATAACGATAGATCGGACGATGTACATACCATTTGACACTGTCTGTCGATACTTAATGCACGGTATAGTTGTGGTAAAGCGATGGTGACGA
>ABWE02002984.1:0-21181 GCA_000173235.2 Hyaloperonospora arabidopsidis Emoy2
AGCGAGGATGCTCTTACTACCCAGGTCACTGATCTTGCCACAGTGCGCTCCAAGCGCACTACAGCCAAAGACAGCGAGTCAGCAGATGAATTCATAGTGGCTCGCGAAACGATTGTCCGTTTCGTGCAAGATTCCATTGCTGAAGCGTGGACCGACAAAAGAAAAACGTAGACAAGAATGGAAGAGCAAATGTTATTTCATTCAATGAAGGTGACCTAGTCCCACTCTCTACGGTAAACTTACCTCGACACATAGTGACTAACGTGGGTAGTAACAAGTTACTACCCAAGTTCATCGGTCCATTTCGTGTGCTGCGCCGCATAGGCAACGCATACACGATTAAACTGCCACGTAAGATGCGCGCGCATCCTACGTTCTACTTCGGTCGTCTTAGACCTTATCACCAGTACGGGACTTCTTCCGGTGAAGAAATCTCTTGCGCTCAAGCATCTCCAAGATATGCTTGTGTTCGCGGTGCTGAATATCAGCCCGATTCTGAAGCTCGGATATCTCCCCGCGAAGCCGAGAGATATCCTGACGAGCTTCCACTAGCTCGTCGCGAAGCAAACGCTGAGTCCGCTCGTTCTCAAGCTGAGCAAAGGCTAAATCAGATCGATCTCTCTCCCGTTCCGAGGAGAGACGTGTCACGTTGTCGACCAGACCAAACGTCTGCTCCTCTCGTGCTCGAGATCATCGCGCAACTCACACGTTACGAGCTCGATCTGGCTCACAGTATCAGACTGAACCTGAAAACCCGTCTGAGAACGTGTTTCCTCCTCCGCCTCATCCATTGATTGATGCGCGCGGTGGCCAACGCTTCCTCATGGAGCGCTTGTTGAACCACCGCGATGAGAAGGGACGTCGGGCGAGTTACCTCGTCCGGTGGCGCGGGTATCCACCCTCGGTAGATAGTTGGGATCCTCGCTCTCAACTGCTGGTCGATGTTTTGGGCCTTGTCGAGCAGTACGACAAGGCGCGTTCGATGCCGAAGAAGGCTCATCGGGGAACGAACGCCCTGCGCGCTTGTAGAGGGATTGCAAATTAGCTATTCCCTCGTAAATCGCTTAAGTGACACGTGCCCTCCACCAGGGGTCATTCATCGAATAAGCTTCCTTTAAAGCTCGTGTCAAGTTATTCACACAACTTTGGCACGCATCACCCCCAAGAGAGGCATGGTAGCCCGGACTCTCTTGACAACCGATGCAGTTTGAAACGTGCACCGGTAGAGGTCCGTTTCTCAAATCGATTTCTAGCTACCAATAGCTTGTCTAGCCAGGCATCACGCCCAATTTCACCAACGTTGTGGATGAAAGCGTTCCATGCCTGAATCAAAGAGGGACCATCAAGCTTGTGATTCCCACTGTACCATCGATGCTAGAATAGCGCATCGATGAAGAAATCATGTTCAGTGCGAAAGTTACTCGCACTAGGATCAAGCTTATGAAGCTTTGATGAATCGAATAACCTTATTCGATAACGATCACTCGTCGTGTCAGATAGACGAGCCCACACTCTCTGAGGAGGTAGCCACGGCTTCTTCTCAGGAGCAACACGCAAGATGTTGCGATCCACAGTCTCTTGTGTGGTTTCAATAGAAGCACCGACAGCAGGATCATCCCGATCACTCGATGCATGATTGCATCACCGTCAAGATCGTTATGGTGGCCAAAGCCATGGCTTTTCTCGCTCTCAGCAGAACGACTCCGTCTCGGAGACGGAGGGTCGGACTCGTCGGACGATCTGAAGATGTCACGACGACCTGCAAGGCTTCAAGCACTTCGAGAAGCCTACTTAGTCGGCTCCGGTTTAGCCAACTCTGGCTCATCCTTGACTTTCGCCTCCTTCGAGTCGGTCTCACCGTCAGACTCGCCAGAGTATATGAGCTCAAGCTCATAATCTCCGATGTCACGTGGTGCATCACCGCGTGCGCCTGCAGCAGCGACTGGTGCAGGCTGAGTCACGGAAGCAGCAGACGAACTTACGTCAGCTGCTTCGGGTGATCCTGTCTCCCCTGCGGCAGCAGAGCGAAGTCTCATGGCTGCGTTCTCAGCAGCTTTGGCTGCACACCGCATGGACTTGTTAACCATGCGATGAGAATGAAGAATAGATGGATTGGCCAACAAGTGCTTCCCTGTCCCCGAGCCACTCAAAAGAATCATCCAATAGTCAATCAGTCACTTATGTGACTGATGGTTAAGGGGGGTGATGCAACGGGGTGCCTCCGTTACATGATAATTACATAAGGTCAATATCAAGTATGAATATTGCGTTAGGACAAACACAATATTCTCATATTATTATCCGAATAGATAATATTGCCCCATAGATGTAATACACTGCTCATTGGTTGATATAGGATCGAGATATCAACCGATAAAGTCTTAGCCACGACAGAAGCACGCAATGAGTGGCGCGCAGATAGTTATAATACATGTTTGTATTTAGACAGAGTTAAATGAATTCAAATAAGGATTTATTACGAGGACTAACTATACTAAATACAGTTCTACTTTTTACCTTTACTGAGTACTCTTGCTCCGTATATCAATCTTCCTCTGCACGTACGTGTACGTGAGGTAGTCGGAAGCACACGCCCTTGCACTGTCAGCAGTACAAGGTTTATTCAGTTACTTGAATAAGGTGTGCCCCGTTACAACCCAAATCTTAGCGAGTTCAGGTAATGTCGCACCGGATGTCACCGCAAATGGCACGCTTGCTGCAAGCGGCAACACATGGCTATAAGTTACCATAGTAGGCTTTGCAGTAGCTTTCAGCCAGCTGCGCGATGGTCACAGCTGATCGATGAACATTGTCGGTAGCCGCCGTGGCCCTTTATAATACACGATTTTGTTGCAGGCTACATGACAGCGTTTACCTCTACCGGAAGGCAAGTAAATGAGCCGAAGATGAGCATATCTTAAGTAAAAAAGCTTTAGGTGCATTTCGTACCATGCAGTATGTAGGGCACCACCACTCTGAGTCCGCTTTTTGCATTTAGATTAACACATCTCTTGCCATCGCCATGGACTTAGTAGAAGCCTCTACTTTGACCAATTTCATACAGGCGCGTTCTTGCCATCTCTTGCCACCACCATGGGTGACACAGAACCCACGGCTCACAACGCTGGTCGTGCATTTCTACCGAGCACATTTTCCTCCTCCACGTGAGATACAAAGGCCGCCATGCTTGGCAGTCTTGTCACACGCTGGAAATCCACACCGTCGCATCCGCAAGCTATTTATGTGCTTTCTATTCAAGTCGATACGTTTGCACGCAGTCTCACTCTCCCAATGCTTACTGGTGAGGATTGAGCGTTGAGTTTCGGTCGTACTTGTATGAATTAGCTCAAACTTGTGGCTGCCCAGCAATTGCCCAACCAAAGCTGGGCCAATATGCTGCAGCCGAATGTTTTCGAAAGCATATCCATGACCAGAAGAAGCGCGTCATCTCATATCCCAGCGAGCTTTGTACAGGAATCAGATGTGATACACAGCCATTGTGATGGCACTTGCGGCCTCCAAGCTGGACTCCTCACTTAATTTTACTACGTTTGTCATTTGACGGTTTACCATTCCACAACTATACGTTAAATAAAGCGGACGCCAACAAAGTGCGGACCTGCTGCTAAGATGTCAGGCGAGTAGCAAGACATCGAGTTGAGAAGTACACATATTTTTCTCTCTGTGTCTGTGAGTCTGTAGTCTTGCAGGGCTGAGCATGCACCAACAGACAACTCGGGGGACCAGACGGCCGCTCAAGTTCTCTGTACGAACGATGCCAAATAGTTTGTCCACATGAGTTGCACAGACTGATTTCTCAACCACCTCAGCTACAGAAAGGCTTAACATGTCGTTCTATCGCTCGTGCCCTAATTAAGAGCTGTGGCCGACAACACTAACCCAATTTTTCACATTCAAATCTACAGGAGATTCTTTTAAAGAAACGCCGGATGTGGTGCTACGTTTGATGCCAAACTTTGGTGAACGGCGCAAGAGCAGATTAACGACCTGGATCGTCCACATGATTCCATTGCGGAAGTATACAGCGGTCTGTTACCTATTTCTTGCAGGACGCTACATATAGAACTATTGGCCATTTTTAACCACACCTCGACCTCTGGACTTATTAATAGATAAAGGTCCGACAGCATCAGCACATAGCCACAACGCCCATAATCATACCTTGACAGTACTATTCCTTGATGTTTATCAGTATAGACACTACATTCTGTTAGTAGAGGCGACTCGAACCGACGTGTGTGGCCGCCAAGTACATAGACAGCAAGTTGATTTACGAATTACTACTCTACAAACCCACTGCACAGAGTACAACATACAACATTCACGGACGGCGGCAGATCTTCGGATAGCAGATTTTCAGAGGCTCGCGATGACAACGTTATGATCGTGGGCCCAAATGTATCGACAGTACCGAGTTTGGAGATGTAATGCTGAGTAACATTTTGGAGCTTCAACGATTAAGCAAGACCGATTTCTCCTTTTCTGACATATGTGTGAGCCCTAAAACGAGTTTATGATTACCGATCTCAATAAACTTGTTGGTATCCGATGCCTCTGACTATGACTTGGACTCTCACTTACAGCACATGTCATCTCGTATCTTGCTGCATGTGTGAGCTCAGTTCTTATAATATTATGGGTTTTGCATCCCTGCTTTGGGGAAGGATGTAATGTGTCAGGCATACTCACATGAGTCGTTAGTTTACTAATGCGACAATCTATCTGAACAGCTCGTAGTGAATCGCACTCTCATTTTTTTGATTGAAACTGCACCATGGTGTCATAACGTCGAACCCATTATCACAAAATGGCATTAGATGCATGCGATTCATTCTTCTGAGTAAATATGAATGTACGCTATAATAGAATAGTATCCAGCCTTTTAAAACGCCTAACAGTGTACACTTAAGATGTGACAATAGTTACAGTGCAGCATCTCGCCATCGTATTCTCGCTAGCACGTTGGAGTATTTCGCACGCAAATTATCGCTAATGCTGACAGCTGGGCGCATCCATACTGTACCGCATACAATCTGTAAAGCATAATATTCCTGCATCTCGTTAGTACAATACGATCTGGTGGATCAGACAACATTTGACATGACAGCTGCAATGTCTACATATAAGGAACTAAAAACCGTTGAACCTGTCTTATAATGTTCCAGTGGTAACGATTAACCGGCCATAGAATATCTATCGGGCACCCACCCCACTTCCAACAGCTCTCCCGCGTACGATATTCAGTGCTCACTCCAATACATTGTCCACTTCCTTTACTCTCTCCCATGGAATATTGATTAGGGCGTCTGCCGACTTCGTTACATGGTCGCTACGTTGGAAGTTATTAGATATAGCTACAAGGATCAATATACCTATTCACATCGAAAATTTCTTAGAATTTACTCGTTTATAGGGTCAGTAAAATATGGAGCAAACACAATCATCATTGACACTATGCTTTATTTATGGGTAAAATTATCACAAGGGAAGTCAAGGGCGAATTGTGTGCTGTGTGCGTTGCAAAAATTCTGGTTTGTGGTCCCTTTGAACTCTTTGAACGCCCCTGTAGCTTTTTCGAGATATACTGAGAGCAAGCAGGCATCCAATAGGCGTCAATCGTTTTGATCCTTGTGACTCTTTCTGCATCTTGTGAAGCACTTCCGATTAGTTCACTGATTTGCTCTTCCTTTTCTGCTCTTCAAGCTCGTGTGAGCGTCTCGTTGCAAGTCAGCCCCAGCTGAGCACTCGTCCTATCTGATGTGATCGAAAAGCTGCGATAAAGACATAACGATCCAGATGCGCACCTGTTCGAGCTTGGCTCCCTGTTTTTGATCAAACACGACCTCCGGCTCTAAACTTTTATTCGAGTCGTCTTTGTTACAACCCATCTCTATCGTCATGAGATCCAGAAGGCTTATTAGACAAACTGGTATGCTTTAATGAATAGTGATGGTCGCTAACTTTTCGTTTCAGAGATCTACTAACTAGGGCGTATTTGTTAGGCGGTCGACTTCGTACATGCTGCTAGCCCTCTAGCGCTCGTCACAATCTATCTTAGTCTACAGATGGCAATATTTGTATTGCTCCTGAAATGCTGCGATGATGCCGGTGTCTACTTTGTTGTTCTGGCACTAGGAATTCGTGAATGAAACTGAACGGTGATACATGAAATCTCAGATCATACTTGATACAGGGGGGCATGTCTCTCACAATTGGAGTGACAAACCTATCCAAGAAGCTGAAGGTAAAGTGAATTACGAGCGGTCTGAAGACTGGTTCTGCGACCTGGTTTCTGATCATATTCAGAAATTTTTTGAAGGTAGGGTACCTCGTGTACGCTACGATCCGCTTTTTGACCGATCAATATGCTGTAACATTATTCGATATAATTCGCAACAATCCCGTAGGTTGACTTCACCTAACTTGTTATAATCTCTGCTTTTTGTACACAAAACTTATCGCAGGGAGCACGTAGGAATCCTCGTGTCATTCTACTTTATTATTGGCTCAAATCTATGTGGTTGCCACCCAAATAACTTCTGTGAACGTCTGTGTGCAGGGCTCCTGTTGAGTGGGGTTTGTTACGGGAGGGTCTGGCCGTAACAAACTTCGGGGGAAGAAGGGATCCGGTACACACAGATAAAATTTACCGTGTCGCAGTCGTCATCATTAGGCATACCTCACTCCCTGCTCATTACGCTGTTGATACCACCACCGAGCCAATATCGTATCTTGAGGCAACCAAAGCTGCCATCATTGCACATGTGCTACTGCAAGGTAAAAAGTGGACCTTATCTAATCTACATAAATTTCAGCGCTCGAATTTGTGTATCGAAGAGTATATGGATTGAATTAGCTATGTCAACGGCAGACGTGAGACTTTATCAGAGCTGCATTCGTCTGCACACAATAGATGTGACATACGCGGCTGCAACTGTGCTCCTAGGTCAAAAGTGTACGCGTTGTATTCGTTTCGTTTGATGTTGAAATTCGTGTCATAATACTAAGCGCTCGTAAAACATTTTTCCCATCGACATGTTCGCAGTTGTATTTTCCTTTTGGAGTGAATGCGATAACATGGGTGGACGTAGTTTGCGCTGTAAGCGTGCAGGTAAGTCCTCCTTGTTTAAAGGGTTTGTATTCGCTGTTTTTACGAGTGTGTAAAGCGTGTCGAACGCATTTTGATCCAATGCGATTTTGCAACTAGAACGGACGCAGCAACTCCGCAAAATTATGAATAATATGTAAGGATGTCAAAAGCGGAGCTTTACAAAACAGCTTTGCTTCTACTAAGAAGTTTTTAAATGACGATTGTATTTTTTCTGCCATGTTACGTAAACTATAGCAAAAGCAGTCGAAAATTATAAACTGGGAGGGGCCGTATTATGGGCGACCTCTCGGGAAAGGGGAGCTGCATAAGAGTGTGTACCCAGCAAGGATGCGATACTGCACGTCGACTCTCTCTATGATTATTGAGTGCATATTGATGTTTATGCAGACATCAAAAGTGTAAGCCGATCAATTTATACACGACAAAGAAATCGGGCTATTAGATGTGATGAACGATATTGATATATAGGCGAATAAAAAGTGACATGTTGATAAAGTCCCGTGCATGTCCTTTATGTTGCGCTCTTAGATCCTGAACACATACCTTACGTTCCGTTAAATTGATATGTGTTACTATCTTGATGTGAAGTTAGAAATATCGGCGCTAGCTTGGCGATGAGGATGGCTATTGAATCAGAATGTACGCAAAGATTGCACCACTACATCAATGCCTATAGGGCCACTCCTATCAGGTTTTCTTCGTCGACAATCGTTTTTTTTACATTCGCGAAGTTACATAACTCATTTATGGGGATTGTAATGCAAACCTCACGACCATGACGAAAGGACGGTAATGTCGAGGGAGACGTAGTTATATAAGGATGAATCTGATAAACTTTTATCAACAACTATGAAAGCACCCGATCATTATTGGCTATATTTAGACCAGGAGCGCAATTGATGGCATACTCCACACAAACGACTGAGCCAGAATTATTTGAACTCAGCTAGCCCTTACCGAAGTATTGGTAAAGATGATACACGAAATCCACAGCGAGCAGAAAATAATAAATAAATTTAATTTCTGTATGATGACTCCGTTCCGGGTTAAAAGTAATCGCTAACTAAACAGGAAAGTGGGCTTTACCATTATTGTGCGGACGAGTTCGAATTTGTGAAGTACACGGGAAAGAGTCCGCTTCAACTTTGTTCAAATCCATTTATATTCATTCAAACAATGTAAACTACCGGACTTTGATCATGCAGTGAAGTGTACACAGTGGAGCTCATCCAAGCTGGATAATTTGTTTTTTAAACTCCCGTTTCTCAATTTTTGGGTGTAATTGCTGCTCACGACCAGCTTCGTGAGGACGTGTTGCAATACCGACACTACAAGTCGCCCAGAAGTGGTTTCGGCGATGTGATCACCCGGACCTATTTTGGTAGTGTTGTGACGGTCCTTATACCCTTCGTACATGTAGCCTTTTTCAAGTCCAAACTGTCTCCCAGTCTATCTATACGGACAATGGTAGGTATCTTGATTTTATCAGCACACGAACTTGTCGTCGCCTATTCAATACCATACGTGTTCTGCTGCAACATCAGCCGTTTCGGAAGCGAAGCAAAAGCTAGGTGGTTAGCACACAAGACCACCGTAGAGCATTTGGTCAGTTGTTCTTACTTGATCAGCCAAGCGCCTCGGTAACACCACAAAGCTTCATTTATTATGTTATTTTATGTCGTAAAACACGTAGTCGCACTTTGGCGCCAAGTCAAATTTAGACGCTTGTATTTGCTTTCTTTGTTCTCAAAACAAGCAACGCGTGCGGCTTGAGCAAAAATCGTTGAGACACACGAGTGCATATTGTCGAAAGGCTTCAGTAACTCAGACCCGAAAATTAATGACTAAGAGACTTTTGAGTCACCACTATATGTTTGCAGACTTGATTGCCATATTGCTAGACTTCTTAGTGTGAATATCATGAAGCAACACAAGGACCCTGCAACGAAGCAGCATGACAACGAGCGGTGTCTGTGCGCGAGTACCGCATTACTCCAACGACTGTTCTTAACGAGAATTGCCCCTACACCTCATACCGTTTTCTACAATAGATGACGATATACTGTTGCGCGAAAAACTAGACAAAGTTGTCTTCTTGGCTTCACCATACGCGCTGACATCTACTGCGTCGTTAGATCGAGTTTTCCATCTCCAGGGGTATTTTACACTGTTACGATAAGTTACAATGCAAAGTACTCTTGAGGTTGCCATATCACACCGCAGACGAGAAAAAGCAATGCACGCGGAGTAGATCGGTCTGACAAGAAAGACAACAAAACAAAGTTATTGCTCCCAAACGGTATGTACCTCACTTGTAGCAAAGGGATCTGAGTTGATATAAGTCGCCATCATTACCGACTGTCCGAAGTTATCATTTAGGACGATGCTAATGGCACCACAAAGTCCACAGATTGTTGACTATTGCTGGATCTTCGTGGGCTGGCAGGACTAAACACCTGGCTGCCAATCAGATAGACTGACACAACAACAGCTCGAGTACCAATGTCACTGAAGCTCATGTCGAGCTACTGACACTTCGCTTTTGCTCCCGCTCGTACTCAGTATAATTTCCGTCAAAGAACTCAACACGACCGTCTCCCTCGAATGCAATAATGTGGGAGCAAATTCGGTCTAGGAACCATCGGTCGTGGGAGATCACAATGGACACGCCGCTAAAGTCCGTGAGAGCAACCTCGAGTGAGCGTAGCGTGTCAACGTCAAGGTCATTTGTCGGCTCATCCAGCATCACCACATTGTGGCCACCCAATAGCATTTTGGCAAGGTGAACACGGTTGCGCTCACCTCCACTTAGGCTGCCAATCTTCTTTTCCTGCATTGCACCACGCAGATTGAAACTTGCAATGTACGCGCGCGTGTTTATGCGGTTTCCACCGATCTCCACGAACTCATTGTCGCCCGAAATCTCCTCATAAACCGACCGTCTGCCGCTCAGTTCGTCGCGGCTCTGACTTACAAAGCCCAAGCTCACCGTCTTGCCCAGCTCAACACTACCCGTGTCTGGTTGCTCCATACCCGCAATGACATTGAGCAGCGTAGACTTTCCCATTCCGTTTCCTCCAACAATGCCGACAATTGCATGAGGCGGAATCTCAAACGAGAGCTTGTCGAAGAGCACACGGCCATCGTCCAGTGTTTTACGCAAGTTGTTCACCTTAATCACCTTATTACCCAGACGAGTACCCGACGGCACGACAATCTGTCCTTCCTCGATTCGTGACGACGTTGTAAAGCCACCGGACTCCATATCTTGCAGTTTCTTCACACGTGCTTTGTTGGCCTTCTTACTTCCCTGGTGATCCCGTGCCCAGGCAATCTCAGATGCAATTTGCTTTGCACGGATGACATCGCTCTTTCGTTGCATATTCAAGCGATTACGACGCTGTGTGAGCCACGTGGTGTAATTGCCTTCATACGCGTACGTCTCGCCTCTGTCAAGTTCCAAGACCCAGCCAGCGACATTATCCAGAAAGTAGCGATCGTGCGTGATCGACAGCACCGTACCCCGATACTTTTGCAAAAAGTCTTCCAACCAGTGCACCGACTCGGCATCCAAGTGGTTGGTTGGTTCGTCCAGTAGTAACATGTCTGGTTTCTCAAGTAGTAATCGACACAGCGCCACACGTCGTCGTTCACCTCCTGATAGCACATTCACGTCAGTCTCTTTCGATGGTACTTTCAGTGCCGCCATAGCTTTCTCCACTTCATAGCTCAAGTCCCAGCAATTTAACTGCTCGATCTCGTCCTGTAAAGTTGCCTGTTGAGCCAAAAGAGCATCCAGATCCGCATCTGGTTCACCCATTGCCATCGACACATTGTCAAAAGCTGTCAAGAGCTTCTGGCTCTCTTTTAATCCGTCCATGATGTTTTCATACACATTCTTGCTTTCATCCAGTTGGGGTTCCTGTGGTAAATAGCCCATTTTCACGCCTGTTTTCAGCCACCGATCGCCATCAAAATCGTTCCGGACACCGGCAATTATTTTCAATAGCGTCGACTTGCCACTGCCATTGGCTCCCAAGATACCGATCTTTGCTCCTTGTAAAAAGCCCAAATTTACGTGTTGAAAGAGTTTTTTGCCTCCTGGAATGGTCATCCCAACATCACGCAAGTGACACACAAAGTCTCCAGGGACACCCCCACCGGCATTTTTCGACGATGATGATGATGACGATGAGCGGGTGCGTGGTGGAAGTAAATACTTGACAGCAGGACACGAAAAGCGAGAGGAGGTGATGGTGACGCGAGTGCTAGAGCGAGCAAAAGAGGACCGCCGTAGGTACAGCATTTTTAGTTAGGTTTTATTTGCAGCGCTTATAAGTGTACGACCGGTCGGACAGACTTGGGAATCGAGTGGTCCTCATGTTAGCATTATTTAATTTGTTTTATCCGACGAGAAGCGGCTCAGATTTTGGTCGGACATTAGCGGTTAGAAACGTGGTGGTGGCGTACTTTATTGTGATTGTGTGTTGAAATTGAATGCTGAAGTTGTCAACTTTAGGATAAATGCAGTGTGACGACAGAGTCTGAAAGTTATGCGGCTTTAGTGTTCGATGAAATTTGTGGAGGCTGAAGACGCTTAAATAAACATCATCAATAATAGGGTTGAAAGACGACAAATTATCTGTAGACATTTGTCCCTCGTCGTGTACGGTGTCGATTGTATCTGGGACTTCACGTGTGAGCTCGACTACAGTGCACGTATAATGGAGCAAGTCTCGGGCAATCTGTTGGTGCTCAAGAAAATGATGAAAAGTACTGCCACCAGCGTGTTGGACCAATAACCAATGTCAAATATTTAACTGCAGCCAACGCGTTGTAGTCCCGAGAAGCACGCAATGCTTCTGGTGCAGTATCTGAGCAGACTTGTGTGATGCAAACCAATCTCGATGCATAAATCACTGCAAAAGTGTTGCTAGAGTCATCGTTCATAGAAAAGTTTCATACTAGGTCTGAATTTGAGGACCTTTATACAGTTTCCGTCATAGAAATTATGATTTATTCGCTTCGGTTGTGAATATTATGGAGAGTCCGTTATCATTACGCTGATGTGCAACTACGCTCTTATTCACGGACAATTTTCGGTTCGTCAATGAGGTCATATGCTAAATCAACTGATACGTTCATGGTCGCTTTGCATCTGAAGCTCTCGACAAGAAAGTTATCCAATAAGAAGGAATGGTCGGAGATCCTAGGTGCTTTCATTAATTTGCTGCTAAATCTCTTTTTAACGCTTCAGAACCACTTTATGCGTATGTGCGCGACGCACCTGTTGCATACTTGTTCTTGAATTGTCTTATCTGTATAATGCTCATGCACGGGCTTCAAACTTGTGTCCTCTGTAGTATCAAAGATATCAATCGGTGAGTTGTCGGAAGGAAGTACGTGTCGCAATACATTCACGATGACAATTCGGTTCAAGCAATGAGAATGGCCAGTCGGCTATAAAGGGAATCAATTGTGCAGCATCGTTCGAAGAGCGCGCTGTCTCGCCACTTAAAGGCATTTACTTCACATAAATGTCGTGATCGGTTAGACTTGTACCTTAACAATCTCGAAGTTTCGGATGCTTAATCGGCACTTGTAACGGGGTGAGCCCGTTACATAAAATTGGTACGAATGTATCAATTTTTGAATATTATCTATTTAGATAATATTCAATAAACATCACTCGCGAAGAGGTGATGTTGACGGAATATTACCCCCGAGGGTAACATTCTGGGTTGCTCCACGTTTGGTTGATGTAGACACTACATCAACCAAATTAACCACCAATCGCCGCTGGACGCGCGCAATGGGTAGTGAGCAAGAAACCCACATAGGAGATTGTAGTTTAATATAGTTAGATCAAGTCAAAGATGATTTACAAAGAAACGTAACTATATTAAATACAGTTCTACTTTTTCCCTAGACAGAGCTTTTAGATCTGTTTACTTCGCTGCGCTTCCTTACGCCATGTGTACGTGACGTCGGGAGTACGCAGCCTTGTGTTCAGTCAACACAAGGCCTTACCAGTTATCTGGTAAGGGCGTGCCCCGTTACACTCCTCCTATTCAACAACGCGCCATGCCATGTCGCGCTCGATCTGTCGAACGGACGTCTTCATTTCCTGTCGTACAACCTAACGTCTGATTTGCAACATATAGACGCCGGGATGATTGAGACCTTTAAGCCTATATATCGTTGTGATTCTGTGCTGTGGTCCCTCGACCAGCACGAGCAGGGCGACAGCGCAAAGAAGCTGAACTTGCTCACTGCAGTTTGCAAGATCGTGAAGGTGTGGGAAGCATTGACACTAGATACTATCCGAACTGCTAGCTCCACACGGGCCACGTCAACGCGGAGAAAGCGGCAACACTCGGACAGGAGATCGAGCCTAAGCGTTCTTCGCAAATTTTTACCCCGGCGCGCTCATCCAGAAGCTGTGTCCGTAGACAACCACCTCCCTGCCGACGCTTACATCGCGTAAGACGCGGATGTAGAAGAGTTGGCGATGGATGATGAAATGGAGGTCGACAGTAGCAGCAGCGACGAGGAAAAAATCAATCAGCCGCTGACGCATCGCAAAGCGCTTAATTTATGCAAGAAGCTCTCCACGTATACGTTTGCCCCCAATATCGAGAGTAGCGATGTGATTGTGATCGTAAAGTAGTCTAGGAAACAACTTCTTGATAGTGTGCGGCAGACCTCGATCGCTTACTACTTTGATCAGTGAATGACATGTGCGTATATCTACTTCATTCACATATTTGAACCTCAGGTATATTTTTTTGATTCAAGTGTGAGTTGTGTGTATCTACGGCAATTCCCATTCAAACTAGACAACAGAGAGCACGGAATTCTGAATTTAATGGTTGACCGCAGGTTCTCCGAAGGATATCGTTTAGGATGCGCTTACAGAGCTTGGTTTAGACATCTATCAGGGAGTACTCCGCGGTGTGTATAGTATATATTGTGCCTATCACCATGCTGTTATGGTATATATAGTTAGCTTTGAGCTGCGGACAAGATCTTACTAGATTATCACAATATATACTTGTAATGACGAATATTTTTAGTCAAAATAAGAGCACACATGCTTGAATCTAAGCCATCAGGGGTCAATACAAATCAAGTCTTTGCATTTCGGACCCGTCGCCCCACATGGTACATGCCTTTCCTTATGTTGGCTAGCATAACATGTCATTGGGGACAAGCCAGATCGCATCACTTCGGCTCATGCAGAACCATGTAGACAGATTTATATGTATAGATATATAGTATGTTTTAACATCTCGTCGATCGTTAATGACCTGCAACAATCAAATTGTACAAACTGGTGCTAATGTGCAGCTTGGATATATTATCTCGATAGCAATATCTTACACCTATTCGGACATCGTAGCATAGGCACGACTCCGTAAGAGGTGAAATTAGTATTTAATTATTCATGGAAGATTATCCTATCGGACGCATATTGCGTAAACCTCTCATATGTTGATTCATACGATGAAATATAGAAAAATCGCATGCTCGTTGCCTTTAGACAAGTGATGGCCATCACTCGTCTCGGCATCCTTCTTTTTAAAACACATTTGTAGCAAAGTAGATGCGACGCATGCAATATTTGAAGGCCATCATCATGGTAGGAAAAATCGAGAAATGGAGTGTAAAGAAGACTTTACTTGACTTTTTCAGTAGCATCCTCGCGTTTAAGATTCTAACACCTTTTTTCATAATGTTTTAGGAGATTGCACAATAGTTGAGACGTAATAGCGTAGATATCTCTATGCTGCGTTAAAATCGACAAAACCGATTTATTTACTGACTTCGTTTTGGTTCTTTGGAATCTTTTAATCTACCGTGGCTCTGACCTAAGCAAGATCATCTTTAAGGCCTATCTTTATAATAAATAAATATAGTCACATGGTCCTCCAGCACTAAAGATGTACTTCAATTATTTTTCATAAAGCTTAGTTTTTTTGCATGCACAGGAAAACTGCTATCACAATGTTGATGCAATCGTCTACATCTGACCGTCCGTGCTGCGCACGAATACATTAATAATGCTCACCCCCGAATAGATCTGGAACAGTTGGTTTACCATCCGATTAAATTGCTGCGAGTATACTTAGTCTCTTTATATCATACCGCTATAGTCTCTCTTTGCATCCAGCAATATCACGCGTAGAGCATTCAGTAATAATTTACACTAGGACAAGCGCAATGTACGTTGCGCAACCGATTGGACGGAACTATACCAGCTTCAGATTCGAACGTTGGCCAATTTTGTATTGTTCTAGCAGGCGTCACTTGCCGTTAAGCTTCTGACTCTGAAAGTTGATGAGTGATGGAAAATAAAACCTTCCGCGCCATAGGTGAAGCATGCTTTAAAAAAAGCTCAATAATGACGCCACCTTTATTATGTTACCAAAGGCCAGTGATGTGCTACGAATCAGGTCAAAATATTACTAATGAACAACTGAAAGGCGGTTAAGGCTGACGACTTATTGTGGGCACAACATCTCGTACATAATTTTATTAGAGAAAAATAAGAAATGGATAGATGCGGTCTACTTGAGGTAAGTTTGAATTGTAATATTTCAAGCAACGTTTCATCCATGAGCTAAGATGAGCCAAGCCGTTTACAGACCTCCATACCTTATAACTTTCCAGCTTCTATGGCCTGTCCAGACTTATATACAGACATTTATAATCTCGCTCTCACAGGGTATATGATAAGAATTCCTACGCGACAATGGCACGATTAAATCTAGGGAACTGTTAACCACTCACCAAGGTCTCGTTAACCGCCCACCACCAACTTGATCTATTGCCTATATATTCAAATATAGGGAGCCTTCGGATTGGTAATATAAAAAAGCGACCATTCTCAGAAGTAAATCCAACCTCGTGTCCAAAAGTTACAATGCCGAATCTGAATATTCCGACACAATAGTTTTGGCAATATTTGCATCAGAACTTTTACGTATTTATCTCTTTGCTATCTTTGCAGCGAATATGTCACCGCTGTTCATAATTTTTTCTACTAAACCTACATGAGGAATCCAGGGAGGTGCTGAGGTGCTAGTTGACGACACGCTTACAGTTTATGGTCTGGCTGACTTATATACCGACAATTTAGACGCCTGGGAGGATTAAGCGTGACCTCAGCATGACCAATCAATGATGAATCGCGCGCCGGCAACGGCTGTATACTTCAATAAGCCATTGTGGACTGTATACCAGTGTCGGGTTGCGCAGCCGGTTCGAAATCGGGCCGGCACGAGAGTGCGTCAGCAACGATGTTAAGTCGTCCTGGATTATACTCGACGGAGAAGTTATACTTCGCAAAGAATAACAGCCACCTCGCCTACCGCTGCGAGCGGTGTGGACTATTTACGGCCGTGCGTAAAGACACATGGTTCGTATAAATGATGAAGGGTCTATCAACTAGCAGGTAGACTCTGAATTTCGCCAGCGCGTACTTCATGGCAAGGAGTTCATTGTCATGGACGGGGTAGTTGCGTTCAGCTGGTTGCAGCTGGCGAAATAGGTAACAGACGACACGCTCCGCATCGTCTGCATCGTACTGCATTAATGCACAGCCGATTGCAAAGTCACTGACATCACATACCACGAGGAATGGCCTGTCTAGATCTGCAATCGCCAAAACTGGCGAGCGTATCAAGCTTTGCTTGATACCTTCGAAGGATCGCTGACAATCATCACTCCATGCCCACTTCTCGTTTTTTCCCAATAAACGAGAGAGATGAACAATCATCTCGGCGTAATTGTGCGAGTATTTGTGCAAATGCGCCGCTAGGCCAAGGAACTTTCGAAATCCTTTTATGTCGGTAGGCACCGGCCAGTCAATGATCGCCTTGATCTTTTCCGGATCGGTCCGGACGCCATGCTTACCCACGATGCAACCAAGAAGTGGTATTTCGCTTGCAGCAAATATACACTTCTTGAGGTTGGCGTATAATTAATGCGCGCGCATCAGTGTAAGAACCTTTCGGACGTGGAGTTGGTGGATTTCCACATCCGTCTGTCCATGCATAGCCCGGCTATGGACGAACACGTCATCGAAATAGCTGGGTGCAAATTCTCGCACAGATCTCAACAGATTTGTAACACATCTGTTGAACGTCGCAGGGGCATTACTCAGCCCTTGTGTTATTACTAGCCACTCCCAAAGCATAACACTTGGGGTGCTTACTGCTGTATAAGGAATGTCTTTTTCGCGCATAAGGATCTGATAAAACCCATCCATCAGATCCATCGATGAAAAGATGGTACTCCTTGACATACAATCTATAATGACATCCTTCCTTGGTATCGGCGTTTGAGCCGGTACAGTGGCAGCCTTCAACTTGTTGAAGGCATGTACTATCCGCCATCCTCCTGTGACTTTTCGCACACAGAAGGTCAGACAGATATATGGAGAGGTGGAATCCCTTGCATGACCGGCTGCTAAGCGATCGGCAAAGAATTTGTCAATCGCTAGTACTTGTTCACGAGGCAATGGCCATTGCTTCATGACACAGTGATTTGAACCTGGTTTCAGGTCTATCTCGTGACGAGTACCCTTATCCTTGGGTAACTCGCACGGCACTGCTTCTGGGAGTACATCCCTGAATTCCATTAAATCATCGTAGGGAGGATTTATCTTGAGCGATTCCATCGATTGTGATTTATATCGCTCAATTCGAGTCTTCTCATCAAGAACACTTTCGTCCATTGATGAGCTACTGAGAACTCGTTCATCTTCGGCAAAGAACATTGCCTATCGGATCTCACTGACGTACTCATCCTCCGCGACGAGTACGCAAATCTGCTTGACTTTGCCACTACGCAGATCACGCAATAACCTTTTCTGTTCGAGCGGAGGTAACTGAGTGGTCTCCGAAGTTAATTTCGGAGGCGCGATCAGATCAAGTTGGTATGTTCCTATGCTTGATACGTCATTAACCAGGAAATTCAATGTCTCTGTTATCTCATTGGGACTTACTTCCACTGTTTGTTAGGGACTTATTCCCTCAACTCTAGCCTCTTGGGCTATTCCATCTCCGTATTGACCATCATTGGCAATCGATTGGTCATGATCTGGGTGTTTTCTATTAAAGAGGCAAAGATGCCCCTGTCCGCTCTACTTATTCGAGCGGTGGGCCTTCGGCGCTTCCTGCATTGTTATGCAGTCGCCGGGAACTTGCTCCACAATGTGACTAACCATCTTGTGTAGTCGTACTAACAACCGAACGACTGAGGCCATCGCACTCACTCGTAGCACTTTCACATGGTTGTGGACGCTCCAAAACGTTCATCAGATATGCGTCTGGTGAACAAGCGGCGGGCATATCGACACTTCGTCGATACCAGCTGACTTGTGGCTCGTAACTTCCGAGCTACGGCAGTCCAAGGATAGCATCAAATTTGTCATCCAAGTCCAATATGATGAAGTCGTCATCATAATGGACTCCCTTCATGTATAGGTAATACCCACTACACGTTTCATCACTGTTACGGATGCGCCTGTCGCGAGGCGCACCGTCATCCTCAGTGGAGAAATCTATCGCTTAATGTATCTGATCTTGCTATTGTCTAGCGATTGGCGTCGTACAAAGTTGTTTGGCGCGCCACAATCGACTAGAGCTCAAAGCGACATGCCTTATGTCACTTCGAGTTTCAAGGTAATGAGGGAAACCTCATTACCAGAAGCAGCACCACACAATGACTGAGTGTTGGGAGCAACTTTCGTCAAGAGGCCTGCAAACTCACTTGACGTTGCTGGATCGGTAGGGTGCTCCGCACCTACTGACCCTGACCGTTTTTGTCGTCCGTTACGGTGTTGCGTTTTCGCAACAGCGTCGGACTTACGCCACGGGCCCTTCTTGACCGCTTGGCGGTTACTGTTTCCTGTGGTACGTGGTACCGCGCTCGGGGCACTGCATTCATATGCGTAATGCCCTGTCTTCTGACATCTATTGCATTTTTGTGATTTCTTATAGTTATTAACATGAGAGCTCTCGCTCCTCGCGCTACAGAGGTCCATTGGTTCTGGGCCTCCATTTTCCTGTCGTCTCGATGGACGATAGGAATTCGAATTCGCGTGAGCCTGTTTCACGCTGAAGTGATCCTGTTCCGCAACCCTTATTGCCTCTTCGAGGGTGTTGAACTCCAATTGGAACAGGTAGGTTTTAACAGGACCATCAGTCAGATCCTGCATAAACAACGTGATCAGCGTTTGTTGGTTCAGTGGGTCGACTGTTATGCAACTGATAAGGTGACGTATGTACTGAATGTACGAGTGTACGTCACGTTTACCTTACTTGATTCTTAGAAGTTCAGAGCGAGCCCTGAATTCCGCTCGAGGCGGCTCAAAAGTTTGCCTTAGCAGGGACTTGAAGACTTCCAGCTACCCAAAGACATATGAGTCGTGTAACTCAAGGCCCACGTCTTAGCACGCCCTGCCAAGTTTGAATGAGCAAATGCGATCTGCATTTCCTCATCGACGATATGACGAGCCCTTATGGCATCGTCTTGTTCCACGAACCATCTCAATAGAGAGTCCTCATCGGCTCCCTTGTACTTTGAGATGTCAATCTTTAGAGTCCCGGGTCGACGTGTGTGCGTCGACCCAGTAGCAGTGGCCTGCTGCTGCCTCAACAGTTCAAACTCTTGAGCACTATGTTCTCTCAACAGCTCTGTCTGTTGAGACCCTTGTTGGTGAAACAAGGTTACCTTTTCCCGGTCGACGTCAAGTTCATTCTGAATGAAGTTGGCGATGGTGGCGTGCTGTCCGTCTGGCCCCAGGGCGGACAGAAATGCGCCAACGGCTTTTTGCCTTATTGTTGAACTCAAGTGTTCGACGGCATACCCTTATATTTGACTCAAAAAAAAATGGGAGTAGCTCTCGTGCGTTGGAAGGAAGTCTTCCGCTCCATCATTCATCATGTTCATGGTCGTTGAATGGACTACAAAGTGCTACCAGGTGTAACGCGGCACACCTTATTCAGTGACTGAATAAACCTTGCACTGCTGACAGCGCAAGAGCGTGTGCTCCGACTACCTCACGTACACGTACGTGCAGAGGAAGATTGCTATACGGAGTAAGAGTACTCAGTAAAGGTAAAAAGTAGAACTGTATTTAGTATAGTTAATCCTTGTAATAAATCCCTACTTGACTTCATTTAACTCTGTCTGAATACAAACATGTATTATAACTATCTGCGCGCCACTCGTTGCGTGCTTCTGTCGTGGCTTGACTTTATTGGTTGATATCTTGATCCTATATCAACCAATGAACAGTGTGTTACATCTGCGGGGCAATCTTATCTATTAGGATAATATTGTGAGAATATTGTGTTTGTCCTAACGCAATATTCGTATTTGATATTTACCTTAAGTAAATTATCATGTAACGGAGGCACCCCGTCACAGACGGTCTGCCTGGAGTGACTGAAAATGACATTTGGCTCCCACGTACTATGCGGGCCTGTTGATGGATCGATTTATTGACAAGTTCAGCAATTGCTGATACGATTTAAGAGTATTACATGGAATCGTTCTTCTTTGTACTACGGGCAAGTTGGTACATGGTAGATGTATGATGAATACCACCTTGGTTTCTACCACAAACAGCCAATACCGTGTAACACTTCTCGATACTCGAACTTTTCTCTCACTGAGAGTCAAGGCTGCTACCTGGAACAAGCGCTAACCTGCTGGGTGTGATCATTAAACGCTTCCTCTGCGAAGTCTCGTTTTATTTTGATCACCAACGTACAAGTGAGATTTTTACTGGTTTGATCGGTTCTCTTTCAAAGCTACCAACTGGGACACATTCGCAATTTTTTCATAATAGCATCTAGATATTCCTTTCGTGGCAGAATTCAACGCTTGCCTCTGAGGAGACCTCAGCGCCACTGCCATTGTAGTTGGATCTCCACTCATGACGTTCTCTATCATCAGCTGATACCCACGCATTCTGACCTTCACTCGCTTAATGCGAGGAACCAATAGCTACCTCCCCTTCGAGGGAGTTTTGAA
>JH598204.1:7747-18526 GCA_000173235.2 Hyaloperonospora arabidopsidis Emoy2
TCGACTTCGGCACCGACTCCTTCGCCTTCACCATTTGCTCCATCTTTTCTCGTACACGGGTGGCGTAATGTTCATCCACCTCGTTGAAGTTCTTCAGCGTCCGCTCCTGTACCGGTTTGGAAGCATTCACGAGCGAGGTGGCGATGTTGTCCGTCAATCGCTCCCGAGCTTCCTCGTCCAGCACCTTCTGGTAGAAAACACGCACTTGCGAAAGGTTGTCGTCATAGGCGGACGAGTACTTGTCCACCACCGAATGCTCGCCTTCGTACGTGTGGTAACGCAGCGACTCATCTTCTACCGGTCCGCCCAGGCTGTTCGGGAAGTATGTCGGTGCCCCGTTCATGTTGCCGTTCACCACAAAGAAACCATCGCGCTGGTACGTCTGCGGGTCCTTCAGCGGTCGATTCACTGGAATCTGCTGATAGTTTTTACCCAGACGGTGACGCAACGTGTCCGGGTACGAGAACAGCCGACCTTGCAGCATTTTGTCAGGTGACGGCGCGATGCCAGGCACCATGTGTGAAGGTGAAAAGGCCAGTTGCTCCACGTCCGCAAAGTAGTTGCTCGGGTTCTTGTTGAGCACCAGACGTCCGACCTCTTTCAGTGGGAAATCACCATGCGGCCACACTTTCGTCACGTCAAAAGCAACAAACTTGTGCTCCTTGGCTTGCTCAGGGGTCATCGTTTGGATGTACAACGTCCAAGTTGGAAACTCACCACCTTCGATGGCTTCGAACAGGTCGCGATTGGCGTAGTCCGGGTCGGCTCCAGCCAAGAAAGCAGCTTCGTCCACCGGCATGTTACGAATCCCCTGATCCGTTTTGAAATGGTACTTGACATAAGTCGTTTCCCCCTCCTTATTGACATTGGCAAACGTGTTGCTGCCGTAGCCGTTCATGTATCGGTAGCCGTTGGGGATCCCGCGGTCCGAGAAGAGCCACGTTTGCATGTGCAGTGACTCGGGTCGTAGTGAAAAGAAATCCCAAACCATGTTGGCATCTTTCAAGTTTGATACTGGCAGACGCTTCTGCGAATGGATGAAGCTCGGGAAGAGAATGGGGTCGCGAATGAAGAAGATGGGCGTGTTGTTGCACACGAGGTCCCAGTTCCCCTTCTCCGTATAGAACTTCAGGGCGAATCCACGGGGGTCCCGAATTGTGTCCGGGCTGCCATGTTCGCCCGTCACAATGGAAAAACGAGCTGCTACGGGCGTGCGCTTGCCAACTTCCGAGAACATGTGGGCACAAGTGTACTCCGTGATCTCGGGGTGAGTCACTTCAAAGTACCCAAAGGCTCCACCACCTTTGGCATGAACAACACGCTCGGGAATTCGCTCGCGATCGAAATGTGACAGGTGGTCGATAAACTCAAAGTCTTGCAGAAGGAGCGGTCCCGTCGATCCTGCAGTGGCAGATGCGGTCAGACCGTACCGAGGCATTGGAGCCCCATTGCTCGTTGTACAAATTGGTGGGGTCATAACTGTTGTGCTGTCTTGCAGATTTAAAACTGAGGAGATCGGTCGCAGTGTAAGCGGAGTGTGGGAAGCATATTGTTTGAAAGCTGTCAGTCCAAACCGAGGAAAATATCGTGAGGGACGAGGTCATTCTCTGACCATTCCTCATCAATTTCTTCTGCACTGCTACTGTTATTGCCAACGGGATGAAGAGCTCGGAAGAACCGTTAGTTTCTCAAGTTGAAGTGAAGAAACATAGGATCTCACTATGTGAAGAGAGACAAGCGTGTGAGCCATAGCTTAGCGTGTATGATATGATGTCGATGCTTCGAGTCTCTCGCCAGATCTTGTGTAATATGTATGCATGCTGGTCTCGCTGTACGTGATAGTTGATGGCTGATAACTAAAAAGAAGAAAATCAAATACGAATCCAGAAAAGGAGAGACTCTTGCTGGGTTGATCTCAGCTTATCGCGTATACTTGATCAGTCTTTTGCGGCTAACTACAAGTACTGCCAACAAAATGGCTGCGACAATCCAGTTGATGCATAAGCCTTCAATTAATCAGCTAAAGTTACTTACAATTGAAGCAAGAAAACAAGTCAGGATTCATGCAGATTTCGTGTATGTTCACTAAGTCATAAGTAGTATCCAGAATGAACTCTTAGTCATCAACGAGCTTTTCCTAAAATTTGGCTCCTTCATAGCTTTATAGGAATCGTGCCAAACACTGTCGTCATCAATAGTATGTCGTACCGTTAAGGGAACCTGTTAGTCACAACCGAAGGGTGGATTGGTGCTGTGTTCCTTGCTACACGGAGATATTACAACCTTCAACTTGAGAGTCGAAAGGGATCCGCCTTCGGATGCGCTTAAGAGGCTGTTTATGAAGAACTACAGAAACCTCAACTTGATAGGGCAGCCCATAACTTTCTTGGGATACGTCGTCTAGCGAGCAGGCATCACATAGGGCTATTGATCTTTCCGATCTTGGTGACCTTTATGCGACGAGTACCCCATTCCAATTATATATTTTGTTCACTGCTTATCACTTCATCCTCGTCTGTCTTCTAAAGCTCTTCCGGATCTCGTCTTCATATCGCACTCTCATTCTCTTCCATGTAATTAAGACGCTCCAAATTCGACACTAAATTACCGGATGTGCAGTCAATAAGCTTAGCCATCAGCTCAAATTCTTCCTCCTCTGTTTCTTCGAGCCATTTTAGTTCCCCTCCGTCTCCATAGCAGTCGGAGAGCAGGAGGCTAAGCAGACATCCGTGTGGCTAAAGACATTAAAAATGGTGATCGAGATCTATGTCCAGAGAGCAACCGACCAAGGCATGACAGTCACCTTGGTCGAACTTGTAGATGTTGCGTACGCCCCCACGCTCGTCGCATATCGATCGCAGTTTTGAGAATGATAGTGGTAGTAGCACCGCTTGAATACAACTTTAACTGCCCCGATGGTTCCGGATTCGTTGCCTGGATCGTATCTGTCGCATTTGAGAAAGAGGCTTGACATGGCAAGCTCGTGGGGCCCGTGATATGCGACAGAGGATTTTCGACGAAGAGAAGAACTCGCTGCTCTTGTTCTGGAGAAAGGGTAGGAATATTGGATGCAATAAAAAACACATGCTGCAAACCTAACCTGGTGTATACAGGTAACGTACGTTACCATCAATCTTTCGACTAGAAACCTTGAGGTTGGTTTCTTGTTTAGTTTCAGGTGGTTTGGCTTTAGAGTGGTGAGGTTCCTGTGCTACGGTCCACGTTTTGACCAATTTGATCATGCCATTGTGAACAACATACGACTGTCGTAAATTGATTTTCACTTTGATTGTCAGAAAGGGGACGGTGATAAACAAATGGAGCAAAACACATGACACTGACTTATCTTGATACCTGAATAGCACATCAAATCAAACCAAATGAAATGAATCCGATAATCACCGATAAGTTTTGACGCCCGCAAGGTTGTTGAGATTTCCGCCCACCATACACACCTTATTAGCAGGAGCACTGTAAAATGAAAGCAAACACCACAGATAGACCCTACAAAGTACCTCACTATGTATTGTGTAACATATATGGACGCTGGTCTCGGTTTATGCAATAGGTGTTGCGGGTCATCATTACAAAGAATTAGATTCACACACATTCAGCAAAAAAAAAGACTCGTCTCATTTGATTGGGTTAGTCCTTCCTGAACCTGTTCACCGTGACGCTATTATAATTTCGATGGATCAACATCTTACGTAGCACCGCTGGGTTCAGACATGTACATATCTAAAGTTGGCAGGTCCTGACATCTTTATATCAGTGTTACTTACATATGTTTGATTGCATCGACAGTGGTGCGGTAGAATATAAAAGATTGCTTTATTACTCGTCCTGCAAATTTGACACTGAAACTGCAGCTATCGTTTCCTGCTACCTTACCTACCTTGAACTTACGACCTTAACTGTCAACTGCCTTGAACTTCTTCATTCACTGGTCGCAGTCACTACGCAGTGTCGCAACACGACCCCCTCCGAGTACGTACTCGGAGCACACGCTGCGGCGTTGCATTCTGAAGCTTGTTTGTCTTTTCGCTCTTGTTTTTCGTGGTATAGCTGTCGTAGCTGTTCACGAGGCGTTGATCCGATAGCGGGGTGCATTCCAATTAGCCGCTTCATCTTGACCAGCCGCGGGTATCCGAGCGGCTTTGTCAGCAAATCGGCCGGGTTGATGTCGCCATCGCGGACGCGGACGGCTTTTCTGGCAACTTGTTCTCGAACATAATGAAACCTCAATTCAATATGACGGGTCTTCCTGCTGTAAGTTGGGTTGGAGGCCAGCGAGATAGCTGCTTGGCTGTTCACTCCGAGCAAAAAGACAACTTTCATCTTTGGTAGTACTTCCACCAATACGTTTGCTAGCGCTCGACCATCCATACAGGCCTCACATGATGCAATGTACTCAGATTCTGCCGTGCTCTGTGCTACGACTGTCTGTCGTCGTGAAGCCCAGGCCACCGGCCCTCCTGCAATAAGTAATGCGTAGCCAGTGACGCTCTTTCTGGTCTCCGGGCAGTTGCCCCAATCGGAGTCGCAGTAGTCGTCGATCGTAATTTCGGTTGACTCTGATGACCGCTTGAACATAATTCCTTTCTTTGTAGTGGCCTTGAGATACCGTAACACTCGCTTAAGCGCTCCACCATGCTGTACCGTCGGGTTCTCGACAAACCGGCTTAAATATCCGACCGGATAGGTGAGATCAGGCCTTGTACTTGTTGCCATGTACATCAGAGAGCCTACGGCTGCTCGGTACTCAATCCCTGCCGCCTTGTCCACTTCAGTCATTGCTCGCAGTTTAATATTCGGGTCCAGTGATGATCTGCATCCATGTGCATCTTCAAAACCAAATCTACGAAGCACGTCCTTGGCATACTTGGTTTGGTGGAGGAATGCACCCTCCTGTGTGCGGTCCACTTGCACGCCAAGGTAACAATGAAGTTTTCCTTGGTCCTTGATGCCATATTTGTCATTGAGCTTCGAGAAGAACGACATCTTCCATGCCTCATTGTTTGTCCCACAGATGATGTCGTCCACATACACGAGGAGGAGAGCAAATACGTCTCCATTTCGGAATACATACAAACAAGGTTCGGAGGTACATCAACTCCATCCATACGTGTTCAGCCAGGAGTTTAGTTCCTCGTACCACTCGCGACCACTTTGATGTAGCCCATATATCGCGTGTTTCACTTTGTAGATCCACCCCTTCTTGAGTGGAAACCCTGGAATGTGCCGGATATAATGAGTGATTTGGAGAGCTGCGTTAAGATACGCCGTATCTACATCGCACTGAAACGGGTTCAATGCTAGCAGGTTACACAAATCCACAAACAGCCTAAACAAAGCCATTCTGGCCACAGGTGAGTAGATATCCATAGAATAAAAGTCTACTTCCGGCTGTTTTTTGCCACCTCGTGCACAGAGTCGAAGTAGAAACCGCAAGACGTTTCCGTGTTCATCAGTTTTAATTTGAAACCTCCACATAGTCTCCAGCGCCCTTTTTCTACTTGGCATTTCTTCCGTTGGAACAAGTTCAAAAACACCCTTCGTCTTCATAGCGGCCATCTCCTTTTCCATACAATTCCACCATTCCTTCTGCTGTGGTGACTTCATAGCTTGCTTAAAACGTTTTGGCAGTGGAACTTCAGATTCATGCCAGAGCCGTTTGAGAGGACTATCTTGTGTTGTTGCCGCCATTGCTGCATAGACTATAAATCCCTGAGATGTGTCCACGTCATCACCAGTGACGTGAGCAAGTGCAGTACGAGACTTCTTCCGTTCAGCCTCACGACTTATAGTTGAGGCTTCATCATCGCGGATTCGTCGGCGTCCCGAGAGCTGTGACAGTTCAAGAGGGGTTTTGTTGCCGGCATAGTCGTCCTTCTTTATGTCGCAGAGTCCAGCGGCACGGTTTGGCATGTCTGGTTCATGTACACTACATGAACTAAGCCCGTCTTCGAGACCGAAATCACTGCCATCCATTGATTCGCCTTCGGAGTATGACTCAGGTCTGCCTTCGACGTCTTCACCAAAGTCCTCATCTTCAAATGAAGCGGTAGACTCTCTGCCGTCACTGCGCGTAGATGTAAGGTCACTTTCATCATCTTCTGCCACGCTTTCTTCAAGAGCAGCAACATCAGCAGGTTGTAGATCAGATCTAGGGCGGGCGTGATCCTGGTCATCAAGACATGGATGATTATGCTGTGAATGCATTGGTGAAAACACAATGCGATCTTCGAATTGGGGTGGTCCGCGATCCAGCCATCTGTGCTGTAACTTGTCTTCCGCGAATTCGTGTGGCGCGGATGCAAGTTGCTCGGCTGCATCATTTATGTGCTCAACGCTAATATCACTTGTGTCAGAGATAGTATCCTCTCGCCCCCCGGCGGCTGGCAGGTCGTAATCCCGACGCCCGGCGCTAGTTAGGTCGGGGTAATGTGCGACTGCCCAGTCGCGGCAAGATTCACCAAATTCTGGTCCTCGGCGATCCTTATACCTCACTTGCTCATTCACGGTCACCTGTCCGCCGTAGATCACGGTACCAGCTGAGGGAAGGTAGACCTTACATCCGAGAGTGTCTTCGCGATAGCCTAGGACAAACCCAACTCGACAGTTGTCCGCAAACTTGTGTCGTGCTGGTCCCACCTTAGTATATACGTAAGCCAGTGCGCCAAACTTGCGCACATGATGAATATCTGGCTTCCTATGCTAATCGCGCTCGAATAGGACCGATTTTTCAAATAAGCGGCATAGTGAAGTGCATCCATCCAAAACGACATCGGAAACCCGGAGTATTGCATCATGGATTTCATCATCCCGGTCAGCGTTTGGTGTGTTCGCTCTACCATATCATGGATTTCATCATCCCGGTCAGCGTTTGGTGTGTTTGCTCTACCATATCGTGACGTATTTGGTGGGACCAGATTGTGCGCTATACCGTGGGCTTGGTACAAGTCCATCATTTCAGTATTGACCCCCTCCGTCTGTGAACATCGTCTTGACTTTGCGGTCAGTGAACTGTCGTTCCGCCCAAGTGATGGAACGCTTGATCAGAGGGTTCACTTCGTTTTGGTTCTTGGTCTTAACTGGGTAGACCGTGATAAACCTTGAAAACGCGTCCATGATGACCAGTACCGCGTGAAACCGTGTGCAGTTGTAGTTTCTGGGGGAAATAATTAATCTGCAAACACCAGCTGATTCCTTTCCGTGACGCCGCGATCCAGCGACTTTCGGGCGGGCCTTGCGCGTTGCTTTCCTAACTGGCATGCTTCGCAAGTAGCAAATTGTCGCTTTTGAAGCATCATACCACCAACCAATCCCTGGTCGGCCATTCTTTTCACATGTTGGTGGCATAGATGTCCCAATCTTTCATGCCAGCACTGCAAGTCGGCGACACCATCACGCAGCGCATAATTTACCATTGCCTTAGGTGCCCGCGATCCCCGGATATGGTTCAAAAACGGATTGTTACCTGTGAACATCCAAAGGCCGCACGGTCTCAGCGGTGCTTGGATGGCAATGGTGGCATTCTTGAATAAAGTGTATAGTCCCTTCGACCCTTTGACTCGGAAACCCTGCTTCCGTGCCACTGATTGGGAAAATAGGTTGGGGCGTCTGGCTGAGAAGTAAACATCTTCGAGCCTTACTGTGACTTGGACTCCATCTACGATCACCCATAAATAGATGATGCCGACCCCAGTAGGTGCAATGGAACCATTGTATCCGTTCACTGTCTCCTACTTACGATTCGTCGAAGTCAGGGATCGAAACTCCACAAAGTACCGTCTATCTCCGACCAAATGTCGGTTAGCACCGGTATCGTAGACCCAACTTTCGGGATGATACTCATCCTGCGACGCAGTTGATGTCGTAGGCGCGTGACACTGCATCCCTACATCACCTTCAGTATCCTTTGTTGTGCCTTCCGCACTCATGGAGTCTAGTTTTCTGTTTCGGGGTTGCCTATTGGCTTCACTGGCGCATACAAATTTGCTCTGTCGCGCTCTTAAGCCAGTGTGCTTCGCGTACGAAAATTTAATGTGGCTTCCGCTCCCACCTGCATCCTGTGGACAGTCTTTGCGCGCGTGTCCAGGCTTATGACAGCCAAAGCAGTTTCCCAACCTCCTGTCTTTTTCGCGCTGGCGCTGGTTACCCTCCCGTTTCATGGTCCTAGGTTTGTTAAACGCCCCGCTGCCGCCTTTCATCCTTGCCTTGCTCGATGATCTGAGGTATGTTGTCCGGTCTGCGTTCCCGAATGCTCGTGACAACATCTGGTCAGACTTGTTCGCCTTGTCGTATGTTATTGACATGTCGACAATCTTCTCGGGAGTGTTTACACAATCCAATCCGGAATCTACTAGGCCACGCAAGCGGTCAAATCGATCTCCCGCGGGGAGAGATGACACAAGCATCCCGCTAAAAACTGTGTCATCGAGTGTCATACCCACCGTTTGCAATCGGGTGCGCAGCCGAACCATGTTATTTAGGTGGCCTTCAAGATCACTGTTTGGCCTGCATCGTGCAGCCTCTAGTTCTGCGTACAATCGTCTCTTGGTTAGAGCTCGGGTCTGATCATTGACGGTGCCATCGAATCTGTTGCATAGGTACGTCCACATGGATGTTCCATCGGTCTGCTGCATCAGCTGTTGACCAAAATCCGTGTTAACTGAGGCGAATATCAGTCGCTGTACAGTTCTTTGATTATCTTCCCAGGCTGCAGAATGCACTTGGGTCCAATTCGGATCGCGCACCATAGCTCCGGTAGCGATTCGATACACGTCTTCATGATGGAATGCCAGCTCCATCAGCCTGCGATAGTATGGCCAATTTTGTCCGCTCCATCGGACTGGACGACCAGTTTTCTCTGATATCTCAACGTCCCACGATGACTTGCTTAGGCTCATAACCCTGTTTAATTGCATCGACAGTGGTGCGGTAGAATATAAAAGATTGCTTTGTTACTCGTCCTGCAAATTTGACACTAACACTGCAGCTATCGTTTCCTGCTACCTTACCTACCTTGAACTTACGACCTTAACTGTCAACTGCCTTGAACTTCTTTCCTTACCTGTCTCGGACTCATAATCGCAACTGTCAACTGCCTTGAACTTCTTCATTCACTGGTCGCAGCCACTATGCAGTGTCGCAACTTAACAACATACTCAAAGTTTGACTATAAAACTTGCAGGTCTCGCAATTTTCGAGTTCATCTGCAAGTAAAGACACAGCGAATGTTTAACAAATAGGCGCATGTACAGTTAAACGATGGCTCGAATGCCTATAATCGTCTTATGGTCAAGTCCTTCGAACACAACACGTTATTTAAAACTATTTCTTCGTATCATCTATATAATATTGCCACACTCAAATGGGGCGCATACAGCACTGTTCTGCGATTGCTTTGAATTGTTTGCTATATTTCTTTACGATTTATTCCTTCTGTCTGAAGAGATAACGGACACTTACTCCCAACCTCATCCAAGAACAAATGGGTACCATAATTACGGATGCAGCAGCTTGCAAGCTCGTTCACATATCTCAACTTTTGCCGGATCGTTCCATACAAATGGAGATCTCTTACATTGGCTTTATAGCATTCATGTTTCGCCGTAGTTCAGGCAGAAACCATTAACCGTCGCGATGGTTGATCGCAGTATCAAAACGCACACAACCAATCTTGATGCTATATAGAGGCGGAGGTGTTTTTGTAGTGTCGAGTGATGCGGAGATGGGAAACACGATGTCATGGTCGACCAAGACCCTGCTGTGCGTGGCGGTGTAGTTATTGCTGTTTCGACGCCGCGGCGCGCTCTACCGTAATGCATATGTACTAATGGTCCGTCGAAATAGTATGCGTGCATATGAGTTCTAGATGCTGGTACAATATCCATGTCAGCGCTACGTGGAGCTGGGGTGAAGAGGAAAGACATCGATGACGAACCTGGGCCTGATGATGCTAACAACGACGAGATTACGATAGCTTGCAAGCGTGTTGTACGGAGGGGGGTCACTCTGCGTCATTAGCACCGACTTTAAATGTAAAACTCTGACATGTATTCTTGCTTCGTTAGTAAGTAGGATCAGCTGATAAATCAAAGACTTCCGCATTGATAAGGTACTTGTTGTGATAGGAGATCAACCCAGCAAATTTCTCTCCTTTCCTGGATTCGCATTGATCCTATTGATTTATAGTTGTTAGGCATTAACCATTACGTACAGCGAGACCAGCATGCATACATATTACACAAGATCTGGCGAGAGACTCGAAGCATCGACATCATATCATACACGCTAAGCTATGGCTCACACGCTTGTCTCTCTTCACATAGTGAGATCCTATGTTTCTTCACTTCAACTTGAGAAACTAACGGTTCTTCCGAGCTCTTCATCCCGTTGGCAATAACAGTAGCAGTGCAGAAGAAATTGATGAGGAATGGTCAGAGAATGACCTCGTCCCTCACGATATTTTCCTCGGTTTGGACTGACAGCTTTCAAACAATATGCTTCCCACACTCCGCTTACACTGCGACCGATCTCCTCAGTTTTAAATCTGCAAGACAGCACAACAGTTATGACCCCACCAATTTGTACAACGAGCAATGGGGCTCCAATGCCTCGGTACGGTCTGACCGCATCTGCCACTGCAGGATCGACGGGACCGCTCCTTCTGCAAGACTTTGAGTTTATCGACCACCTGTCACATTTCGATCGCGAGCGAATTCCCGAGCGTGTTGTTCATGCCAAAGGTGGTGGAGCCTTTGGGTACTTTGA
>JH598205.1:0-17897 GCA_000173235.2 Hyaloperonospora arabidopsidis Emoy2
TTATGGCGAATTTGCGCCGACAAGTACAGAAGAGGACATGATTTATATGATGTTATTTTTCAGGCGTGCGTGAGTTTGACTAACTTCCATATAGCGGCTAACCCGCTGCGAGACTGATGGCGAGAAGTTTAATCGCGTCCAGAACCGCCTGATCGCTATCGAGACGGAAACGGAGCGACGCAGGCGTCTCACGCAGGAAGGCTACCGTAGAAGAAAGCGCCGTCGCTCTCAACTTGACTTTGACGACCTCCCAGGACAAACATAGGATGCAATTTTCAACTAAGCAGTGTTGGACTAACTATCAACATGATCATCTTCATTCGAATTTGTTGGGTCATTTTCCACTTACCTCAGTCATTTAAAGATGTACTTAGTAACTTGCAAGTTGCAAAGCTTTTTTAATAACCATTAGCTAATAACCATATTAATCACATCATTCAACAAGACTGTGTCACTTTCGAGTTACACAGCTGCTGTTTATGAGATCTTTTAATTACACTTACATTTTTGTCTGAATACACTTACATTTTCGGCTTTTTTTGCTTTGCCCATCCTATGCTGCGCCCGCTATCCATTAGGCATAATTATTGCATTGCCAACAGGGGTTAAGCGAAGGGCCACTTTCGCGAGCTCCAGTGGTGGGGAAACTTAAAAAAACCACAATCTGCCTACAAACACTACTTTTGCCTATCTATGCACAATTCATATTTATCTTAAATATTCTATGCCAGCGGTCATTGAGCGAAATGCCGCTTCTATCGAGCCCTAGCGCCATCCGCTGTAAGTGTAATAGAAACGCTAGCCCGCGCGTCAATCATTTTCCCCTTCAATACGTACATAGCGCACCAGGGTCAATGTCCACGGAGGATGTGGTACTGAAACATTGCCTCGTCGTGATTGATATAGTAACTACGACGACTTCAATATATGGATGAATATGATCACAACTCCGATAAACAAAACACCATTTGCCCTCAGTATTCGATCATAGACCAATAGGAGATCGCCATATAACTATAGCCATTACGTGATGCATCATTTTGCAGTTTCAGTGTTTCAGAGAGTCGGACTGATAGGGGTGGGGCAATCTCATTCTGACATCATTCCGACAAAATAGTCGGAATGAAGCTGGAAATATGTGTGATTTCCAAACAAATGCCAAGTCCGACGCACACTATGTTGCATATTGTAAAAGATACCGACAAATTAGGGCACTTCTCTAATTTATTAATTGTATAACTTATTATGTTGATATAGTAGCGATAAACAGCTGCGTTCCACGATAACATAATCATCAAGCTTGTGTTGAGCAAAATATAATACCGTAATGAGTACCTTAGCGTACAATGTTTAAGTTTCCTAAGTAGGGGACCCTATCTTTAGAATAGGGCTTTCTATTTTGTTGAAATAGTGTAATGTAACTTCACCTGGGGTAGCATTCCCGTTCCCGGGACATCATTAAAATTTGAGTGCGATTTAGTGGTACAGTTGCGCAGTTTGAGCATCATTTTGGCCTAGACCGAAGCCGGACTATTGGATATGAAGACAAAATGCAAGATGTCGTTACTGTCAAAGACTGATTCTCTGTGTCGCAAGGATAAAATGATTAATCATAAGCTGTCTTTTTCAGTCCGTGTATGGCCATCACAGAGCCCAGCAGGTAGTCCACCGAGGCAGTGATTTGATCAGTCGTACCCCCGCCGGTATGTTCGCAATCAGCATTTCTTTAATTGAGATAAGGTGATTTGCCACCATAGCATCACATTGTAAACCCGGTGTTGCGCACACCAGGAAGGAGCGTCCTACGAGTTTATGTTGTCGCTCCACGTAAGATATAGACACGGATACGTACGAGCTCATTATAATGTGAGAGATATGTTGTTGTAGAAGAATTAGTAGTGGTGAAGATGCCAAACACCCTCTTTGCTTCCATTTTATTGGCTACTGCTGCGGCAAGAAGTGCGGCACCGATCCCATGAATCATTCTTTCCCCGTCGGTGTCCATGTTAGAAGATATCGATTCTGGCAGGTAGTCAAGGTTTCAAGGCTCAACTGCAATACCCGTTACAGGTAAGGTTCGACCTCAACTGATTGGCTGTTGTTGTGGCATCTTGACAAATGGAACAAAAAGATACGGACGACACGTGACAAGATGACAGATAGGATCGGGAGAGACGGAAGCCATGTGATGAGATGACACATGGGACAGGGAGAGACGGCCATCATGTGCAACTTGACCTGGTCAACTTGCAGTGCCGTTGGAAATACATGTTGTAGTGTGACAGACAAGAGTAGTTAACACTAATATATTCACTTTTACTTCTACCTCTTTGCAACAAGTGCAACAATCACCTTTCTACAGGTTATGAAAAACGCTGGTGGCGAAGATAACGGAGCTACACCCGCTGTGGTGGCCGATGGTCAGGAAATGACCGACGACCATGAACTCGAAGAAAAGTCAGCAGTACCCATGGCGGCATTGGACAAGATGCTCGCCATGCTTGGTGACTTGTTGGAGCGTGTGTGCAGTATGGAATCCTTCCAGTTTGCATAATGTGACCAAAACCTCAAGGACTCTGGAGAGTCAAGCATTCTTGATTTGGATTTGGGAGCAGATGTAGGTTTGAACATCCAGGCTTTGGAGCATAAACCACCTCCCAAACGGTCTCCGAACGTCTATCCAGCTACGTACTTCCGTGTACGACGACCAGCATATGCTGGGGTTATGATTGACACGTTGGCTCCGGTCGGTGGCCACCATGGTATGGCGCAGGGAGAAGAGCCGGGATATCATGGGCAGGGGTGTACCTGCATGGTTATACGCAGATGTGAGCATGACGGGTCCTGTGTTTCAACAACCCGGACATATACGTGAAGGCGTAACGGACGGTCGCCAACGCAAATTGACATTGCAACCCTTTGATGGAAAAGAGCTATACCATGGTCTTGGTAGCGGTTTCCTTGAACGGGGAACGGAGTTCGTGTGACAAGCTGGTTTCTCTGAGCGTGCGGGCTCGTTTGGCCCGAAGACATTAAGGTTAATGTTCTGGTCCAACACCTTGCCGGAACGGCGCAGAAGTACTTTCGTCGTCACGTTGAAACGTGGTGTCAGAAAGTCAAACCTTGGAGCATACCATGCAAAGGTTGCTCCAAACGTTCAGCATCAAGATCACACCTTCCCAAAGCACGAAACTGTTTACTGCTGCCAAGGCATTACATCGTAGCTGGACAGAACATTTTTTGTACCTGACAGCCGTGAGCGATGCGTGTGGACGCACGGACAACATTGTATTGGACAATATCGTCTATTATGCCGATCCAACGATGCGCACGACAATGCTGTCGCGTTTGAACCTAAATAGGGGTGACTGACTACCTACTATAGGCAGCGGAGCTCGCACATTTCGCGCAATCTACGGAGCTTGACGTTCGAGTCAAACAATTCGGTCGAGATGACGTTAGTTCGTCGACTCAAAGTCGTATGCGAAAAAGGGTGACCAGGCCAAGAAGCGAACTGATGACCATGGTTCGCGCAAGTGTTACAAGTGCGAAAACACTGGGCATCTTGAGGCTACCTGTCCGAAGAAGGGCAAGATACAAACGATATGGATTTTGTATTAATGATAAGAGAAGACCGATCCAAGTTAGCCAACCACTGGATTCTGGACAGCGGGTCAAGTCGACACCTGGTCATTGACTTGATCTTACTTGAGGGCATGGTGGACTGCCAGACTCAGTGCTTTACGGCTGCGTCCGATGGCGGGCCCCTGAAGGTCAACGAGCAAGGAATTGTGGTGATCCGGGTCAATACACTTGGTTTTTGTAAAACCCTCCGACTTCTCGATGTCCAATACGCATCCAATTTGGAGCGTAAAATCATTTCATATGATAAATTGGAGAAGAAGGGATGCGTCCTTGAATATCGAGAAGGGAGGCGTGTCATGGTTTATCACCCTGGTGGTGCACCCGTGATGGACATCGATCGCATCGAAGGTGTTTTCATTGTTGCAGTTTACGATGACATTTCGCTTGAAAATTCTTATAGATTTGAATTACCACAAGAGTCGGTCATGATGGTCCTCACTGATGCGGGACATGGAAGCAATGCGTGAATTCAACAAGGCAGCCTGTCGCATTTCCATCGTCGCTTGGACCATCTATGTTATGATACGATCATCAAGATGGCCCGCGACCCTGCCTCTGGTATCAAACTCACTGATACTAAGCGTACGAACTGATTGGACTGCGCACAAGGCAAGCAGACCAAGAGGGTACAGTCACGCAAGGACAGTGGGTTGAATGCACCCATCGACGTGATCGGTGAAGTTATATGTTCCGACCTCAAAGGTCCCATGACTCCACGTGATCGGCTCGGCAATCGGTACATGATCAATTGGTTGATCACCGATCAAATTATTGCCGGGTGTTTCTAGCAAAGACAAAAGATGTTGCGGCGATAAATTTCAAGCACTTCTTAGTGGCTTTCGAGCGAAGATTTAATTGCCGTATACTCGAACTGCGTACAGACGGTGGGGTGAATACAAACATCTGGATGTTACTTAAGGAAACTGGTATTGCCCGCCAAATCAGCGAGCGAGATAACCAGGCCAGCAATGGCAAAGAAAAAAGGATGCGTCGCACCATCATGAACCTGGTGCGGAGCATGGTGTTCGCAAGTAAGCTAACCTTAGAGTTTTGGGGTGATGCTGCCGAATATGCAGCTTACATCCTAAATAGGAGCCCCACCAAGGCAAATGAGGGTGGTAAATCCCCTATCGCGATGCTGACCAAGAAACAGCCAGTCCTTAGTGACGTTGTGGTTTTTGGCTCCACATGTACGTTGCATCTACATACCGACAACAAGTATCTAGGCTTGCGTGGGAAGCAAGCCATCATCATCGGAAAGAACGATGAAATAATAGGATATCGTGTCTACCTTCCGAAGGAACCTGTTGTGGTGGTGACCCAGCATGTTCAAAACATTAAGTCAATACTCAACACACAATACAGCGGCGAGGTAAACGACCTGATCAGTACTGAAGATCAGGAGGAGCTAGGGCATAAACATGGCAAGTGTCCAGCAAAGGATCGGTTGTATGAGTGGACACGTGAACGGCACATGACAGATCATGACAGAGCGTCATGCACGACACAAGTTGTGAAACGGACATCGTTGAAGTTCATGATGTGGTAAACGCCATCAGCGAGCCAGACCCCAGAAATTATTGCGAGGCGATAAACAATTGACGCAATGGAAAGTAGGTCGTGGGTATAGACGAAGAACTGATAGCGTTGGAAGCAAATGGTGTGTGGGCGGTAGTTGTCCCACCTGTAGGATCGCACGTGCTACACAACAAGTAGGTGTTCAAGACAAAGAGTGATGCTGATGAAAATGTTGAGAGATACAAGGCAAGACTCGTTCCATGTGGCAATGACAACTGTTTGGAGTCGACTACACACTGACTTTCGCTACAGTAATGGATCTTGATACCGTGAAGATAATTTTGGTACTCTCACGACGCCGGAAGGTACCGGTACGTCACGAAGACGCTCTCAATGCATACGTCAAGGCTGAAAAGGAAAAGGACCTCGACATATAGATGCGAGTACCAAGCGATATGAAGGTTCAAGACGACACTTTGGAACAACATGGGGTTAAGGATACGAAATATATTGCCTATTGTTGAGGAAGTCGCTATATGGTTTAAAACAGGCCGGCCGATTGTGGAGTACGCTGTTACACTCGAAGTTGGCTGCGACAGCCAGAACCGGACAGGCAAGCGTCAAGGCATTTCAGTCCCTCGTTGGAAGCCTACTCTGGATTGCACGTTGCACTCGACCCGACATCTGTTTTGCAGTGCACCGTGCAACAAGACATACGCACCGACCAAAATTGAAGGACTGGAAGATGTCCAAGTCCAAGCGTATTGCAAGGTATTTGAAGGAGACAAAGTCTTTGAAGCTTTGCGTTAATAGCACACAAAATCCAGCGGCCCGATCAAGATTGAGAGCTGAGGTAACGCAGACTTTGCTGCGGACAAGTCGGACCGAAAGTCGGTGTCAGGATATGTGCTAATGATGGACGGAGCAGTAGTGTCATGGGAGTGTAAGAAGCAGACCGGCGTCTCAGTATATAAGTACCATGGAGGTGGAGTTCATCGCAGCCTGCGAGGCTGGACGCGAGCTACTCGGATTAAGGGAATTGTTCGGCGAGCTGGACATGAAGATCGTTGAGCCAATGCCTATTTGGATGGAAAACCAAGCAGCAATCAAGCAATTGGAAAGTGAGAAGGGCACCTCAAGAGCGAAACACGCTGACATTCGTTTCAAGTTTTTCTGTCACTACGCTCAAGCCAAGATCGTACGTCCAAGTTTCATTAAGTCTGGAGACATGATTGCGAACGGTTGCCGAAGGCACTATTGGAGCCGAAGATTATGTACTTGCGCGGAATGTCCAAGTTTTATCCATTCAGGGTGATGTTGAGGAGGAGTGTTAGAAGATATCGATTCTGGAAGGTAGTCAAGCTTTCAAGGCTCAACTACAAGACCCGTTACAGGTAAGGTTCGACCTGAACTGATTGGCTGTTGCTGGGACATCTTGACAGATGGAACAAAAAGATACGGACGACACGTGACAAGATGACAGATAGGATCGGGAGAGACGGAAGCCATGTGATGAGATGACACATGGGATAGGGAGAGACGGCCACCTTGTGCAACTTGACCTGGTCAACTTGCAGTGCCGTTGGAAATACATGTTGTAGTGTGACAGACAAGAGTAGTTAACACTAATATATTCACTTTTACTTCTACCTCTTCGCAACAAGTACAACAATCACCGTTCTACAGTCCACACCGCATGATGATTGTCGTTGGCATTCGCAGCGGGGGTATGTGCAGCTTCACCATAGTTATAATAAATATATTTAATGTCATTTGCTCGAGTTGACTTCTGTACGGATCGCCACCGCCTCCCCCTATGTGGGACTTAAAGCGACAACAGCTACCGGCAAGGAGGCAAACCTATTCGGTGTATCCGGTGAGCAGACAGGCGACCGACTGGAGCAGGTCAGTCGCCACCACCCATGTTGCCTGGTGATAATTTGATTGGGTTGTTCTAGATCCAATAAAAATTGTAGTAGTCGAATCAAGACAGTTTGAAAAGTGCCCACTCATCCTCCCCGGGTGGCTATCCACATATTGTGTTATATCTTGGTGATATTCCAGCACGTAAGTCTTTTCAATTCTATGTCCGTTTCCGAAAATAATTGCCTTTGACATGTTCCAGATAACCCTTGATGCATGACGATATTCTACACCCATCCCTCGATCAGAGAGTTTGCCAAAGGAAAGCAATCGTCGATACAAACCTGGAATGTGCGCAGCCTCAGCCACTACGATTAGTTCATATTCGGTGCCAGCAACGCGAAGCACCTTTCCCCTTGAAAGTGCTACTCCAATTTCGCTTGCAAACATTTTATACGATGAATTCGTCAGGATACGGAGACACATGTACGGTCGCACCGCTGTCAATCAACCAACCGGCCGACCGAGCGCCCACGTAAACGCGATATCACCGTCACTATTATCGATTGAGGTAGGGAAATTCTGTTTGGAATGCTAGAATTGGTTGCAGATGGAGTACTTGCCTTTGAATTCTTTATTTTATATTGGAACATAACATATACATACCGCTTTTACTACACGTAGTTTTACGGTCTTAATATGCATCCCACACAGCTGGATCAAGAAATTTTCTGCGATGGCGACTTTGAGAATCCAATGGGACAAAATGACTGGCTTTGAAATCAATGCTTGTAAATTTTGTCAACCAAAAGTTATAATTAAAAGGTTTTTGCACAAGGTGATACAAAACATTTTTGCGGGATGTGATATGATGTGTTCGGGAACACCGAATGTGTGAAAACACTGAACTACCAAAATCTTACTCGAGGCACAACGGACGGATCACCTCAGTGACTAAATGGTTACATACGGCGTTCATGTCCATCTGGATTTTGGTATATACACCTTAAGGTTCGCCCATACTTTATCCTCACAAATTTGTGGAATGTCACTCATACAGTTTGACCATACACTCTCGAGACATCGAAATCGGCAATGGGTTATCTAGAGGAGTACAACACGACGCATTGGCGATACAACGGCCGGATATTCCGTATTATATTTACTTGGATGTTTTATGTGCTGGTCTAGGTCCGACGTGCAACCCTGTTGGTCATATGGACTCCCGCAGGTACATCCTAGCTCCGCTTCTGGTGTGCATACATCAAAACAAGAAGGGCGAATGATTGTGGATTTACTAGACTACATGAGGATCCTAAACGTTTTTAGCTTCGTGATCTCTCTTCATTTTTTGTTGTGATAGATTACGTTGTCGAGCGGAATATATAAATTTTTGCTTCTTACCACATGCATGGTAAGATCTACGTTCATCTAAATTTGTTCCATTACAATACCAGGTAATGGGTAAAAAGTGCCATAACGTAACGCTTTCATGACATTAAGACGGGAGTATGCGTTTCAAGACGCTGAAGAGCGGCAAAGAAACATCGTGAATGATACGATATCGTCAGTGCTATTGATATCATCTTATTGCTAACTATGTTAAGGTGGACCAAGCATCACGTGGTATGTATTGAGCTAGTATATTAAGAGAAAAATCAATAACGAAGAAGAAACCCTTCATGCGAATCAAAGCCTGGTCTATTCAAGAGCGAAAGTCTATTTGGAAGTCTCGTATCGTCAAGAGAAGTGAATTTGCAAGATTATCCCAGGCTGTGCGATATGAAAGCTGAAGTGGGTGACGATTTTCATGAGCTTGTTGAAAAGGATGAAGACCTCCGCAAAACAAATTTGCTCATTCTAGCGATTAGTTGAACGACATTTTGTGTATTCTGCTCTACTAAAGTGCGTACTTACACTGTTAGGTGTATTTTGCTGCTAATAATCTTTTGTTATTATTCAGTATGGGTGCAATCGCCCATCACTGCACTTAAAAAGTAGAACATAACGACGAAGAGTATGATAAACTATAAAATAAATATGAACTTATATCCATGTTAAATTATAATATAGCACAAAAATGATGCAGCGAGACTTGTTGTGTTTTACTAAACAAAAATATCTGCACTTGAAAAGCTTCCTTCTTCCCTTCCCAGAAGATCCCTACAATTGGCACCCACGCCCATGGGTTTGGGTGGCCAATGGGCGCGTTGGTGTTGTCATGGGGGGAATGTGTGGGCGTTAGACAAATGGCTGGTGGCATGGGTGTGCTTGGGTGGGCACTGGGAAGGGCAGGGGACAAAAAAATTAAAAACTGATCCGAAACGAGAGGTATGAACACCCAGAAGGGTTGCCCCCTGTGCGGGATTACTTAGAAGGGTGTCCCCTGCGCACGGGACCCTGGCACAGGCCTTACCCAGAAGGTTTGCCCGCTGTGCACGGCCCCCAGCACAGCCGCACAGGATTTCCCCCCTGGGCGCTTTGATTAGTTTGAGGGTGCCCTTGAAGTCCTGTGCGCCGCGGTTGTGTGCAAGTCTGCAGATTTAATCGAACAGTGTTGAAGGCGCAAAGTAGTCCTCGGAGTATCTCATTGTTGAGAGCTACTATTGCTGGTACTATGACCGCTTGAGTGTCTGTGAAAAATCATTGTTTTAGCCATTGGCGTCGGCTTCTTTGTGTATGTTAAGTGCCGATATCGCTTAAACTACCTCGTCCATAAAAATTACGCGCATTATTTGCCCGTTGTTACTGGCCCCTCGCGTCTTACGTCAAGTATCTTCAAAGATTCGTCAAATTCGGTCCCGATATGCGTAGAAGACGCTAGATTATGAGCAGCGACTAAAATAGGCCGCCACTTTGACGCGAATCGGTCTGCAATTGTAATTGTGTCCGAACGCAGCTCCACAAAGGTGGTGTATTTTCGATATGGTTTGATCTATTTCAAAGGCTCTACAACCGCTTACATTTTTAATGAAGTTGCTGCTTCGTTCGTTACAGCCAGTTTCTCCTTCCAAATCAAGTACTTATCCATAGCCGCTTCCACAGTGACTGCTTATAGCCCATCGAGCTAAAATATGGGTTCTACTCTGCACTTGAATCCGAAAAAATACCTATTTCGTACGTTTCTTCTCCCGGGTCCGGACGCGCTATATACAGTTTAAACAATACTGCGCTGTACGACCCGCGTCTGTCCGGTTACTGCATGACCTACTCCCGTAGCAGTTATAGCGTCCAATATTTCCTTTATGGCTCGACTCGGCCGAGCTGTCTAAAATGGGTAAATAAACGGACGCTGTACCCGTCGTGATCCCCCTAAGGCGCGTGTGTTTTAGTGGTGTAAACGCATTCGTTGTAAATCTGACCCGACGTGCGGTTCTTTTGACCGAATCCCATTGGTCAACGGAAGACCAGGATAGTGGCACGTAATATCGGTCAATACGACTGGCCGATTCCCTTCCCACTGCGTAAATAGCAATCGAATCCAGTTCCTTGTCGTCATCCTCCACATTAGCCCTGAAAGTTAATGCGTCTTCCAGATTTAATTGGTGCAGTAGGATCTATAACGCAGCGGTCTCAGGTCGCCCCGACCTTGTCCCTCTGAACCTGTCCAAATTCGGGCTCTGCACAAGTCGAAATCCCCCGAAATGACGGTTTTATGATGATGTCATGGCTATTGCTGCAAACGCGTAAAGGAACTCTACTGGGCCGCGTGAAAGTTTGGTGCGTAGATATTCGCCAATTGGAGGGCCCCGGAGTCGACAGCGAATATGCGTTTCGTCCAGATCTCCAGTTGACATGGATGTGTTGCTTCTGCCACTGTTGGGTTTATTATAAAAGCCCTTCCCCCTGTGCTGCTATCGTCCACTCTCAAGTACGACATTACCGAACCCGAGTGATGATAAGACCTACCCCAGGATCGGGCACACATCGCCTCTAGTTGAGCAGCTTCTCCTCGGGAGCTTAAAGGCGTTTCTTTAATTATCCAAACGACCGGTAGTACAGTCGTGGGTGTACGTATCCAGGCTTTAAGCCATTGTAACCTTGTTTTGGCTTTATATCCCCGCACATTATGGGTTTCGATCCCTGTGATCCCTCTACCCACCCGCTTCCTTACTCTTCCAGTCGGTGAGTATTGCGCCTTCATTATGTAAATGTGACATCCGTAGGCATCTGCCAGCGCCCCTTTCCCTACGTCGTCGGTTTTTTCGGCTTGAAACTTAGCGCATCCCTTAGTAATTAAGAGTTACTCTGCCCTTGCGTAATCAAGAGCCTCAAAAGAAGCCAGCGATTGTCGACCAATTCATATCGTGAGAAAAACTGACGAATGCCGATTAATAGCTGGTGAACATTTTGAGTGCTTCCTGGTTGCTGATGAGACGACGGAGCGCTGCGTTATCCTCGCTGTCTTCTTGATCAACGAGCACTCGGATCTCCTTCACGTATAGACTTGCGTAAATCAAGTGATGCGCAAACCGTTATTTGTTCTCCACATCACAAAATTTCAAGATTGAATAGCCCCTGTAATCGTTGGTTCGAAGACGTAACCAATCATCCCTTTTGCCGATAAGTACTGGTAAATTGTGAGAGGCTGGCTGCGATAACTTAAAATTCCATTAATATGACCACTTTTGTGTTGATTTGTCCTATGTTCTGTTGAGATAGGAAGCGATCTGCGCCTGTAAGCACCCCTTCCCTCATGCTGCTGTCCAAAATTCCAAAAACTGACGCATTAACACTGCGATTAGTTCCTTGGGATGAGGAAGACCTGCAGCATATAAAAAGCTTTCTCGTCTCGCGCTCCACCATTGTTATCCAGTCGTCGATGCTGCTGTGTACGAGAGGGAATTTTGTGGTAGCCAAAGCTGGCCAGGATTCTCCGTGCTTACGCCAGAGCTTGGACCAGGAATCCGGAGCGGCAGAGCTGCTGATGTGCAAGGCAGGAAGAGCAGCACCCGCACCACTTCCTCCTCTTCGTATTGATGTTGATCCACCTGCGTTCGCATGATCCACCGGATTTGTTCACCCTATGCAGGAGCGTTCGAGTGTGCGCATTTCTGAGATCATGGTTCTTCCTGTTCTTGTTGAATGGTGGTAATAAGCGCAAACGGAGCGTTTTTCGATGAGCGCGTACCACTAGCATCCTGAGAAAATTGTGGAAGTTGGGGCACAATAAAAAGCTGAATCTGCTACTGCTCTCTGGACCCTATGGAGGCTTCGCTCGGCACCAGTTGTAACTGCATTCCTCCGCCGATCTCTATAGGATCGATTGGACTACTGGAAAAAGAGTTTTTCTTATCGGTATCATGGGAAGTATGTCCATCATGGGGCATAGTAGGCAAATAGGCGGAGTAAAATTACACCCAGTACCTGATAACTATCAGACGCTCCTTATCGTGCATTTTAGCCTGGTTATTCGCCTTAACAACCTCGCCCACTTCTACTAGCGCTTGTTGACCAGTCTCGTAGATGTTTCTTTGCATAGTAGTGCTTGAGCGATCCATAGAGCATGTCCGTTCTTGTTGGCTACACGCTTAATGCGCGATTACGCATATTTACGCTGCAGAAAATTGGCTGCGATCCGATAAATTTCATTACATCCCCAACAGTAGCGCTCGAAAGACGCCTGTTGGGTGGAGGGTGTGGCTGCATGTTCTGCGAGATACCATTTGAATTGATTTTTGGATTCTCTCGGATCCATGTCTTCCCATCCGTGCTGCACGATGATCAATGTGGCAGTTCAGACGTAGTGACCAAACTGCTCCCCAAAGTCGAGATGACCCGTTCGGTGGCTGCCTCGCTTAATGAAAGCTGTGATGGTTTTGAGGCTGGCGTTCACGTCTGCCATGTCATGATCAGCGACCTCCTGTGCTAAAGCAATGGCCATACAACTACCGGATGAAACCGTGGTTACCGGTCGGGTGTTCAACTCCACTTTCATTGCAGACAAGTCCTCGCACGACCAACGGCACTGCTGACCAGATCAAGATGCAATCCTCAACGTAGAAGTTTATCGTTAACTGATGCAACCGAAGCCGCACGTCCTCGTTCTCTCAGCGTAGCCAGATGCGGTGTCGCTGGAAGTTTAGGCGATTTTATTGCAACGAGATGCAACTGCGCCTTTTCAGCGGCTGCAATCTTGAGCGATTCATTTCCATCTCGGTCTGGTACAGAAAATGTTTCTAGAACTAAAGGGCACACGGATGCACAGAGGTAGCAACAATTAACATATGAAAACGCTTATTGAATGAATGTCAAATCCCTTATCGAAAAATCCTGTTATAAATTGCTCTTGACTATGGCTTCCTAAATGTGTAATGTAAGCTACTGCTGACTGTTCATTTCACGCACCTGTCGTGGCTGGATCATATTTGTTGATATCGTGTCTATTCTCAATCAGTGAGCAGATTGTTGCCAACTGCGACGTAACATTCGTTAGATAGGTGATATTCCAAATATATTCAATTATTTGAGAGTTTCGCTAACAAGCCTCACGCCATACATTGAAAATTAATTGGATTTGAAAACCTCTGGATGGTCAAATTCTATTGTTGTACTTCTTAGAAGTCACTCCATTTATCTATTTTTATCTACGACATCGTACATCTAAACTCCTTCCTTAGAAGCAACATGAAATGCTTCAACCAGCTACACGAGAGCTGTTTAATCATGTGAATGAAGCCCGTCACGAGCTTGATGAGCTGACAGTGGCGTAAAGCTATGTTATGTTACAATTATCAAACGGTAACAAAGGGTTGGTAACCGCAAGGACGGCGACTTTGAGGCAGTGAATCTGCAGTACTCATGCAAAGGCCAACGACCCTTTTCTGAGGCATATTCAGTCTAGTACCTCTTCGTCAGTTCATGGGCTTTAGCCGCACCACTGGCTGTTCCTCTCGGCCACAATCACACTAGAACGACCTAAAAATCCGGGTGGTTGGTCAATCAAAGGCGCCCAAGAAGAGCATAGTCATGAGCCATTTGTTTAAAAAAGGAGCATCCACGTGGACGCGCGCTTACGGACGAAAAAGGACAATCGGTGATCACAAGTCTGCATGTCATCAAGTAGCACAAGTACAAGCAGCGCCTGCAGTGCCTCTAGCAGTGCGACGGACCGACGGTATCACGCCTCTCGTTCCTTTACTGATTCTGCCAATGCTTCTTTGAAATTGTACTATTGACGTAGATGTAGATAATTGTTGACAATATACTGGTTGCTTTTACTTCGATGCCATCACTACGTAATTAAACTCCGATCAATCACACATCAAACCTGAATCGAATGGCTCTCCTACAACCTCTCAAAGATGTCCACGACAAGCATTTTAGATAAATGGGTGTGTTATAGCATTCAAGTGAAACTAGAGGGTGAGCAAAAGATGGAACTTTTACCATCCGTTTATAAGCCTTTCATTCCAATTACTTGTTAATGTTTGGGGCCAAGGCTCATTAGCGAAAAAGGACGGCTCGTTATCTGCTCTCTAGGTATTTACTGTACGTAAATATCACGAACGGGCTCACTCCGTTTCGACAAGCAACCGTATAACTGTAACAATTACACTCAATGCTAGAGCTCGGGGTGTTAAGCGTGTTTCCCAGTACTAGTAGCTCCGTCAGCGTAATTTCCCAGTACTATTACCATTCCCAAATCGAGTACTAGTACCTCCGAATTTTGTGTGGTACTGAACTAGAATAAACCACATAGTAATCATGGCTGAGTACACCCCCCCCCCCTGCTCATTGACTTGCGCCAACTGTACGAGACGCAGATCTGTTGTCGACAAGACAAAAGTTTGAGTACGAATACAGGGTATCCTGCCTTCTATCTTAAATAATAGAATCTACTCATAATGTGACTGCTCCAAATTTTCACATTTTTGATCGCTCAGTACGCGCGACTTGCATTCCTATACACGTTATTGACAATGCTTATGGCATTTGTGTCGTTTACCAAATGGCGATTTAGAGTCAATATACATGCACACGTAGCGGCAAATTTATATGCAGTCATTATACAACGCTTATACAGATAAACTCGTCCAGTCAATACACACATAACTAAAATTACCTGTCCTGCACATACGCATCAAGTATTTGCGACCTTTAGCCCCGTCAAGCTCTACCACATCCTTTATCATACGAGGGCGTATTGCTGAACTACTACATCCGACCTTAACAAGCCACTATCTAAAGCCCTGATACCATTGAGCATGGCATGGCATGGAATACACTACCCAAGCTGCCCACAGCCACCGCCATCCTGTCGCTTCGTCAAAGTCCAGTGCGCCTCGTAATCCTGTTCTCTCCCAAAAAGCTACATAGACCCATCGCGCTCTCCCCATCACCACAACACCCCCGCTGCAATCCTTACCCTCCCCCCCCACCACAGACACTCGATCCAGTAGCATGCACAGTCGCCGCATCACTACAGAGCGAGAGAGCGCAATCTCACGCAAGTTCCAACGCACGTGGCTTTTACAATCAGTCTCGAGCACTTCTGTCCTCGCCTCCATTCCAGCGTGCACTGCAAAGCTCATGCCCAAGAAGCCACGACAATGGACGTAACGGGAGTAGCACACACTATTCACTGCCACATATCCACGTAATAACAATCACTTTGCACTCGAGACCGACCACGTATTGTACGAAAGATGGTCCACAGAAAAATCAGGGCAACTCGCACGCCGAGATAGACGAATCACTGACCCAATGCACCTCCAGAGTCGGCTGATATCCAGATCTGCTTCTCCATAGCTGTTCCAGAATTGCTTTTGCTCTCCATTCACCACACTTCATCGAATTTTCCGTCCCTGCTGTGGCCACAAGCAGCCTTCTTCTACCGTCTTCGGACCAGCTCTGATTGCTACAAATGCAGTCATACTGAGGCTGTAATTTATCGTAAGAAGATGGATCCTTAACTTCGGTGCCACGTTGTACAGCTGCTACGTGACTCGTATTCGCTTCATTATCTGCTGCTTCTGTTGACCACTTGCGCCTTTGACCGTAAAAAGCGGAAAGAGCAATAGACTGATTTGCGCTCAACACGACGCACGAGCACCACGCATTTGACCTGTTCCGGCTCTACTCGGTGATGGGCTTCGGTGGCTCCTGACCAATAGCCTTACACTTGGTATTTGTAAGGACGCGGTCGGTCGTGGCCGACATTTTTCGAAATTTGTAAAAATAGAAGTTTTGACTGGTATCAAGTAAGTGGACAAGATAGACGAGACCATGTTAAACAAACCAGTCATGATTGGTTCGATGCAGATCACCGTCCGCTCTCGATCCACTTACTTTAACGTAAATAAACACCACACCCGTCCCCCGTGACACGTCGAAAGTAAGCAAAAGAAACCACGACTTTGCCTTTTGCCACCAAGAGCGCACGCACACACGGACACACCCCCAGCCCTATTTCCTGGACCATCACTCCGTTCCGCACTCGCACTTCAACAACAGATGGCGTCCGTCACTTTTTCTGAAAACACAGCGTCTGTCTCAGAGCCATTAGTGCTTTCGCCCGTAGCCGCCGACGTGCCCGGCGTCACGGACAACGTCACGCGCGGCACGCTCGTGCTCGCTGACGACACGACGTACGCTGGGTATTCGTTTGGCGCGGACAAGAGCGTGTCGGGCGAAGTGGTGTTCAACACGGGCATGGTCGGGTATCCCGAGGCGCTGTCCGACCCGTCGTACTGCGGCCAGATCCTCGTGCTCACGTACCCGTTGATTGGCAACTACGGCGTGCCGGACATGAACGTCAAGGACGAGTTCAACTTGCCCAAGTTCTTTGAGTCCAACACGGTGCACATCTCGGGGCTCATCGTGTCCGAGTACTCGTTCCAGCACAGCCACTGGAACGCCGTCAAGTCGCTCGGCGACTGGCTCAAGGAGCACGACGTGCCGGCGCTCTTTGGCATTGACACGCGCATGCTTACGAAGCGCATTCGCTCGCGTGGCGCGGTGCTCGGCAAGATTGAGTTTGCCGGTCAGCCCATGGCGATTCAAGACCCGAACAAGCTCAACCTCGTGGCTCAAGTCACGACTAAGGACGTGACAGTGTACAACAAGAGCGCGTCGCCCAAGATTGTGGCGTTTGACTGCGGCATGAAGCACAACATCATCCGGTACTTGGTCTCCAAGGGCGTGGAGCTCACGGTCGTGCCGTACGACTACGACCTGCCGCAGAGCGAGCTGCAGTACGACGGTATCTTTATTAGCAACGGTCCGGGGGACCCGACGATGGCGTCCAAGACCGTCGAAAGCATTCGATGGGCAATCAACTTGGAGAACCCCAAGCCGATCTTTGGTATCTGTTTGGGTAACCAGATCCTGGCCCTCGCTGCAGGTGCGACGACGTACAAGATGAAGTACGGCAACCGCGGAATGAACCAGCCCTGTATTGACATGCGCACGACGCGCTGTTACATTACGCCGCAGAACCACGGCTACGCAGTTGACTCCAACTCGCTGCCGGATGGATGGAAGACGTTTTTTATGAACGCCAATGACAAGTCGAACGAAGGCATCATCCACGAATACAAGCCTTTCTTCTCGGTGCAGTTCCACCCCGAGGCGTGTGGTGGCCCTACGGACACGGCCTTCCTCTTTGACATGTTCCTGGAGAAGGTGAACAGCGCTCCACCCAAGCTTACAGTCTTGGATACTTCTCTGTATGACTGCCCGACGTTTTCCAAGGTACTGCTGCTGGGTTCGGGTGGGCTGTCCATCGGCCAGGCGGGCGAGTTCGACTACTCTGGCTCGCAGGCTATCAAGGCTTTGCGCGAAGAAGGTGTGACCGTGATCCTGGTGAACCCGAACATTGCCACCGTGCAGACGTCCAAGGGTCTGGCTGACAAGGTGTACTTTGTACC
>JH598206.1:0-10833 GCA_000173235.2 Hyaloperonospora arabidopsidis Emoy2
TCTACGTTTACGGCTGCGGCTGAAATAACAAAGATGCGTTTACATCTTTCCTGTGCCGTCCGCGCCCACAACTGGTGGCTGGGAGCGCGGCACGCCCGCGGCGGAACCCCCTCCGCGGCTCCACCTACGGGGCGGGGGTCGAGCACAGCCATACAATGGGAATTCAGATATGACTGAGATATGAATTTTTATGTATACCACTTTAACTTGAGTATACAAGGACGTGGGGCATTTTTTATTTTCGTGATTAAATGGTGCATTTTTTTATTTTCCCAAAAAACTACCATCGCTGAAGTGCCAAGAACGAACTCCGTTCGATATTGTCAACAACATTCAGCCAAGTGTGAAGCACATGCGAATCTTTGGATACTGAGCGTATGTGCGAACTCCGAAAGAAGAGCGACTTAAGTGAACCCCAGGGCACGTTAAGGTCTATCTATGGGGTAAGAGGAAGCGTCGAAGGTCTACCGTGTCTATGACATCGAGGCGGGACGATTGGTGATTACTCGTGACGTCAACTTCAAAGAATCAACCTTCGGAATCTCGCCGACACTTCTGCAAGAAACCATTGAATATACTACTCTGTACTTAGATACCATGGACGTCAACGACGAATATCGTCAAACGGACTTCACGCAAGAGGGTAAATGCAATAGTTGCTCTACCAATGAACACCAAGAAACTGTAGCGTCATCTCCTGGTCTACGTGGAGCTGGATCAGAACAAGCAAGTGCTACAATTAGCTCTGTGAATCATCGAGTGAAAAGAAGAACAACTCCTAGAGTTGAATTGGAAGAAGAAGATAATAGCTTTGACGACAACGAAAAAACACATCATCTTTTGCCTTCTGTCGAGCTGGTGCTAAAGCAGTCGACATTGACGACTTATCTGAGCCAACAAAGTTTCACGTTGCTGTCGGGGGACTGGCTCAAATTTACTGACTTGAGGCAATCCGTGCAGAATTAGAGTCGATGCAACTTCACGGCGTCTTTCAAATAGCCAAACTTCCAACAGGACAGCATGCGCTTGGTACCAAATGGGTTGTCTAGATTAAGCGCAAAGCCGACGGATCGATCGAATAGTACAAGGAATGTACAGTGGCAAAAGGGTTAAAGAAAAAGCACGGTGTCTACCACACCGTGACTTTCTCACCCGTCGTCAAGTATGTAAAACTGTGCATGGTGATTGGCTTGATCAAATACTTTGGCTGATCATTGGATTAACTTGATGTTGTAATAGCTTTCCTCAAGGGTGTCATGAGCAAAGGCGTGTATTTTGCAGTACTAGAAAGAGTGGAACTTGAAGAAGAACACAACTGCGTGAAGTTGTCGAAGACCATATACGGACTCAAGAAAGCTTCGCATGTCTGGAATGAGACCTTGACGAATTCGCGTGCTCCATTTAATTTCAAGTATCCAAATTTGATCCTTGCCTATACATCAAGGTTACGAATGGAAAGTGTGCACTTTTACTTGTGTATGTGGAAGATGTGCTGATTACTAGCAGCACTACAAATCGCATTGCATATACCGAGAATGACTAAAAGAAGCGATTCGAGATGACGGAGAGCGGCAAATGCGCATACGTCTTGGGCATTGAACTGGTTGACCATAACGAAGGAAGCGTGAAGGTGTCAGCAACGCTACGCTGATGACATTTCCAACCGATTTGGCATGGACGACTGCAATGCTGTGATGTGTTCTTAATATCTCGGCTCAAGCTAAGTGATGCGGCAGCCAATGTTAATGCACCTTTCCGTGAAACAATTTGTGCCCTCATGCACTTTGTGACTGTGACACGACCGTACATTGCCTATGCTGCTGGCCTTGTGTCGCGCTTATGGAGAGCCCCAAGACGAGCACTGGGATGGCGGTATAAAGAATTATTCGCTACCTAAAAAGAACGAAGTCGCGCGACATTTGTTTCAAGCCAGACGACACGTTGGACTTCCGCGGAATTTCAGACGCATAATGGGTCGGGGGCCACACTGACTGCAATTCAACTTCCGGCTATGTCTTCATGCTGATGGGAGCCTCCATGATCTGGGGAAGCAAGAAGCAATCAAGTGTGTCCCTCTCGACAAGTGATGCTGAAAACATGGAAAAGTCGGAACCCGAGCTCAAAATCAAAGAAGACAACCAGTCATGCATCAAGATGACAAAGAACCCCGTCACCACGGACGTGCCGAGCACATCGATATCAAGTACCATCACATCCGTGATGAGGACGAGTGCGGAGAAGCCAAGCTGGAGTACGCGAGACTGCGAAAATGTTGGAGGACATCATGCCGAAGGGACTACCGGGAACGCGCCACAAATACATGACGGCGGCTCTTAACAGTCAAGTGTGTTAGCATTGAGGGGGCATATTGAGGGCTATCGCTTCAGGTAATTTGTGCCGGTGACCGGTTACCCTGCCCAATACGATCTTGCGTCATTATGGTAAGTCTATGACGTCATCTCGATACGTCATTATTGATTAGACAAGTAGAGCGATTGGATGCACATAAACCAGATTGATTAGACGCACCATGTGATTGGAAGCAGTCTATAGTAGGCAGATTTAATACTTATAATCAATCACTTCCAAACCTCCTCTCGTCCACTCAAGTCCTCTTCACTCATTGATGAAGACTTCTTTCGTATTCAAAGCTTTTTCCTAAGTGCTCATATCCATGGAACACAATTACAATGGATTTGTTAATATAGTAGCTCCAGTATCATTTTTTCTACAGTCTTTAGTATAACGATATAACTGAATATTTAAAATTGGAAGCGCAGGCGCGGAATATTGGTGCGAGAAGGCGTACGTCCTGAATAGTAAAAAGAAGGTTATGGCGTAGGATTGCTCGTGTATATTAATATGGTATCGCAAAATATTGACGCATTACAATATTCACGCACGGCAATTGTACTTGGCCCAGCCTTTCCGCGAAATACATTGAGAGCATGAAAACATCTTGTAGTAAGATTTGTGAGCATTTTTACTTGATGCGGCTCCTGTGTGAATCACTCATGATCCTATCGTAGTGTTTGTCGTTTAGTAGAAAAACTATACAGGCTGTAGATGACTGAGTGTCGGTAGAGTTTTATCGGGAAAATGCATGTATTCTCTCATCTTTAACAGGCAAGAAGTTCAGGAGTACTGGCTGCCACAAAAGTTATAACAACAGCTTCAATATGTAATAAAATGAGCGAAAGCATGGATAAGTAATTTACTATTTTTCTGGCTGAACAAGCTTGAAAAAAACAATCTTTGATGGTTTGTACACAATTATACTGTCGGAAAATTATCCTACACTGGTCACCCTTGAATGTTGCATGTGCAAAGATGTGAAATCCAACTCTTCATGTAGAAATTAATGCTCATGGTAGAGCATCGTCTAAACCCAGTTGGTTTCGAATGCAATGCTTCATACGTCTTGGTACCCGACAATTTCGTCGTATATAATCCCTCGTTTTCGCTACGTCAATTTATTCTGTAAAATTGTATTCTATATCCACCACATTGACACTCGTTGCAACCACAACAATTGAAACGTCAGATCGTGGAATGGACTTACTAGAATAAATAAACTTTTTGGTATAACCCTGCCTATCCCGCGACTGGATGCTGCTAGAATCTTTTCTCGCAATAACAACCTAGTTGAATTCACGCTTATCGTCTTCTCTTTATTATTGTACATTTTTGCGCTCACAGGTCGAGATATCATAATTTGCTACTGGGACAGAACCCCGGTATAGCTTCGTGTACCACATACACAATCCAGTCACACCCAGAGGTTTACACACAGAACCCCGGTATAGCTTCGTGTACCACATACACAATCCAGTCACACCCAGAGGTCACTCAGTCATCTACAGCCTGTATAGTTTTTCTACTAAACGACAAACACTTTTTCGACGCTTCCCATTTACATGTCGCTGTCCTTCACCGTGCTTAATCGAGCTTATGTCTCCTTCATTTCCAAAGACAATGTGCTCGGGTTCAGATTCCTTCATTTGTATTGCTCACCAATTGAATTATTGAAATAGAGTAACAATTGACGTAAGCGGCTACCAGCGTGAAATTAGACATTATACCAGGAAAATTTACGCATCCCAATGTTCTTTCAAGCATTTTAAGCGCGTGATACAATTCTTCTCGTCTTCAAACGTCTTGGATTAGTTTATACTTTCTCATGCAATATGAAGCTGATGTGCAAGACCATGAGTGCCACGTGCATAATGTACGATTCAAACTGGAATTCGGACTGCCCTCGTCTGTAATATTCATTCGCATTCTCCAACTTGAGGGTCGAGCGTGCCCGTATGTGTTATCCAAGTACTCATCCACCAGCATCCATTACCTTTTGATGCTCTTGCCCCAATTTTGAAGTAGAACACATTGGTATGATAATTTGGTTGATGTTGTTAGCCAAAATAATGGTAAGGTCAGCAATTGAAAAAAGCAATGAATGTGTATCGATCTTCAGATGTAATGTCTCACAATATTGGAACATGAGAATAAGGTGTAGTTCTGCAAAAATGACTTCCTTATTCCGACCAATCAGAAAGCCTGAAATTTGATGTTTTAGGTAATCGATAAGGGATGTTTGGTGGTACGCAAAAAAATGGTGCGTGGTAAACGGTTCCCATATAGAACATCATGATACATGCATATATTGAAGTTAAATACAAAACAGTTTAATTTATTCAAAAACATTAAGATGCCGAAAAGAAATAGAGCCTAAAAAACGTAAGAAACTCCTAAAATAATTTTAAAGAAACAATTTAGAAATGTTTTTGGATATTTTCATGAATCTTAATCAAAAGTTTTATTACAGAATTTTTTTAAAAAAATAGAAAACTAGTACTCCCTCCGTTCCAGTGTCTTTGTCCCAAATCGAGCGATTTTCTGTTTCAGAATGTTTGTCCGTTTTGGCAAAATACATTTATAAAGGCCGAACATAGCCTATATATTCAAGCCAAAGCATGGTATTCTTTAAACTGATATTGATGTTAATATCAGATTATAGATCCAAATTAATTATAGAGACAAATTAGTGTGCTTTACGCTAAAATATGCATTTATTTTAAGGTGTAGTAACGATTTATTACAAGCGATTTAGAAATCCGGACACAACTAGCGGTATTCGCCCTTTTTAAGCTTTCACACTTAACAATCAGTGGCTTAAACGCTTCGCAATCGACCTCGGCGTCAAAACTATTATAATTGATTGGTTTTCAGGTGTTAATTTCTCGGCTTGCGGATACTGGAAAAGTACGCGACTAACACTAGATGAAAGAGCGTAGAATAAGCTTTATTTTTATATGCATTAGCCAATCAGGATTCAAAAATGAGCTATTTTCTGTTGTTTTCCTAAAAAGGGACAAGCATGTTTAAACGGAGGGAGTAATATATTTCAGCAATCTCGTGTTTATTAGAAATTCATTTAACCCCCTGCTGCAACTCTTTCGTCTATTCCTCCACCTGCTGCACTGTGTCCCGAATCGCTTGATCGTTGAAATCCAGCTGGCATTCTCGTCTACTTCGACAGGGGTGAGAAGCTCCTCGACAGACATCGTATTGCGGAGAGGCAGCAATGTGAGCTTGTTTTCCAGGTCCTGCTCCGGTGCTTTCCCTTCATCCTTAGTCTCCTTCTTGTACTCCATGTTATCCAATTTCTCCTTTAACATGAGGAGCATGGCAGTCTTTACAAACAGCCCCATGTGGTTAAAATAGTTTTTGACCGTGCTAAATGAAATCTCTGTCCAGGCAGAACGGGACCAGCGCATGGCTGTAAGCTGGTATATTTTGATAATTTTATCAATCTTACCACTTTTGCTTCAATACAGAGCGTAGTGAATGCGGTAGCGCCGGTAACGCCTCTCAAAGCGACCATTATACCGGCACCTGTTAGTTGATCTTTCGAAGTCCTGTAAGGAGGAAGGGGCTGGACCTTCGAAATGTGGGATGATGCATTGTCGATCAAGAGGAGGATCCTCCTGCCTTGGTTCTAAAGCACTTGTCAGATGATTGCAAGATTAAAGACGATTCCCTAGGGCACAAGGTTGTAAAGGTACCTTTATATGGTTTCAACTTTTAGAAGCCATTATTGAAATACTACTGTGGTGGAGTGGTATTCGCTCATTTTATGAGGCGATCCCAACTCTCCACTGGCGCCCAGACGACCGACTAACGAAGGGGGCACTCCGATTCCGTGTGCTTTGCCTTCCCCACCTTGTGTACCCGTCAGTAGGGCGGGTTGCACTCTTCCAGGTGGACTCGAGTCGATGCCAAACTTGACCGTGGTTGGGATTGGTGTCGATCGCGTGGAAATCTTCACACGATCGCGTTGATTTTGGGTGGGTCTCTGTATGAGTTGCCCTAATCTGATACAGATCGCCTTGTCTCACGGTGATGCTTGATCCTGCCAGCCTTCTGGCCACTTGAGCCGTCTCGTGATCTTGCACCCCTTTCCCTTGCTGTGTTTGCCGCGTCCGATCGCAGTTGACTTGGTGTCTTGAGAGTTCTTAAACCACCTGGCCAAACAATCCAGGTGCTACACTTGTGTAGACGTGTAGCGCGGATCTTTATTCGTTGGGAGGCCAAAGATCCTGCCCGGAAGAGATAGCATGGTTGATTTGTTTAATGTTAACCAATCAACCCAAAACCTATCACTGTGCCTATATGTATCTCCTAACCGGATGCCACGCGTCACCTTTTCAGGAGGATCGTCCCATCGTATTTATGTTGTCCACACCAGGTGTATCAGCAGTCGGATCTTCATGTGGTCCACCTCGGATGTCACGACCATTCGATCATGGATCACGATCGCAAGTTGGGGATCGCGATCCCAGGTCTAGATCGTGACCGCAAGTTAGGGATGGTGATCCCAGGTCGGGATCGCGATCGCAAGTTGGGAATCGTGAGTCCGGTCCTGTCGTGTCTCACAACGGATTGCGTAATCAAATCGTTTTAACCGCCATCTGGCCTAGTCCACGTAGTGGCGATCCTGATCTCTGGGTTGGGTGCGCTATTGCGAGCCACCCGTACCAGCTTGTGTCCGCCAATCATAGCCTTTTCGACTTAACTGAAGTGTGCAATCTGTGTGGTCCCAACTTCAACTCAACCGGAAAGTTCCTTGCGGCCGCTATGCCACACTACCTGATTGTCCATGCTTCACGTGATACCTGTGAAGGAATCCCAACGGATTTACAATCTTCTTGTGGAAACGCCGTATTTTCTAGCTATTCCGATGAAGACACCTCTCAGCATTTCTGTGGAAGCTACGGTGATGCGTATCTATATGACAGGTGCCAGCAGATGGTTCCTTAATACCAGTGTAAATAAAAATGGGGATAAACTTGCCTTGTCTACTTTTTGTGACCCTCGATCTCTGCTTGAGAGATCGTCCCAAGAGGCGTCATGTAGTAAGAGAGTTCTGTGGAAGCTAGGTAAGGAAGTGTATTTCATCTTTAATGGTGGCAAAATAAAACATCAGTATCATCATGTTGTACACATTCGGGGAGATTATTCAGAAATAATCGTCTTCAGCTCAGGTGGAGCCTCGTTCATAGCCTTCACATCAACTGATCCGCCCTAGCCGTGGATGTGGATAGCACGAAGATTGTAGCTTTGATAGGCATTTTTTGAAACCTCCGAGGAGAGCTTGACGCCGTTATCGAGATTGCAGTGTTTCGGCAAATCTTTGAGCTTTGGCGCATTTCACACCCCGGTAAAGACAACCCCAACATACTGGCACTACATCACCCAGAAAGGGCATGGCCTCTTCTATTGCTGGGTGCTGAACAAGACACTGACACTTGGCGTTGAAGCTGCTCGATTTCATAGCATCCGGATCATCACTTTTCTTGATCATGTTGCTGATATGCCTGAGTCAAGCCCTTAGCAAGGTTGATCTTCTTTGTCTCACAGACAGCCTAAACCTGCTCGTCAATACTGTACTTGTTATTCGTGTGTTTGAAAAATTTGCAGGCGATGAGCGTTGCTAGACAAGCTTGCAATATCTTCGCGTAATGAAAAGAGTGGATTATAAAGTCAGCAGGAAATTCGTCACAACTTTTTCCTCACTACATAAATCACCCCCAGTAAACAACCAGGATGGCTAAGTGTATCTAACCTTGAAATATAACCTGAACCAGGCTTAAAAAAAGGTGATGACAGGTGTTGGTGGTCTCTGAGTTCTCTGAGTCTCTTTTTCTGTTGGTGTTAAAAAAATTTTGATTTAAGGGTGGAAGGAAGTGGAGTAGATTGTTCTGGTCGATATTTTTATTTTTGTCTCCCATTAGTTGGTTTTACTACATTATATGTATGACGGCACTATATCCAATAACTAATATCTTCTAATAATGTACAAGGAAGTGTCTCTACCGAGGTGCCATACGTTATCAGATGGAGAGCTGTATAAATTTGAGATAGCGCACTTAGGAAAAGTTTGTTACCGTCGTTTAGTCATAAAATGGTAGGCTAAACGTACCGGCCAATAATGGGTCATTGTACCGGCGATCTGTGTTGGCCGATCAAATATACTTTCAAATTGTAATATATTATACCCAATATAATTCTATAATTACCATTCTAACCTTGATATACAAGCCTACTTCGATTTTCAAGGTAAATTTTAACCACCAACTAGGTTTTCGTTAACCACCCACCACCCCTTACATGTTACCTTAGTTTATACATTTTATGCCTTCTGATTGGTATGGGTGAGAATATCACAGTTCTCGGAAGTATTTTAACATTATCGTTTACAAATGATAAAACACTAGATCTGAATATTTATACGCATGTCTTTAAGTCGGCGACGTGTGGTAATTTATTATTCAGCTACTTCCTTCACTATACACTAAAACCCGAGCAGCAAGTAGTGGCTGTAACCAACCGTGGGGGACAGTATTCGACATGACTTATGTACTCTTATCTGGTTCGATTGCAAATCGCTCATATTTAACCACCCCACGGCAATTGTCGTTAGATTCCAGTACGTAGAAGGAGAGAGTAAGACGAATCCATTGCAAGACTCCAGTGCACGTGTCATGGAAGGAGAAAGTGTTGTCGGAAAGAGGGAAATAAGTAATGTGTGGTTGCTTATATGGTTCGCCACAGAAAGAAAATTTAAGGCGGTGCTCTGGTATGTGACTGGACGACGTAAGTATTACAAAAGCTTTTTAGTGGGTTACACTTGACACCAATGAAACAAAATACATTGTTGTGTGAGCTCGCTGATATGGTGTAGGATACGAGAAGTGTGGATTCAACAATATTACTTTTGCAAGCGAAGAGATAGAGAGGGTTTAATCTGCATCCAAGAGCTAGGTTGTCAGGATAACACCACTACGTGGCTTTCTTCTAGTAAGTTTGTTTCGCGATCCGATGATTTAATGATTGTGGCGTAAAGATTGTCGAGGTTGAGGATAAAGAAGATTTTATCTGATCTAATATTGCGGTTTGTACGATAAGATCAACTTTTTGGTTGCCAAGACTTTGCCGCGCTACATTCAAATACGACTGGGCTCAAATGATAATCGTTAAGTTCCTTAAGATCTTGCTCTAGCGTATCGTAGGCAGTTTTAGCAGGCAAAGAGCAGAGCCATATGAAAATGACTGACTACGGTTTTTCTCCTTGAATTGGTTCCTTCAACAGTTGAAAAAGTAGCGTGTATGCAAAATAAATAGTGATGCGATTAATACGTTAGGATTGGTGGCCATAATCTAGCAATATGACGTTGTATTATGACCAATCAAAAACATAGAAACTATATTGATTAATGCAATATGTAAGGGGTGGTGGATGGTTAACGAAAACCTGGTGGGTGGTGAACGCTTTCTTTTTTAATCGTATTTGCTGTAATGATGTCAGGACCACTCATTTCGGTCTGATTGGTGACCAGTCATTTGGTCTTAATTGAAGACCAATCATTCTGTTTAAGTTCATAGTTCCTATGCTTTACTGAAATTGTTGTATATCTTTTGTGCAAGCAGTAGGGATGATATGCATTTTGGTCTTGAACATAGGATAGGCGATGTCATTACGAGTGAGTTACACAAACAAAGCTACTGTTTAGAAAAAGCTTTTAATGCATTTAGTTTCGAATTATCTCTATCCTCACAAGGGGTAGCACTTGTTGGTCCCACCACTCTTCGCCACACCTCTCCGCCACCTTTCTTCGCTGTCCGCCCGCCTTCGGGGGTGGCTCATCCGCTTCTTCTTTTGGGCTTGCTGTTTATCCTCGTGCTAGTGGTTGATCGCGTGGGTTGAATCTGCTTCTTCGTGAGAATTACTGCTCGTAGCGTGTGACTTCTCGCTCGTAGTTCACGATGCTCCATCCTAGCTGTTTGTGCGAACTTTACGGTGCAACCAAACAGAAAAGTTTTACTGCAGTCGAAGAATACTTGAGATCCAACTTTTCGCTTTTTGCTCATAGAACTTGACGACTTACTTAGCCAAAAACAGCTTTAAGCGTCTAAGATTCAACCTTATACCAGATGAATTAGATAGTTTGCAGCTTTACGCCGTACCCAATTTATGTACAAACTAAGGGACTCTATTTGAAAAGCAGACGCTTAAAGTTATGGCGCTGCTGCTTGTCTAGTTCGGCCGTCGGCTGCTCGACTTGTATTGGGACAGGCGCTTCCTCGTCCTGCGCCGTTAAGTAGGGGAGCAGCATCCCCGACACGACGGCAATGTTGAGAAAGATCTTCATTCTGATTCCTATGGGATCTAGAGCGCAAATTATCGAATGCGGATCCAGGGTGGACACATATTGAGTGTGTGTTTGTTTGATCGTGATGTGGAGTCAAAGTAATTTTCAGCGAATGAACGAC
>JH598207.1:744-20244 GCA_000173235.2 Hyaloperonospora arabidopsidis Emoy2
TCAGCTGTAAATGGGTTACAGGATTAAGCGCAATCCAAGCGACGAGATCGTCAAGTTCAAGCGCGCTTGGTCGCCAAAGCTTTATTCAGCGACCAGGCATCGATTACACGAGACATTCGCACCAGTGGCACGCAAGGAATCGATCAACACGGTGCTAGCGATTGCGGCTGCTGAAGACTTGGAAGCAGAAAATGTGGATGTGGACACTGCTTTCCTGTATGGTGAAGTAGATGAAGAGATCTATATGGATCAACCCGATAGATTTGAAGACGAACACAACTCGTCGAAGAAGTGCCTGCTTCAGAAGGCATTGTACGGAACCAAGCAAGCGGCGAGACAGTGGAACACAAAGCTGAACGAGCATCTCGAGAATCAAGGTTTCAAGAAAACAGCTGCAGATCCGTGTGTCCTAATTCGAGTATCAAGTACGGAGTACAGTATCCTTGTCATATACGTGGACGACCTGATGATCTTTTGCAAGACGAAGGAGCACATTGCAGACATTAAGATAGAACTGAAGAAGGACTTCAGCATCAAGGAGCTTGGTGATCTCAAGTACTGTCTTGGTATCGAGATACATCGCAAGCGAAACGAGAAGATGATCATGATGAACCAGCAGGCGTACATTCGAAGACTTGCGGAGAAGTTTGGAGTACAAAATTGCAAAGATGTTCACACACCCGCTGACAGTAATTCGAAGCTGGTCAAGATACCCAACGGTGAAGTGTTTGTTCCAAAGTTCCCCTACCGTGAACTTGTAGGTGCACTGATGTACGTCGCAACATGCACGCGACCGGACATCGCGCATGCAGTTGGTGAAGTGGCCAAGTTTTGTGAGAAGTATGAAAGTCGCATTGGGCGGCTGCCAAGAGGATTCTCAAGTATCTCAAGACGACTCAAGATCTACGCATCAAGTTTAGCGGCAACAGCAAGGGAGAGCTCATCGGGTTTGCCGACGCAAACTGGGCAGGTGATGTCGACACCCGGCGCTCAACAACTGGCTATGTCTTCTTCTTGAACAGCGGCGTGATTTCGTGGAATTCCAAGCGACAACCAACGGTGGCAACTTCAAGCACTGAAGCGGAATACATGAGTCTGTACAGCGCGACTCAAGAGGCAATTTGGCTACGGCTGCTTCTCAAGGATCTGGAATATACCGATAATGCGGCCACGACGATCTTTCAAGACAATCAAGGATGTATATCTTTGGCCAAGAACCCGGTGTATCACGCGAGGACGAAGCATATCGACATCAAGTTCCACTTCTTACGCGAGAAGGTGATGGATGAAGTCATCGTACTAGAATACAAGCCGACTGAAGAGATGGTCGCGGACGGGTTTACGAAGGCGCTACGGAAGGACAATCATACCAAGTTTCTCACGACATTGGACTTGACGGTGTAGGCATGCACACTTCGCACGCACTTCAAGGGAGAGTGTTAGCAAGTGATGCTGCAGCGATGTGTGTAAGTTGCATATTTCATATGAGGAGTAGTTGTCGATTTTGTAGGTTTGGTTTAGTGTGGGACTTGTGTGCAGGTACAAGACATCGGATTGGCTCAGTCGTCTGGTTAGGGCGATATCACGCGGCTAATTGCGGGTTCGAGTCCAAGCGTGGTAAAGTTAATTGTGACTAATACTCACGACCTGGTGTTTGGGGTTCACCAGAATTTCGACCCTTCCGAAGCTACGTCCCCCACTCCACGCAAGACACTACCATTTTGGATAAGACGTAGCAGAGTTTTTACTGCAGATATCTTACAAGAAGTAATTACTCAAGGGTAGGACTAAAAGTCAAGGAGGAGAAAGGACAGGTAGCGTTAGTGGCTGGGAGCCATCGGCTTCTGAGAGCCATTGGTTTCGAATCGCGAAACCTATAGAAATACAACTCACTTTTCAATAAGCAATCCCGGTGAAAAGCCGTCTTCGTTTTTCAAAGAACGCTCACTACTATCTTCCCTCTCAACACATAATGCATGAATAAACGGACGCAGTCAAGTGCGATGGCGTACTGGTTGAAGCATACTGTTTCACCGTCTACGCCGCAGACAAAACTGACCGGAAGTCGGTCAGAGGTGGCGTGATGAAGGTGGCTATGCAAGCAGCAAAAGTGTATCGTTCTATCAACGATGAAAGCAGAATTTGTGGCGGCTTCACGAACAGCTGCTAAAATGATGAGTATCATTGAACTACTACAGGAGATTGGCGTATCGGTTCAGCCTGGTTCAATATTGCACGTCAACAATCAAGCCCCCATCGATCAGGTCAAGGGCGAGGACACGTCCGACCGATCGAAGCACATCGATGCGCGATTCAAGTTTATGAAATATTTGAAAAAAGGAGTTGCTAAAGGTGCAATATGGAGAATATAAGAGTATGCGTGCAAACATACTGACCAATACCCTCACAGCGCCTCGACTAAGCCAGCTCCGCTGACTTTTGATGCTTTCAGGGTAAGTATGACCACTCAGGAAAGACTGTTGAAGGAGTACGACTCGTGATGCTGAAGGATTGCGACTCATGCTGTGAAAGGGCGCGACTGATGATAGAGGTACGCGATCGTTGCAACGGTCGAGTAACTATAATAAACCTACACAGAAAAAAACTGAATGAAACGGACACAGAGGTAATTAGGATCACACGCTCAAATACATTTAATTCTCATTTTACCATCTCAGGCTCAGTAAGCATTCAATAGAAACTCACGGATCTTAAAAGCACCGGAATCATATGCACGTTCCTCCTGTGTGCTGTTGTTACCATGAAGATTCGTCGCACTGATTTAAATTTGGTGGCGGTTTCATATGCATGTTATATGAAGTCGATAATGAGGGTATAAAAGCGTGTTTGCAACATCATTACCCGCTTGTAGGCGGACGATCAACGCTGCCACGCACTGCCTTTGCACACATCTCCAGGCACCTGCCAGTAAGAGGTTTTACCGACTTCTCTCGCGTGTAGAGAGGTTCGTGTGGGCTCTTACGACTTCCTCACCGAAAGATAAACGATTTGCTTTTGTGTGGCACGGACATAACTTTTCGTCCTCCAGCACACATTTTCTGATAGTTGCATAAATAAGACTGAATTCTATTTAATTAAGGGAACATTTAATCTCCCCTCAGTTTTCTGGTAAAATCTCCTTAGATAAATAAACAATGCTACATGATTGGCTAATTTATCGACATGCCTTGAGTGTATTATATCACTATAGCCAGTTTTTACACATCTATGTGACCTAATTCAGTATAGTTCGCAATCGTTTTTATGTGTTCTTTAGCGCGAGATTCTGTCAAGATTTGCCTAAAACGTTTGCGGACTCGAAGTTTATACGTCCGCAGATGCGGTCAATCGCTCATCGTATTTTATAGATCAACGTCTCTACAACAGGAAGAAATCCCCATCGCGCTTACATACAAAGGTTTCTGCGGTAGTGAGAGGTAAGACAGCTTCTTTCTTTATTATTCATTTTGGGGCGTATTCGGATTGTTCGTGTCGCGTGCACGCGACGCGTGTCATAATTATTTGTCTTGTTTGTTACTGTATAGATTTCTATTTTCCTGTGCTGTTTCGGATCTGTTAATGCCCAATTTAGGCGCACATAAGAGCATGCAGCAGGACATAAAGATAGCCGCGCACAGGTAGCTTTTGACAAGCGCGCGTGCGTAGTTGAAAAGGATGCTCCTGTTATCACGAAGATATTAAGGCACCGCATCAAGTGAGATACTGCTTTACGACAATCCAGCTGATGTGCTGCCAATGAAGCCGAGGAAACTACATGCTCGGGTAAGTAAGGGTCCATTCCAGTAATGCACGAGTGATAGTGCCTACGAAGTTAATAGACTCGTACTGAGGAATGTAGTCGAATTTATTAAAATATATAAATTGGGTCCGTTAAGTTCTGTGGGTGTTGGTTCGATTAAACTCCCACATCGTTGTGCATTGTGACCCACCCTCATCCAACAGTCGCATCTTCTTCGCAAATTCTAACGAATTTATTGTTGACTTTGCATCCGCATGTGCGTCAGGGAGACATGTGCGCGCATGATGTGTTTTTGCAGACTGTGTATTGTCATCTCGCTCTTGCATGCATCTGCGCTCACACTACAACTCCTAAGTAAGGATCTCAGGCGCCTCTTCGCATCACGGCCACTCTTCGTCTGAAACCTACCTCTATCTCTCGATATGCAACGATGCAGTGTATACAACACTCCTTCCTTCCAACACTCTTCCCACTGTATCGGTGCTACACCAACTCTATGTTCTTGCGAAGAGCCAGCATTCGCGGCAACCGCTAGGCTCTTCGTCAGCACGTCTGCGAGCATCACTTATGTGGCCACGTACGTCGGATTCACAATCCCTATCTTCACCGTATCTCGCACGAACTTGACTGTGACGTCTACGTGCTTCTGTGCGCTCGACGTCGCTTCGTTCTCCAGTTGCTTGATAGCCGCTTGGTTGTCCACATACGCGCTCATCGGCAGCTCAACGTGCACGCCAACCTCTTCCAGGAGATTGCGCACACCAAGAAGTTCCTTCACACCCACAGCGGCTGCCACGAAATCGGCCTCCGCCGTTGACAGTGCCACAGATGACTGCTGCTTCACTTGCCTCGCCACCGGTACGTTGCCTACGTACACAATAGCTCCGCTGATTGACTTGCGCGTTGCTTTGTCCGCTGCGTAGTCCGCGTCGGTATAGCATGCGAGACGCACTGTGCTCGTGGCAGCAGCCCCTCGTCCAACGCCACGTCACCTCTCATCGTCAGCTTTAAGCTCGTGGTACCTGCAAGGTACCGCGGAATTTGCTTTGCTATCTTGAGATCGTGGTCCGTTGGTGCATGACTCTGACGTGTCGCTCTGTGTACTGCGTAGGCGATGTCGAGTCGACTGCAGCGAGCAATCCAGAGGAGGCTGCCGACTAGCGACTGAAACCACTGCACAGTCGATCGTTCCGTGCTTCCGGTTCCTGTTGATGACAGCGGACGTGCGTTTTACTCTCTGACTCGAAAGACTACTCGTCCGCAATCGGCGCACGCACTGCATTCGCTGATTCCATTCCATGTTTGTGCAGGAGTTCAAAGATAAATTGTTCCTAAACGATCACATACCCAGCGTCGTCCATGTAGCTGATTCGAGTTCCACGAAATTGCTTGGCTGCTCCCAAACGCTTAAGCTCGAGCGACTTCATCGCGTCGCCAAAGTCGTCCAGCAGCTTCTAGTTTGTCACGGTTGCTAGCAGGTCGTCCACGTACGTTCCCACTATCGCTGTGCCTTTGCTCAATATCTTGAATCACACGCACGAGTCAGTGACTGACTGCTTGAACCTGATGTCCGCCAACGTCTAGCCCAACAGCTTGTTCCACTGTCTGCCAGCTTGTTTCAGCCCGTACAGGTTCTTTACAAGCTTTAAACACACTTTACTGTTGTATTTGTATCGATACGCGCCAGCTTTTCTTTGCTGACAGTCATGCCTTATGGCACCCGCAGGTAGACGTCAATCTTGTCTTCCGTGTATGCCTTCAGGTACGCGCTCGGCACATCGAAGTGTCTAGGTTGCACACCCCAAAGGCACGCCACTGCCAGAATGGTTTTCACTCGTGATGTCCAACACTGCAGAGAACGTCAGGCTGTAGTCGCGACCAACGACTTGTTCGTCGCTTTCTGCAACAAGCCACGCTTTGTAGCGCTCTACGGCTCCGTTACCGTCCTTCTTCTTGCACAAGACCCATTTCTATCGCAACAGGTGCATGTGCTTGTCTCGCTTGACCAGCGTTCATGTTTTGTTTGACTCCAAGGACTCGATCTCTTCTTCACAGCTTTCTTCCACAGGTGTGCATCTGGCGTGTTGAGCGACGCTCGGTACGATCTTGGGTCCAGCAAAGCTGCATATCTCTCCCCGGCCTCAAGTGTCGTCATGGCGATCGGAACGAGCACCAATGCAGCGATCGCGATGTTTGATCTTTGCGGTGATGCGTTGGCTTCATCGGCTTCGCTCTGCTTTGTCGACTTCTTGTTCTGTCTCGTTGACCTTCTTGGCAACGATTCAATATTACATTCATCGTTTGACATAGCATCTTGTGTCTCGTCATCACGAACAGCTCGTGTGGCTTTCGCTTTGGACTTCGGTCTCTTGTGCGCGTCGCCCCTTGCCTTTTTGGACGCCGCACTCTCTCTCGTGACGGTTCCCGTATCGTCACGCACTGGCTCTTTGGATGGTGCGCTCGTGGCGGTCGTGCTGTTGCCACGAGCTTGCTTCTCCCGCCGTCCACTCACTGAAATCGCGTTCTGCGCTGGCTCTTTCTCGTCTTGCATCGTCGACGTCGCACGCTTTGACTTGGACTTTGACATTGCACTGGCTCTTGCAGTGCTCGCGTCATCGCGCGTTGGCTCCTCCCGTCCGTGCTCTCGTTCTCTCTTGCACGCAAGTGCTTCAAGCTTGTCTTCTTCCTCGGACTCCAGCACTTGATGCAGTTGGAGATTTGATTCCGCAGTGAGCGTCTCGATGTGGTTCACATGTCTCGTAGTGATAACAACTTGCTCGCTCAAATTCAGCACTTTGAACCCTTTGGTCTCATCGTTCTTTACCACGATCACTACTTCGGTTCCTATCTTTCCTAGCGACGCATTTGCCGACGTCGTGTAAATGCGGCAAGGCGACCCAAACACGACGACGTCGGCCACGCCCACTGGTTTCTTAGTGAGAAGTTCCAGCGTCGATTTCCGTCCCTCGTTTTCGCGCGTCGGCATACAATTCAAAACGTACACTGCGTATTTGGATGCATAGCCCCAATATTCGGGTGGCAGTCCGCTGCCAAAGAGCATGCATAGAACCATATTCATCACGGCTCGGTGCATTTTCTCAGCTTTGCCGTTTGATGCGGACGTGTTGCGCTCAGTCGTCTGTGGACCCACGCCAGTTTGTTGGCAGGAGAGGTCGAGTTTCCGATACTCGCCTCCTCCATCCGTCCTGAGGACTTGCACACGCACGTTGAATTGTCATTCAAAGAACGTCATGAAGTGCTAAAAATTTCGCGCCGCTTCGTCCTTTGACTTGGCAACAAACAATCGAGCGTAGTTGACTTGTGATCAACGAAATTGATCAGATACCAGGTTTTGCTCTGTCTATGGCGACAGTCGGACCTTTCAGGTCGCTACAAATGACTCCGCCGACGACTTCGATCGGCGCATTGAGTCCGCTGTTCTTCTTGGACTGTGCGGTTTTCGTTTGCTTGCCCTCTGTGCACGCAATACAGTTTTCTCGGATGCGGTCAGTGAGCTCGATCCCATTCGCGCGATTCGCTGCCAAACGCTCAACATCTTCGTAGTTTAGGTGACCAAATCTGCGATGGAAGGACATCAAACTGGCTCTCTGCATCTTCGTGTCACGCGGCTCAGACTCTTCGATTGCGTTCATGATGATGTCTCTCACACCACTCGATTTATCTTTCTCAATCCCGCGGTCCACGACCAGGGCGTTGTGCTTGATGTGCACATACATCACAATGCTGTCGTTCTTCACTACTGCATGCCTGCTGTTCTTGCTTGTCAACCGGCATCCCTGCAGCAACAAAGTACCCAGCAAGATCAAGTTGATGGCCGGTTTTGGCGCAAAGCAGACGTCGCGTAGCTCGACCCAAAACGTATCTCCGTCCACTTTCACTCTAATCCTCGCTTTTCCTTGCGTGTCACCTTCAACTGGCTCTTATCAGGAAGCGTCACGCCATGCGGATCGTCGCACACATGCCAGTTGTACAGCATGGAGCTGTCCTTGATCAGATGAGCGCTTGCGCCGGAATTGACGATCCAGTCATCGTTCGTGAGGTCTCCGCACACCAGTCCAGAAAGTCCCCAGCCCACCTCGACGTTGACGTCTTCGCGCGTGCGATGTGCCCAACAGCGCTGCAGATGTTACAAATGCGCGTGTCGGTGATTGGTGTGGCCGTCACTGCTGCCGCTACGGCCATCTTGGCAGGTCGTGGCGCTCGCTTCTCGTTGTCCTCGTGCGTCTAGACCCAAAGCGTAATCTCCAACGTATGCACGACGTAGTCCGACCTCATTCGATCGTACTGGATCGCGAGCACGGGTCGCATGTCTAGACTCGCATTCATCACAAGATTCTCAGGTACGAGCGACGCTGATGCTCCCGTCGCGCTCCTGACTGCCACCAATAAAGGCAGTGACTGTGCTACGACTCGGTCGTCGGCTTTCATCGGTTGAAGAGCTCCGTGACTTGTGCGCTAGTGGACGTCCGGAAAAACCCACTCTCCATCTCCTCCATCGCATACGTGAGTGTCTTCTCCGTCGACCACCACTCATCTCGCAAGTCGTGGAAGAACTCTTCGGCTTCGCCTCGCAAGCACAATCCTAGCTTCAAGACCTTGTATTTCTCTGGCCAGAGTTGACCGCACGCCTCTTGAGCCATTTCGAGCTCTTCTCGAAACGCACGTCCCCAGTGCTTAATTCGGGCGCCGAGTCCTTTGTGCAGCTCTTTTTCAGTTAACACACGAATGCTCAACTTCGAGTCCTTGGCGAGCGGGATATTCGTCGCACCGCCGGCCTGCACGACCATTGAGCTCGCCGTCGGTAGCTGTGGTTGCGATGACGTGTTGAAGGTCGCTTCCTGTGCCGCTGCTTCACGCGTTGTTCGCGCGTAGCCTCGTTCTTCAGTTTCATGTATGCGCTTTTCGACTTCAGCTGCGTTGAACTGCTTGTTGCCAGGCTCGTCCAGCATTTGCTTACTATTCACTGAATCTTCGCGCTTCTTCGATGATTCTTTTTTCTTGAGCTCATTGCTCCGCTGACACACGTCGTGCTTCTTCGCTGAGTGTTGCTTCCTGAGCGCGATGCACGTGGTTCGCAACTTTTACTCGCTCAGCGAGTGCAGCCTGTTGTCGTCGCTGAAGGTCTTGTTCGTTCATGACCTCTTGCTTCCGCCGATACAGGCTCTGCTTTCTTTATTGAACGGCTTGAGCTTGTCGCGCATGCTGCAACGCCAATTTTTATCATTCTTGTCGAAGCCACGCCTTAAAATGCTCGAGCTCGCAACGTTGTGCTTCTGCCTGCGCTGACAGCGCCATTTGCTGTCGTCGGTGTAGTTCGGCTTCGCTCTGCAGTTAATGTCCAGCTTGTTGCAGCTGCCCTTGCGCTATTTCTATTGCGGCAAGATCCTCCGCTCGTTGCGCTTCATGTGCTTCAGCCGCTGCTTTAGCTGCATGCATTGAGCTTCTGCGACCGCTCGCAGACCGTCAAGCGCTTCGGCAAATTCCTGATGGTGATGCTGCTGTTCTCATCGCAGCGCACGAAGTTCTGTCCTGACGATCGCGTCGCGTACTCGGGACTCCGTACTAAACACGTCGTGAAGATCATCGACCTCCATTGGATGCACGTGAGTCATGCGCATGGACGGTGACCGGAACGATCGCTCTTGACCTCGTCGTGTCGATTAGTTCGAACGTCTCACCGGTTGGAGGTGGCAGTTTGAGTCTCTCTCGTTCAAGTTCCTCGAGCCATGTGACCATTGCCGCCTGTTGATCCATCACGAAAACAAGCTCCAGCCGCATGAATTCGACGTTGTTGTCGTTCGACCCAGACGGCGGTGTCTGCGCGGCACCTTGCGTATTGCGACGCCTCGCCATCAACGCCGCCGCTGCACGTTGGACAGTGTTCGCGTACTCGTCGCCCCTACTTGGGCTCATAACCTATACTAAGGATTATTATGAGAATCGGTTTAACATGAGTATTAGGTAGTGAATGAGTTTTATTACAGACAAAAATAAATAATAGTTTCCATTTTGATATATTGTTGACACGTGTCTAGTTTAGACGTCGACATATCGAAAAGAGTAAGATCCATCTTACGGTGAGTACTCTGGAGCACTTTGTGCGTAAGATTCTTGGAATCGTTGTTAGTCCCCTGAACTAGGACTAGAAGCTCTACGAGCGAGAAAAATGTCTGCGAGTCTTCGTTGATTAGTTATCATAACTAGAGACTATCTAAAATATTAGGAACTTAGTTCTGTAGAACTAAGTGATTTCTACAGTCGTAACTCTTCATCTGACTAAGAGCTATGTGGCTCTGCTACATCATATGAGATACGATTATACAAATGAAGGTTTTCTTTACCTTTCCTTGCATGATTGCACACGAATTCCATACTTACATCATCGTGCTTGACATTTGACATAATTCCACGGACTTCAGCTGCATTACAGCAGTATGGTTATCCATCAGCACTGGCATAGGTTCTCCACTTGAACTTAAATTTCACACTTCCGGTCTCTTGAGCATAGTATCTCTCTCCCAACGGGCGAGGTCAATGCAAGCTAGGCCTCCATCATCGAAAAAAGACACCTTATAATATTTTGTACACCACAATGCAAAATAAAATCATCCGTTGTTATAACTCCCGCTGTAACAGGCTTGCAATTTGCCTCCGTTTAGTCCATTCCAATTCCTCAAAGTCCCCAATATGATCCTGTCCCTTTCCTTTTTGAAACACTCTTTCTAAGCTTCATACTTTTGTTTTCTTTATGTATCTGAAGAGTATTTAAATCAGGTTTAGGTCGCTCATGGTTAGTTGATGGGTATGCACGCAGCCTTGGCACTGCAAAGCTAATATCAGACCGCGTGCATCTTGCAACCCAATGTAATCCCTGCACAAGCGACTGAAAATCGCGAATCGCCAATTCACCTCTTTGTCCCGATCTTGATGTCGGGTGCACAGGTCGCTGTCCACTTCGTTAGTGTGGTGGAGTGGATTCCCAATATGTGTGATGAGACCCCAAACCACTCACTGTGCCGGACTGCCGACTTACGGAGATGGTACCCCGACGCCGCGTATGGACCTTCCCTCACCTTGTGTACCTGTCAGCTGGAGGATAGCACTCTTCAGAAGACTTGGGTGAGGACGTAGATGTCGGCCCTGATAGAGGTCGACCTGGAAGACAAGGATTGAATATGCTTCACTCGGTAGACCGGTAGGTGGTCACTCAATCGACTTGGTCGAGAGTGGGTATATAGCCAAATTCTTTAGGGAGCTTGTCGCCCCTGTCCTTTTCCTTGTTTGTCTCAGGGGTTTTAAATCCTCTGGTCATTACGTTGCTTCTAAAACACTATGTGGAATGGGAACCGCTTCCGATATTGGATCTTTGGGGGGGGGGCTGTACTACTCGAGAGGAACCGACAGGCCAAATAATTCCTGGGTTCTATTAGAACTTGAGTCTTACCGTGCAGCTGTCTTCAACGGAGGGGGGCAAAGTGAATCCCTTCCCCCGAACAGGCGGATAGACTAACCAAGTTCTTTTACGCACGACAAAGTCGTGCCACTTGGATCGCAAATTGAGTAGAAATTGGTATCGTTCTATCCTTTAACTGCTTTACTCTGTCCTTGCCTATACCCTGATTCTTTGTTATGACTGGCCCGGAGTACCTTGACCTTGAGGGACCAGGTATACCGATGAGGAACCAGGTCTACCCATGAGGGACCAGGTAAACCGTGAGGGACTGGACCTTCTAAGGAGGGACTGTGATCGAGTTCCTTCAGTACCGTTTAATCGGTACCCTGTTAATTATCTCCCCCCGTCGGTCTCGCAAATTCCGCTCGTCCCAAGGTTGTATTATCTTCTTGGTCCCTTTCTCTCCGGTACCATCGATTCACTAAACCCCAGTTACACCTTTTTTGAAAATCACCTCACCACATGAGTCTCTTATCTATAAGCACACGTACCCCTTTGCCTCCACCAGATCACGAGGATCGTCAATTTTAGCCTTTTGGGCGACCGTATACCAATTTACGTCGCCCAAAATAGCTTGCACCAAAGAAATTTTCGAACATCGTCCAGGTCTTTAACGACAAGAATCCATCGCTTCAAAAAATGATACCATCATGTTGGGATTGGAAGCAGACTAGTAATTCGTTCACGTAAACACCTATAACAGTCACATCGCCACCAAGGCCGCCTAAAGTACAAGTACATTTCAGTTTCACGCCGCTTCCTTTTCCAGCCTGGTTAAATCCGCTCAATAAACATGCGATCCGCTTCATTGAAACGCATAGGTAGATCACATCAATTGCAGCTCTAGACTCGATTTTCATTGTACGCCAAAATCCCATGAAGTGCTATCTTGACTAGTCATCCCTCTGCGGCTTCGCTAAGTAGAATTACAGATGGTCCTTTATATAAGCGTTAACGTACGCGTTGGAACTCCCCGAGTCCCTATGGCACTCCCAACGTGGGGATAGCACTACGATCATCTTCCTGTGCTCAATTCTATATTAGCAGAAAATGTGAAACCATAGTCCGACCCTTTATCTGTTCCTTCTCACAGGAAACCAATCTTGCCTTGAATTATTGATAGCCCCATCAGCATCTGTCTTGGCCTTGTATACCCGTTCCGCGTGCAGCACGTGACTCTTGTCTGGTGGAATTTTGACTTCATAAACATCGGTGTACTTGAAAGCTTACAGCTCTTCAGCCATTTGTCTTCTGGTCACTCATACTGTCCAAAATTATACGGAATCCCCTCTTGCACGCACGTCGCTATGCACCGTGCTCTGAGAGCCAAAAACCACAGTGTTGCTCAAATCCGGGAAATAATCGTGAGTATCTGAAACGGTAGCTGTCTCCCTGATTGGTTTTGCTTGAACTCCGAATGAGAATATACATCACGTATTCTGCGACATCTATCCAAAATCATAACGGCAGTCTACAAGTAATAAAATGCTCGCACCATGTTCATAATGATGCGAGGCATCTTCGCTGGGATACTCGATTTTAGCAACAAATGATGCCATGCCAGATGTAGGCGTACTGAGTGTCGCTAACTACTCAATACGATGGTTTCGTCTCTGAGCAGCAAATTATCAAAGCCAAGCCTTCTACACCATTTGAGGGTAGAAACTGCGTTGCTTTGTAGTAGTCGGTCAACAGCAACTCTTTCAAAGCAACTGTTACTTTAAAATACTCCTACTCGGACGACGCGCTTGAGCCGGCTTTCTCGCAAACAATCACGCAACATTAAATATTACTCGCAGCTCCGCCACCATGGGCGCCGGTAGTGTTTAGATCAGCAGATCCGCCTATGTAATCTTAAACATCCTGACAGAACCCGAAATTCGCTATTTTTCTAGATCAAGCCAATTTTTCTTAATGACGGTATTCTCATATGTTGTGTGCGCCTTTACGACAATCCCGCATCATATGGTCTCTTCATGTACTTATTGGAGCACTGGTGAGGAAGCTGCCACAATAAAGCAAATTGGAAACCAATTATTGAGGTCTTACCAAAAACAAAAACAAGCTCTTTACTTCTGATACATGCATATCATGGACACTGCCATTGGTCCCATGGCCTCATCGTGAATGTCCTCAGCATCTTGAGCTTGAGTGATGTCTTGCCTCATCATGATGACAATACCTTGCATCATCACAATTACCTTGTTACCTTGTCTCATCATGATGACTAATGTTTCATGTTGACTTCTCCAAACCCACTTCCATATACGAGTGTACCACTATTTCAGGAGCATCAGCAATAACATCAAACTTATCTCAAACGTTTCAAAGCGTTAATTATGCCGACGTGTTCATCGTCAACTCCAACAGTACTTGCCATTCGAACGCATCCGGCGAAACCCTGGCACTCGGTACTCTTTGGATAAAAAACTTGTCTCCCACCAAACGTCGTACCCTTGTTTTAAAATTTGACAAGCTAACTGCACCGGTTCTATACAAATTCGGCATCATTTACAGTAATAATAGCGCTCTCTGGCGGTAACGCCCCCCCCCGGCAGACCAAGCTGATACCACTATTGGGTAAATATGGCATTTTGCGGACAAGCAATTGCTTTATGCTTGTCGATATCAGGAGACGAAGGCTAAGTTTCTCTACTTTTCGTCATTCCTTCATTTAGGACCACTTTATATGCAAATGCTAAACTGCTGGGTTCATTTTTTATTCGGCTGGGTCATATTAGAAATCCTCAGAAGTAACTTAAAAGTAACTCAAATTTAATTCAGAAGCATGCCTAACTTCGTCGATCCCATCTACTCAATTTACTAACATTATTACTCACATGTCCATTCAAAGCTCATGATGACGAGAAGGGTGCAAAACAGGCTAATACCCTATTCCAGCCGTTTCTTTTGCTGTTAGCGCTCCAATCCAAAAAATATGTCGCTTTTTGACGCCGTCATAGCTACACAGTCGATAGGTCCACCAAACATGATGCGTCTGCGCGATCGCGAACGCTTATAGTGGGGCAGTATGTCTCGCCTAGAAATATTGTTTGTGGCGCGCTCTTACATGTTTTAACTACAATTATCACCGAGATATTTACACTGTTTCAATTGCTGCAGTTGCCTACAAGCAGCCAATTTGCATAGTAAAATTGGTCGCGGATGTTAGTGGTCGTAGTTGAGTCGTAAAAATACAAACAAGGTATCTTTCGTCTTTATCGCTTAAGTTCATCCAAGCTGGTTTCTGCAGCCGAAGCTAAACGTAGCTACTAAACTTACAGGATCTAAGTCTTTAGCCGCTGTTTTAATTGCCCTGTCATGCCTCTTAAAGCATGTTCGTAACCAGTGAGCAGCGACTGACCAACACTGCCGAAATGCAATCTCTAAAAATCATACACCGTAGCTGAAATGCGATAGCTATCACGAGAAACACCTTTGGTGGAGCGATCACCGAAAGTCAATTTTGAAAATTTGGCAAATTGACAATATTCACCAACATGCGTTTTAAACGACAACTTTTTACCCTAGACCTAAAAGAACGACCCAGCCGAATAAAAACGAACCCAGCCGTTTAGCATTTGGTAAATCATTTAAGATTTGTACGATAGATTCAGAATGCTGTGCGAAAGTGGTCGGAAAGAGATATGGTGGCGCGATGTTTGTCGTACAAATCATATTGTGGTATGGGTGTGATGTATGGGGTGCATTTAGTAAAAGTGGGGTGTATTTAACAATACCCGGTATTTAACTACAATACTCAAGTCCTGTTTCATTCATCCTTCAACGATTTGCTCATTGTTTCCTTCGGTTTGAAGGTAACACACTCATTTACTTTGATTACTCACTTTTTATCGCTATTTATTACATTGAGTGTCCATCCTTTTCAACTTCATGCGCCTTTGCAGATCGGCTGGATCTTGGATAACATTATAATGCAAATTATCCCCCCAACGTTTTCACGGCTCAATTTGCTTTGAGATGAAAAGTTATGTGACCGCCATCTCTTCGCCTGTATGAATGTATGGCTCCACTTCCATCAAACAACCATGCTATAGTTCGAATAGCTGGTCGAATAGATCGTGCGCTTTCCCGCACGGACAGGCTGTTTAACCACGGCTTCTCTAACAATATCCTTATCGTTTCATGTCTTTCTTTCTAGTAGTATATCACTATGGCGGCGGTCTCCACGACGTACATAGAAAGAATCGTGTAGTAGCATACGCATTATTCCTGATACCGAGCAAAGCATTTTTGTAATCCATACACCACAAGACTGCGTTCAACAGCATGCCTTGCACATGCATTTATTCTTGTAAGCTCTTTGGTGGTATAAAGTCCTCCACACTCATGTACAGACAACGGCCTGTACCAGTCTCATACTAGAGTGAGACTCTAGATCATATTGAGCAGTTAGCAGTGTTGCGCGCCAATGTGTAGCTTACGTCTGCACAAGGAAAATAAGTATCGGGCAAATGAATACATGTGTGAATATCAGGCGGGACATTCTGTCTTACTCTGCATAGCTCATACGAAATGCAATGCGAACGATGCTTTCCGATATTGAATATACGAATTGCGGAGTGCTCGTGATTTCATTCGAGCAGGTCATATTTAGCTACATCTGCCAAAAGCACAACTCCCGGTTCAACGTGCCTTTTTCTGTTTGTCTTACGCGATACAACTCTTCGCTTTTGTCTGTATGATGTTTTCATGCATAACCTGTCCAGGCGAATGCATCACGTTCTTGTGTTTGCAGGTGCCATGCTCGGCCAGGCTCACACAAAAAATACTGTGTTTAGCTTAGCTTCAATGTACACCGTCTACTGGGGTCCATTAGTAAACGTTTCGAGAGTTCGAAGATGATACGTGATCCCTATTTCCATTCAAACACTAATCTATAAAGGATGTGTACAACATTGCTAGAAAGCAGAAGACGTTCTGTGTAACGGGGTTACACATCGAAGGGTACTCGGTACCCTGTGTCTTAGACACATGGGATGGTATCCCACTGAAACAGATATAGAACGGTTGTCAGCCACGAGATAGGAAAGATCTCGAAAGTTCTTGTAGGACACGAGTGCCTAGATTAGGTAATATTAGGAGTAAGATATTCTATAGAGTTAAACGTAAATTAAGTTCAGTTCCCTTTTGATCTTGTCTAAGACACGTGCCTTGCGAGGCGTCTCGGATCGTTGATCGTTAAGAGTTAGCAACATCTCCCTGAGATAGCTACTTTTGAGCACTAAGTGCTGTAGATTCACTGAATCGTTCGGTCCCCTGGAACAGGGACCTTAAGCGTCACGCTTGTTGACTCATAGAGTTTAGTTCATTAGAACCAATAACGCTCTTTGAGCTCTAAGTCTTCGTCTGACTTAAGGAGCTGTGTAGCTACGCTACACTTGGTAGCACTTGTAGTCAATCTACGCCTGAGTCTTTAAAGACTGATCCTCTGTAAGGATGGAAAACACCACTCCCCTCTCTGAGGCCCAAAAGGTCGCGCTTGATAAGCTGACCGCATCTTTGTGTCCAGAGTATGTGGAATTCCTTGCATCGCAAGGCCCGGAGGTGCTGACTGCACGTTTTGAGGGCTTCTTGAAGTATGAAGCGTCCCTTCTGGGGCAGGTCCAAGACCAGATGGCGTCGGATATGCCTACACGCTATGTGTCTGTTCCAGACGAAGAGGCTAGGCCTCGTCCACTTAGAGTGGAAGTTAAAAACTATTCAGGAAAGGAGGGTGAAAACCCCATCCTCTGGATTCGTGAGATTGAGATGGCCATGAGATCAGGCTTGATCAAGCTTGACCATCAACAGGTCTCACTGGCTATCTGAAAGCTCGATGGAAGAGCTAGAGAATGGGCCTTGACGTGTAGCACGTCGGTCGACCTAGCGTTTCCCACATGGGAGTCGCTTAAGTCACAATAGGTACAGGTGTTTTCACCACCTAACCAGGCTTACCGCGTGCGTTCGCGCTTTTTATCAACCCGCCAGGGTAAGAATGAAGTTAACGGACTATGTCCAAGAGTTGAGAACTCTCATGGCTGCTATGCAGTCTGACCCTCTGCCTGAAGCAGTCCATGTGACTATATTCATGGAGGTTCTCCGTACAGGCGTTGCCAGAACCGAAGCCTTTCGGGTTCACCCCTCTACATTCGAAGAGGCTGTGAGAATTGCTCTTAATGCTGAGCATAACTTCAAGTCGGCCAGACTTGGCTGGAATGGGTACAACCCTAGCTCTGCGAGAGCAAACTCCACGAGTACTCCGGTCGGTAATAGGCCGGAACCGATGGATCTCAGCTATGCTGAAGACGGAGGTGAAGTTGAACTTCAAACTGCTGAGCAGTAACGTGTTGTACGACGGTGTTATACGTGTGGAATCACTAAACACTTGCGGCCTGGTTGCCTTTACGTAGACAGCGCCAGGCTACGAGCCAACACTCTACCCCGAGCCAGAAGTCTGGCACGGCACGGGGAAATGCCGACACCCATTAGGCGCGGGGCGTCCTACTGGGGAAGAACTAGGTTCTGTAACACTTTTAGGAGGTAAAGTCGAACACGGCTTAGCCCCAAAGAGTTCCGTACCTATTGGTATGGAGCGTGGATACAAGGCTGGCTTGTTGGTCGCTGAGGCGAAAGTTAAAGGCTTTGAAAAGCCTTGGTCGATTTAATCGATTCTGTAGTGTCTTGCAATTATGCTCGACGTCGTTCCCTTGAGGGAAGTCAGTTGTATGCTGAAGCGCTTACATCGCATGAGGGTGATTCAATCACGGTTCATTTAGCAACTGGAAGTCGCGTCACTGTACCTAAAGTTCCGTTGAAGTTAGGTATAAAGGTTTTGGACTTTGATAGCAATGAACGCTGTCTTGTCCTTGATTTGGAATCGAGATATGATCTCATTCTAGGTATGGCTTGGCTTGAACGCCATGAGCCATGGATTGATTGGAGGTCTAAGACCTTAGGCGCTATGCGCAATGTTCCTATCGAAGTTTTGGAGAGTCATGAACCCACCTTTTCTAGGCAACAAAAGCACTATTGGCGCGAGCCTTTGACAGAAGATGTCATTGTGCTGGACATTGTAATGTCTGAGTTAACTAACTCCAATGTTGAAAACATGAATTCCGAGCGTACCTCGGAGTATTAGTGATACGGCACGTACTCCGTTGAGTGTTACTCGTTGTGATAACGAGTCACTGCATGCTGAAAGCATGGTTTGTCTAGGGTCGAGTTATCAAGGATGTGATTCCTTTGATGTGTGTGTGGTAGCACGTGAAAATGCACCGAGTGCGGTTGGCCGTGAAGGCACCACACTTAATGTCGGTACTGACATCAGCTCTCGTATAGAGCGTACTACTACTAGTAGTAACCACGGGGACACTATTGTCCCGACCCCAGAGGGGTGTAAGGTCTCATCGAAGAGACGAACGGGACGCCAGGTGGCAACTGTTAAGCGCCAGGAGTCCGTGCAGTCACATAGTGACAATAGTGATACACTACACACACTTGTCAACGGAGTGACTGGCCAGGTGGAGGGCAATGTTAGCCTAGAAACCCTTCCATCTTTGGATGCTCTTTGTGAGCTAGACGAAATGTCTGATGGCGAGTTTAGCCAGGCCTTGAAGGCAGGAGATTTATCCGAATTAGTGGTGATTAGACCCGATGTTGAGTTGAACTCGTCCTCATTAATGGATGAGTCGGTCCTAAAGGACACCAAGGCGGCACTCAGTGCCCGGAGTGGATCTTCGATCCTAAAGATCACCAAGGCGGGTACTCCATGGCCCGAAGGGAATCTTCTATTCCTTAAAGAATCCCTTCTATCCTTTGGGTAAAGGAATTTCCAGATGGGGGTGGGGCCCCATTCCTCCCTTCTGGCTTAACTCCCGAAAAAAGGGGTACGTCAAGGAAAATGATCTAAGTTCCAGAAATAAAAACCGGCTAAACACGCAGTGGCCTTACCTAAAGGAACAGGGGGATGCCCTTAACAATTCCTTTTTGGCTAGCCCCCGGCGGAATGGGGGGGGGAAAATAATCCCCCCATTCCCACCCTCCTTTTTGTGCCAAAAACCCAAGGGAAGGGGGGGAATGGGGCCCCCTATAAAAACCCAAGGCGGCCCCAATCCGGCTCACGAATTTCCGCAACACGGTTATACCCCAAGCGGTAGCGCTGGGAATGGCCTTGTGGGCACAAGGGTGGTAAATGGCCCGGCTTCTTTTCTTGGCTGGGGACGCAACTATTCCGAACCTCTTCCGAGGCTATGCAAAAGTACTT
>ABWE02002995.1:0-20184 GCA_000173235.2 Hyaloperonospora arabidopsidis Emoy2
CAAACCATTCGTCGTCTATACGGATCATGCGTCATAACGCACGGCGACACAGTTGTCTCACCTCTCTCAGAGAAGAGCTCGGTGGCTTTACTTCTTTGCGGTATATAGCTTCGAGGTGAAGTGTAAGCCAGGCAAATGTGTTGGCAGTTGCCCTCTCTCGCAGACCTGATTATGATCTTGCTCATGTCACGAATTTGTCGTATCCTATTGAGGAGTTAATTCGTGCGGCATATCCACAGGGTTCTCAGTGTGTGGCATTATTTCATGCCCTTGGGAGTTCGGAATACAAGGACTCGGATAGTCAATAATCAGCACGCATGCGGGCCAGCCTACATCGATAACCATCGACAATGGTCTTTTGTGCTATCGCACAGATTTAGCGGATACTGCTCGCATTGTTGTGCCTCATAATGAGGATTTAAAGTATCAAATCCTCTTTGAGGCCCACGATAATTCCTTCAGTGGGCATTTGGGCCGGGAAAAGACAACACTACTGGTAGCCCAAACTCTACAAATGGGTGAGCACATACGTGCGTACATGCAAAAACGTGCCAGTGGGTCAAACCCTAAGCACATTCGTCTGCACCACTCACCAGTTTATCTGTGCCCCCGGGGTGTTGGGAGTCCATCAGTATGGATTTTTTGTTTGGTCTTCCCAAAGACTGTGACGGCAATACGATGATTGTAGTCTTTGTTGACCGTTTAAGCTCGATGGCTCACTTGGCGGCGGTGCCGGATTCCATCGATGCCAAAGGTACAGCATGCTGTTTATCGACCGTGTGTTTCGTCAACACGGGCTGCACTGGTAATCATGTCTGATCGCAACCCTCGCTTCACAGGCAAGTTTTGGACATCCATCTTTAAGGTGCTTGGCACGCGATTAGATATGTCCACAGCAAATCATCCGCAGACCGATGGTCAGCCTGAGTAATTTAATCGCGTCATTGGCGATGTTCTTCGCAGTGTTTGTGCTGATTCACCTAAGACTTGGGGCTCGATGCTCCCTGTCATTGAGATTGTGTTGAGAACGCTGTTCATGCCTCGACCGGCTTTACTCCCTTCTATGTGAATAGCCTCACGTTCCGCTCACGTTACCACTACGTGGTTCTGGGCTTGGTGGGGGAGAGTCTGCTGACAAGCTTGCTAAAATTAGCCCTGTCCTGCAAAGGGGTTACACAAATGGTTATGATAACCAGGTACATTGGTGTGTTACACACAGAAAGAGATCAGTATCACTGATAAGGCATACTTTTGTATCATATACGCTAAGCGAGAATACCGTACCATATCGGTTATGGTTAGAGGATATCTATCGTAATAGGGTCTTCATAGAGGCGACGTAGTTCTGGTGTGGTACACAAGAAGAACTACGATGAGGACTATTCGATTAGGTAGCATAGTTTTACGGTTAAAGATGTAAGTAAGGTTTATTATTACTATAAATCAGTACATACAGTCAGTTCCCCTTTTGATCAGTTTTAGACACGTGTCTTTCTAAGACGTCTCTAGTCGTAAGAGTTAGGTACCCGAGTTCAGGCTAAGTACTCTTGGGCATTAGTGCCACGTGAGTCCTTGAAGTCGAAGTCCTCTGAACCAGGACTAGAAGCTTACGAGCTTGTACATGCACTTAGGGTTACGTCTCATTAAGTCTGTAAATACTTGAGACCCTTTAAGTTAATACCCGTTTAGTTTGATATACTAAGAGACTCTACGACTCTAGAAGTCTTCCTCTGACAAAGGAGTAAGGGTAGCTCCGCTACACTACCGGATGGCGGGGCTGCTCTCACGCTAGGAGTAATTTGATTCAGGGGACAGAGGACGCTTGACTAAGAGTCCTCTTACCACATCGGTAGTCCCGGCGATCCATCTTGACGTAATCCCTGGCCATCACCTCGTAGTCGACTTCGTTGCTCTTCAGGTCGGCTCGAGCTCACGTGCTCAAATATGCCCAGACGCACCACTAGACGAAGCATATCTGGCTCGGTGCTACTGTACGTAAACAACCGGTATTGGATCTCAATGGAGGTCATCACGGTCTCGGTGAGTTCTCTTCGTGGGACCGGGCTCGTGCTCAGCGAACGTGTCGGCGAGTTGTAGGCACACCGTGAAGGGCAGGAATTTCTTCGTTTTGCAGGGTGATTTGATCCATCTTCGACCTGCCATGCACTAGGATATCCTGCGAGCCGATTCTCTCGGGTCGCACGCTGCGTTTCCTCCCGTAGCGCACGCAGCGAGGAACCCCCCCTTTTTACGTTGGCCCCACTGTGAAGCACTTCCTGCCCAAGGAAAGGGGTCCAGTTTTCTGGCTCCTGGAGGATCTCGTTTCTGTCCGTTGTTGCAGCTGGCCGCCGATTGGGAAGTGGGGGTAAAGCTATTTGTGAGTGTGCGCAAGGTTGAATGCTGAACTTTTAAACCGTACTTACTTGTGTGTGTATGTCTGTAAATAACGCGGTTAGGTGTAGCTTTCACGTATTAAGTGCGATCTAGTCTGTCCCCTCTCAAAGGTATATAGGCATATACGAAGTCACTCTTTGGCTAGGTCACTATTGTGATGCACGCACGTGATTGACTTAAAATCTACCAAAAGGTGAATATAATCACATAAGCAATGCTGGACGATCATAAGCAAAGGCCGATCGCGTTGCCCCAGCCAACTGTACTAGGTAAATACAGACATTTATAGCATCATAATCCTTCTTCAGTGACTGCTGCTGTTGAATAGTGTTTTTGTATAGTGTTTTGCAACCTAATTCAGTTCTCCGAACTGGATTACTTATATTAAAAAGCGAGCTCTATAATTTGCTTCCCTATCTTATTTTTATGTGAACCCAAAGCGCGAAGCTATTATTTAGTGTGCGTTTGGTGAAAGCCGGACAAACGACAGCTTTTCTATTTCTCAAGAGTGTGCACCGTAACGTCTATCTAGGTACGAGCCAGAAGGTCCTCTCTCTTTATAAGTAGATATGCATATAAGTGGACATTCTTTTACCAGGTCACTAATTGAAACCGTTCAGGTAGACTCTGTAGTTCCCGCAAATGCGCACGCCAGTTTGTGATCTACAACTGTGATCAACCGCAAAGGGGATCTTAAAATTAACCATTAGTTACCAAACCATGTTGTCGTACATGTTTTTATGTTAGATGCAAGGACCAGCCGCCATTTCTAAATTCTCTCATCCTTCTCGTCAACACGTCAACAACACCATTAGGTGCTTCATCACACAACATCCAAAAATATTATATTTATTACAATTAAGAACATATACCTCATCCTCCACCGACAGACCAACCATACAAGATTAGCACGCGGCCAAAATGGCACTCAGTCCTCGCTACTTAGTTTCTTGTATCAAAGGGAGAGCTCGATACATTGCTTCTCTATCTTATATGTATAACATATAGACGGAAGCTGCTGAGTCGCCTTTTTAGAAGCAGAAACGAAATTTGTAGTTTTGGTGAGCTTGTCAATCGTTCAACAGTGCACACATGATCAAATGCTTGACGTAGGGCCGCCATTGTTACTTAATCATGTCATGAAATACGTTTAGTATACGCCTGGATCAATCGTTTGTTTTCCTCAGATTATAACATGTATATTTTAGTTTATAATTTTTTGGAATGCTTATAATTCTAGGATTATTTGGAATATTTTTTTGCATCGTTATACGTACCACACCTTTCTGTTGTAACATAACCCATATTCATTCAGTAACATTTCTTAAGTCGTATTGTATTATATCCATGAAACGGCCCACAAAAATCAACGACATCTACGAGTCCACTACTTTTGTGTTTTGAGCTCGGTCAAGGATACTTAATGTAATCTAGTGCAACAAGAAAAGGAAAAATGAAAAGTGAATTAATGTTAGCTAGGTCCTTATTTCGACGAAGCTACCTCCAAGTTTTTTAGTATCGATGCTACGATATTATTAACCACAACAATGAGTCGACCCCATCGTTACATATGATCCCGTTGTGTCGTCTCTGTCATATGGCTTACCAAGCCACTCTTTCCACCAACACACTCTGTATAACCAGCACCCCTTCTCGATTAGAAGTCTCTTATCTTGGCCTTATCCAGCAGTGGATTGAGCTACTTCGTCGAGATCAGTTTGGTGAGGAAGTCGGCCAGCTGTGACTTCGTCACATATCGACATCAGATACCATTTTTTCCTTTACCTGGTCGCGTACAAAATGGTATCTGATGTCGATATGTTTGGCTCTTCTCTGATAACCGTCGTTCATTGGAATAGCAATTGCAATCTGATTGTCCTTGTGTATTGATATCGCATAGATGGTCTGCACTTGCATATCTTGCAGCAAGCTCTTCGTCCATAGCACCCCCTGTACACATAAAGAAAGAGCATATATCCAGCTTCGACTGTACTCAACGCCACACTCTGCTGAATCTTCTACTTGAAGATCACTGGTGCGCCGTTAATCATGACTAAAACTACAGATGTCGATCTGCAGTTATACTTGTTACTCGCCCAGTATGTGTCCGTGTAAGCACTCAGCTGCGAGATATCAGAAACTCCTTCAAGCAGATTATTTTGTCCTTCGATATCTTCAATTACCGCAAGCCTAGAATTGCTGCATTCCAGTGTTCTTCATGTGAAAATACGAGGTGTCGGCTTGGCTGGTATACTACATATGAAATATCTGGTCTTTTGCCTGAGCAACGTACAATAACGATTCAACCAACCAACGACTGATACGGTCGATTCTTCATTCCTGGGTAATGCTTGTCCATCTTGAGCATAGCTTGCCATACAACACTTGGATTCGATACAATTTGTGAGTCAACTTAATTGAAGTTCTCGATTATCCTTGATATGCACGATCCTTGTCTGATCTTCAGTCGTTGATCATCTTACAAGTAATTGACTTTGATTTCAAGAATAAAACCAACACTTTCCAGTATCTTCATCTTTAATCTACTTGAAAGTTGACCAGCCACAACTTTAATCAAGATTATCGATTCAGCTCCGATCAGAAGGTAATCTACGTATAATGCAACGCAAATCCACGTACCTTTAGTATACTTGACAAAGATGCATGAGTCTGCCACACATGATCGAAATCGCATTTCCACGAAAACATATGAGATTATCTTGAACCATGTCACCGCCGCTTGCTTAATTTTATATAGGATGCGGATTTATTTCAGTACTTGATCAAGATCTGCTTGTATAACCAATAGAGGTTATTTGTATACCTCTTGTTCCAAAACTCCATTAAGAAATGCAGTGTCGATGTCATACTGATAGATAAACATCCCCTTTCGACAACACATCACCAAAAACACTCGAATTGATTTGAGATTCGCCACTGTATAATATGTCTCCGTATAATCCACGCCATAAGTCTGCATTTAGCCAAGTGCTACAAGACGTTCCTTAAAACGCTCAATACCACCAGATTTGTTAAGTTCGATCGCGAGAACCTACTCGGTCTCGATCACCTTTGGCTTGGACGTTGTTCTTAAACCGTCCAGGTATTATTGTTTTGCAATACATTTTGTTCAGCTTGAATAGCCTTGTTCCACTCATCGCATTGAGGTGAGTTTAGAGCTTCATCATATGTCGTTGGGGTTTTGAATGCTGCACATGCTTACTCATATCCGAAACGCAGTCGCTGTATGTCACGTTCTGGACAGTATTCACTTGAAATACCCATTGGTACTAGTACTTGGGATGGTCCGCTTTGGGTCGATTTAACTGTATCCATCGCAGTCTCCTGAACTAACCAATTCATAGTCTGTTGACTTGTCACAATCTGTCCTGATCTTTAATCTTGTTCGCTTATCTCTTGCACATCTTCGATCATCCGCACGTCGAGAATAGGGTGTGTTTTGTAATGCCCTCTACCTGTCCGTGCGTCGAAGTGGTTCTTCTTGCTGGTCGATCTTCCACTGTCGTCGTCCCATCTTTCATGTGATCATCTTGCTGGATTTTATCACCATCATCCACTTCCATATTTTCAATCTTGCATGACTTTCTTGATCAACAGATATGACATCTTCATAATGGATTGTGCGAGATGCAAACCTCCTGATGACTTGGTCTGCTATGTACTTGTACGTACTGAAGTGGCGGTCGCTTATCAAATCTTGCCGATCTCGAGTATATTCACCCTCGTGGTTTCTTGATCCATACTCGAACCCCCTTTATATGGTCAGAGTAACCTAGAAACATGCAGCGATACGCCTTTTTGTGCAACTAAGTCCTTTTCAATTTGTCGTTATGTGCAAAGCCCTTCGCACCGAAAACTCACATCGTAGATAGATCAGGTTTTTGCACGTTGATCATTTTGAATGGAGTCTTCGTCGGATGACTGGCACATGGAATTCGTTTTGTCACGTAAACCGCCGTTTTCATCGCCTCCTCCACCAAATCTTGTCCACTTCCATGTGACTGAGCATATCTCTTGCTCGCTCCGTAATAGTTCTGTTCATTTGCTCGACCAGCCCATTCTGTTGCGGCGAATATGGCACCGTCGTCTCGTGCACGATTTCAAACTTTTGACACATTCCAGAAAACTTATGTTCACGTATTCTGATTCTTTGTCTTTCCTGATACCCTTTATCTATTCGGACAGTTAGTTCTCCATCAGTGCCTTATATTCGACAAGGTGATCGATCACTTCGAGCTTGTTCGAGACATACTATGCGACTATACATCTGGAGAAATCGTTGGTTAATGTTAAAACGAATATTGATCCTCCTTAATACTTTGTCTCCATGGTTCCCATGACATCACTGTGGATGATCTCCTATGCTTCCTTGGCTTTCACCTGCTCGTGGATTTACTTTGAGAATGTCTTGACAGTAGACTTGCCCATTATGCATCCTTCGCATGTCTCGTCATCATCGTCACCAACCTGAGTCTCTTGATCTTCAATCCATCGACGCAGTCTCCCATACTTTGGATCACCTAATCGTGCATTCCACACCCGGAAATTAGCCAATCCTGATCCTCCGCTTGTTCTATGTTTTTGGTCAGTCTCTTGACACACGTTCGATGACTCAGTCGGACTTCACTCTAACACGTACATCTTGTCTCATATTTGTACCTTTGCAATCACCTCTGTGTCACTTCTGATATAACAGCTCAAACATTAAATGATAACTTCAAGCCCTTTCCTTGACAGTGCCGAAATCGAAAGTAATCTTTGGTCTAATCCAGGGACCAAAGTGTATCCTCAATCCTAATTGCTTCTCCTGTCTGTAGTATCACATGCACACTATCCCGACGCCTTGGGTTTGCACCTTGTTTCCATGTGCCATGGTGATCATTATCGGGTCCTTCAGTGAATCTATCTCTATGAACTCATCTTTGTTGGGACCCATGTGACTGCTAGCTCCACTGTCTAATAACCACCCAGCTGACTTCCGGCTTGACACAGTATATAATATTTCTTCTCCCGATGGATTCTTGCTTCCTGGACCAGCCTTGTAGTCCTAACGCTTGTGACCATACTTGTTAGATAAGTAACATCTTGCCACAAACTTGCCATCTCTTTGATCCGTACTTGATCGTGTTCCAAATCTTCGAGGTCCATTCTTGTACTCCGGCATATTTGCTGTCTTCAAAGCAGCTTCATGGTGTTCCGTTTACACCGTCCCATCGTATTCTCATCTCAGAATCTGAAACAGTATAATTTCAGGCATGTTCTCGATGATCTTGACAATTGTGAAACATTAGAAAACCAAAATGTATCACCAAGTGCTCATCTGGTGAGATCTCTTGACCGCCGGCTTGCATAGTCATGCACAACTCTTTGAATTGCAAGATGTGGTCCATATGCTTCGTTTCTTGTCCAACTCTAACTCGTATAATTTCCGTCGCAGCTGCACACGATTATGTATGATTTGTCGCAAGAAGAAATTCTTGAGTATATCCCATGCCTCTGCAGTCGATTTCGCCAGGCGCACCATTGAATGCAGGTTTGTGCTGATCATCGTCGTCACGATCGCGAAGGCCTTCATGTAGTTGACTTTCAAGTTGGCGCAGATACGTCTCCATCTTCTGGGGCCTGCATAGCATCCCGATGCTCAAGCAACTCCCTCTTTGCACGCCTCATTCTTACAATGAACTCCCACACGAAGTAGTTATCTTCGCGTAGTATGTCGTTTGCGTCGAACGCATTTGGGCTCATAACGTTTTGTAATATGAGGTTGGTCAAGGGTACTTAATTTAATTTAATGCAACAAGAAGAGGAGAAAATGAAAAGTGAGTTAATGTTAGCTAGGTCCTTAGTTCGACGATGCTACCTTTAAGCCTATTATATATATGCTACAATATTATTAACCACAACAATGAGTCGGCCCCATCGTTACATATGATCCCGTTGTGTCGTTTCTGTCATATGGCGTACTAGTACCAAGACACTCTATACCACTGACCGACTCCATCTCCCCAACAACTACACCATGCCGCTAGCACCACAGGATATTTCGACATTCTTGTCGATTGATAAAGCATTAAAAAACTTACTACGTAAGAATCAGCGGGAAGATACAAGTCAAATGCGGAAGACCACGCACCATAGGAACAAATAGGATGGACTTACCAAATATGTTGTAAATTCATCGCGACTATGGCGGAGGACATAGAGCACGTTCACATGCACGTTGCAGAAATTATCATCATATCGTGATCTTGAGCGCACATATAGATGACCATTAGCTTGTCAGCACTAATTCCTTTATAGAAAAATCAACTTGCATACACCTCCGCCGACGTACAAACTTATACATTTGTCTCTAGTCGCCTTAGAACGCTGTCGGTAAACAAAGTCATGTGACCAATGATATCACAAAATGGAATGATTACACTTGGAATCGGTATCGTTGTATGTACCACACACTTATGGTCTATCTACATAGTAGACTGTGGTATGTGTTATGAAAAAGTGCATACTAATTATTTTCAACGTGTAGTAGCTGATGTTAATGATGCGATTTTTCATGAAGTTTTAATACCCCTTTTATTGCGAGCCCGGAGGGTGAAACTGGTACTGACTGTGCGCAAGGTGAATAATGAGCTTTTTGAACCTCTAATTTATGCCTGATTGTGTCTTTAAGTGAGTTTAGGTGCACCTTACCAATCGTTCTAAGTGTAACGTGTCCCCTCCTCACAGGTAAATATGCATAATAGGTGTCAGTCTTTATTTATGATACAGATTGCGACCGCATCGAGAGTGTAACCCCATACACAAACCGGCTACCAGTAAATTTTACGTGCTTTTTACCGTATACTGATAAAGTAAAAAAAGGCTTTATGGTCACCTTCCTCACTTAGTGGCAGAGATGGCTTCCTCAATGATGATTATATGTCCGTAATAATTATATGTCGTCAGCCGCACTTTGTAGTTCGCTGCGTTACCGATCGGTATTCTCGCGCGCCTCTCTATTTAAATATTTTTCTTTTTGAACCATCGACAACATCATCGAGTAGCTTGAACACACGACGACTCATCAGCACTCTTATTTTTGGTTCACAACGCACCTATCCACCTACCACCCGTAGTCGGTTCATGATTAAAACAGAACTTGATTTAATACTCTGTACTGAATTACTTTTATCAAAGGGATAGCTACAGAGAGTGCTCCGCCTATCTTGTAATATTTGGGAAAGCTTACTCTCACACCCACTACAAGTCACGAGACCTCTTGGTGGGCTTGAGAAATTGTCTATGATCAACAAGTGCATCAGATTGATTTGCCTCTACATTTAGATTCTAATTCCATTGTTACTATCTCTCGTTATCTTCTGTGGTGGATCAGCCGACACTGTAGGTGCGTAATGAATTTAAAAGAATATGTAATATCTTCATTATTCATTTTTTTAGGTATTAAGTCTACGGGCTGTGATTTAACGTTTAATGCACTCGGATATCGGACCTCAAATCTAGGTCGATGAGACCATTCGCAACATAGTACTGGAATGACATCGAGTAACTTTTTCATTCCGTTATTATCGATTAGTCTGTTTGTTGTATTCGTTAACATCGTGTTTAGGGTTGCAGTACATTATTTGACAAAGCTTAACAAGTTGAGTTACATTAAAATTTGCATAAATAGTGGTCTTCTATTACTATTGTCGTGCACAGAGCATGATAAATGTGGCTAGCGGTTGTCAAAAGTCAAAATTTACTGGACAAAAATTCCATTCTGTCTTATCGGTTCATTTAGTGGATTGCGAGGGCAAGTTATATAGGATAGGATAAATTAACTGCAACAGATTTTGTAGCTGCGAATTTCAACGCTCTCTAGCAGCAGTATATATTCATCTAGTATTCACTACGATGAACTTTGTTGATTTTGCATTAAAAATTTTATTATAATATACTATTAAAGTGAAGATTAGGGGAAACGAATACAGTTGTGAGAATGTACACCCTCAACATTTGTTAGGGTGTAGCCTTGCGCTACCGCCCATGAACTGGATCCAACATATTAAAATTCTGGTTAACACAAGTATTCAGTAATACTTTTGCAGCCGCGTACCAAATATTTAAAATTGTTAATTACCCCTTTTTATATAAAATCTCCTTAGTTTGATATATAGCTACATGATTGGATTATAATAGGCATCTATAGAAAGAAGGATATAACTATTATCTATTATAAGTCAATTTTTCATAACGCATTATGAATTGCAATCGTTCTTTTGTGATCTGTAACGCAAGCGTCTATTACTAATAAGCTTGAAGCGTATGTGGATTCGAATCGTTTACGCCCACTGATTCACGTTCTTGCAAATCACTCGTCAATAATACGTCTTAACAACAGTAAAATATCTCCATTGCGCTTTTACGCAAATGTATCTGCTGTAGTGTTTGATCATGATTATTTTTTCTCTTTCATTCATGTTTTAGCGAATTATGCCGTGCTCGCATCGCGTGCACGCCAGGCGTATAAAATTTATTTATCCTTACATTATCGTTTAGATTCGCAGATCCCTGTGCTGTTCCTGATCTGTCATTGGAAAAGTTTGCCCGAGTTGGGATCAAGCATGAGGACATGCGCCTCATGAGCTGGTTACGGGACCTTACCCACTAGATCAGCGACCATGGACCAGGGCGCAAGCCGCTGATAGCACGATCTGTCATGTTGCTACTTTATTCGGGCAAGATGCCCATCATATGCTTTTATGATGGCAGTATAAATTGTAAGGAAATCGCCTAAGAAGACATATAATTCAATCAAGAACATTAACGACATCACAACGCCGTGTACTAGCAGTGTATATTATTTTAGATAATGATAACAGACATAACAATTATACTAACGCTGGATGGGCACTCTTCACAAATGGTGTTACCGTGTGCCATAACGTGATCACCTTGCATACAAGCATTGAAAGCGTTACCTGAATGATGGTTAGTGAAAATCAGTTGTTGGGTTGGATCAAGTTCGACATAGCGCGTGACAAGCTGTCACCTTGACTTAAGCCAAGTGCTTGTCAGATATATACATGCTTTTCAAGGCAAATGCATTTTTGCTTGATTCTGACTTCAATGTTTCGTTAGAAGAACCTTTCACCAATACGTTCCAGTCTCAGATAATATGGTCAAAACGTCTAGCGTTTGGAAATGCATTTTTTTCGCTTTGAAAATGCGATTTTTCTGAAATGCCAACATCGTAACTATAGTTATTCTGTATAAAATGACGCTGAAACTGCGTTAATGAGTGCAAGAATACGGTCCATTGCACAGGTAAGTTGGTGATTGGTCCCCAGTAAAACATTGGTCCATTAGCCTATTCATTGCCCAGCAACAGTCGGCCGTACTCTTATTGTCTTAAAGCTATAATTTATGGTGAATGTGGCATTAGTTGAGATACTACCAAGCACACGCACAATTTATTTTATAGGTTTCATTAAGTCGCTGATGAACTTGGCGTAAATATTACTTGATATATAGGGACACAATGCACAGATATGATAGGTAAAGGCTTCCAGGTTTTTTGTTGAACATGGTACATCACATCGTTATGTAAAGGTTGTAGAGTAGTGCTTCGAGGGAAGAACATACAGCAATCATCTCGACTCTATGCAAGTGACGCGCATTGTCGACATCTAGGCTGTCATGTGCAGATCGGTATTGTGCTTTCTTGCAGGTGACAATGCCGCTTAATGTAAAATCTATCTCGCTCTAAATCAATAATATAAGCCTTATATATTAGCGTTATCGACGTCATCTATGAATGAGCCGAAGGGTGATCAAAAGCTTTGTGTTTATGGTTTGCACAGACACCAGTGATCTTCCCTTAGCGTGTTCGGGGTTTGCACGGAAACCAGTGATCTTTCCTTAGCGTATCCGGTTCGAATAGTTGTAGTTATAAAGACGGAATAGAAACCCAACACTATAGGTGGCGTACACGCGCACGCGGGCAAAGAATGTCGTATATTCCTGCCGCTCCTATCTTCAAGTATTTGTGGTCTTAACCCTTCACGCCGTCGTCCATACATCTTTCAACCTTACGCGTACGCAGTATGCGTACTACATATCCCTTCTACATGCATGCGCGTAAATAACCACCGCCGCTTCCCCCTGTGTGCCATAAAATTCTCTTGTTGGAGCTTAATACACTTCATCGTCGTGTAGTTGCTAAGAAATGATTCACGAACAGATAAGAAAGAGTAAGATAACAATGACGAATTACCGAGGACTGAGGTGTGGGGTCGTTTTTTTGCAGTCGGTATGGGTGAATATTCAGCCTTAACATTAGCCAATCATGTGTTATTATAGTAAAATAAGATGATGTTATGAGAGATGCTCAACCGCATCCTATGGGCTACAGTCAGCACCTATTGTTGTATCTAGTACGAATAAGCAATAATCTTACCAATAAAAATAGTTTTCTCGTCTTTTGACAACTTAGGGTCCTTAATCCCGGTCTCGGGATATGATATTTATGCTCGCCACCTGTTTTTCGCCAAGCTGTCAGATCTCCCAATCAAGTCCAGATAGCGATCTTCCGCGAAGGCTGAGTCGATGCAATCCACTTACCTGATGTGACAAAGTCTGATTTCACAATTCTTATTCAACTTGGTCGTAAGTACCTTTTGTGCTCGTGAATGTTGACATAACTCCACAATCGATCAGTTGTTGCTTATTGGATATCGGGACAATCGATATACATAAGCTACGGTGATGGTTCTATCAACTCCTCAGGTGGCTCCATTTAAACACAAGGGTCCGAGAGCAATGAGGATAACCTTACATCCTTTATGCAATGAGCAGTGGTGGATACAACAATTATTATATACATCTAGAGACGATGTAGCTGTGTTTCCGATTGAATTTGCGACGGAGAATCGGATTTCGGAAGGCGACGCAGTACAACGAAATGAAAATAATAAGCAAATTTTAAATAATTGATAAAAACGATAATGACAATTATACGACCTCAAGTATTACTGAGCAATCACCAGATATGTCCACTGAGTTCGCGCCAAATCTATCCAAATTAAATAGCCATCAAATACAAACTTTTGCAACGTTGGATGTAGGCGGGCCGCTTAAAGCTGCCACGCACTAATTATACGCACACCTTCAAGCAACTGCGAGGAAGCGATTTGACCGTCTTTCCTCACACGCACCGAGGTTTAGGTGGGCATCATACGACTGCCTCACCGGTAGGTGAACGCTTTTGCTTCGTGTGTGCTGAACACGGTTTCCCATCCTCCGGCACACACGTAACAGTTCGGTTGAAAATATAAGACTGATATATATCTAATTAATCAAACAAAATTGAAATGGATGTTGGATAAAAGACAGAGATTATACACGCGCTCCGATGAGACGATGTCGCTAGAGCTCGCTTCAACTTATTTAAGAGCTTCGATGCAGTACTCTAACGACATAATCTAATGGTGTCTCCCGTGTGTGTAACACACACTTTTTGGTAGGTACGCTATTACGATACCTCAACCACATGAAAGGTCTAAGTGCGTACTGCACTTAGGAGAGTTTTAGACTTCCCGTGTATTTACACGGAAAAGTCTCGTGTAACGGTCTGAACCCGTTACACTGGAAGCAAAACAAGGGTCGCTGCGCGGAAAATCACACTTGGAATGGTCACGAAGACGTAGCGAGTAATTTGCGGACAAGAAGGTTGAGGAGTACAGTCCGTGTATAATAGAGGAGTTTCGAAAAGCTCCCTGCATCCGCTGCGTTTGCGCCGCGCAGAAAACCCGCGGTGCATCCCTTACGTCTGAAAAAGAAACGTACATTCGTCTTAAGAGATGCCAATGAGCTTCTGTAATCAAGAACGTCAATGGTGGCTACATGATCAGCATCCTAACATTGACGGGTTAGCAACATCTACGACAATAAGTTCACATTAATGGCAACACGTTTGCGAGTATACTTACTCATCATATCTGTTTGTCTCTCACGAGTCTGAAAAAAATACATCCGCTCTTAAGTTGTTCTGTTTCGCGTTGATACTACCGACAAGTATAAGTCATTCTGACTAACGCTTCCTGCATTTATATCACACAGCTGATGGCACGTAGCCTAATTTTAGATTGTGGGTAATCGCAAGTTTTATGTATCGTGCTACTCGCCTATTATTCCTTGTGTCGTGTGATACCCATAAAATTATGCATTCACGTTTACTCTGTATACGACGAAGTCGGTGCTGCAAATTTGCTTGCCTCAAAGTCAATATGATGCAAGAAACAAAGGTAAATGTTGTCGTCCCCCGTTCAACCGCTAGCCCAGCGATCGAGTCTCTATGTGCACATTCAGTTTATCGTCCAACAATACTTTTTTTGTTGCTTGTTTTGCAGGAAACGAATCCAGACTGAGCCAAAACATGTAGATTCTTAGACGGTGGCTACTAAGCCAAACTTTCCAGATGATCCAGTGATAAAAAATAGAGTATAAACATATGACGCACGCTTGAATACGTGTATGTGGCCTGACAGAAAGACCGTTGCAATGTAACGTTAGATGTGGGAGCAAGCCATGGAGCTTGCCCTGTAATACTAGATTCATTTCATAGAACTTAATCAAGTTCCTATATTTACCTTCCATTTCTAGTTCTTAGCGGCTAGAAAATGGATTGTAGTTTGTGTGTTTTATCAATAAGAGTGCCGGTGGAATGGTTGTGTATTCAAGCTGCTCGTTGATGCTGCTGATTTTCTGAACAGACGAATATGAAAAAAGAGAAACGGGGATGATACTGTTCGGTAACGCCGTAAAAACAATAAAATGTGGCCTACGACAAAATTAACTCACCTTAAAGAGAAATTAAATGATAGGAGGCTCCATTGCTAACGAGAGAGAAACGCGACCACAATTTCCTACGATTACTTTATATTAAGTAAGTCAGATCAAAAAAACTTTACACTTCCTGTTTTTAGGAAGGTGCAAGACTTTCGCTGCCCCAGTATTTGCTTGAAATCTCACTTCCCGCCCTTCATCACATTTCATACAATCAAGTGCGGCATTGGTACGTTTGTGAACATCACACACTTCGCAGTCGCAATTCTATTGACCGAACAAAGAGTGACACCTATGAAGAGGTACAGACTACAGCGCAATGTTTATGGTAATCTTAGCGTTATTTATGTTGGAAAGTGAGTGCTGAAGAAACTGACAGGATTGTCGCTGTCACGAAACAACACTGAATATTATGATCAGCGTCAGACGTGCTTCGCCTATCCATTGTAAACGCAAGATGTTGGGAGGTAACGTTGACCAACAACCAACCGTTTTGAAACCGTTGGAGCAGCGATACTTATGCAAAAAGTAGCTAGACTAATAATAATCAGAAGGGAATGATTATCCACCCACCCACGTATTGCTATCCGCATACCCTACGAACTGGTATTCACAAAGTACCCATCGCTGATTGGTCAATATATAAAAACTCTTACTAGCACCATTTTAGCATTATACCGCGTTTATAAGCCCCTACAAAACCGATATGCTCACCCTCAACACGCAGTCATAACGCCCTTGAAAAAAACTCTCACATTGGTGAACATTATTTTGATGTCTTTTTTGCAGCACCTGCTCTGGAGGATTCGTACGATACTCTTGCTGACGCACAGATCGCTGTACAGAAAGCTGCTAATGTAGAAGGTTTTTGTGTTGAGGAGCTCCGAAGCAGAGTTGATAGGTTGAAGCAAAAAAAACTGTGTGGCTTGGTCGCAGCCGTGGAGAAAAGAATAGGGCGGAAGGTCACAGTGTTTACAACACAAGCACTCATGTGCTTATTTTTAGCCCATGGTGCATCATCGTACGCGAGGGCGGGGAAGAATGCTGCTGGAAATCGATCTGAATGCGCCGAGCACAATCACGAGTGCACTGACAATATTGCAGTATTTCGAGTATATGAAAGCTGTCTAAAACACTGAAACTAATCCGATTTGCGTTATAGACAACATCTTAGTTGCGGCAGAAGTACTTGCATCTTGGCAACTTCCTCTGCATTTTTGCCATGCTAGAACATCATAAAGTATAATTTAGTCAGAGCGAAAACTATAAACTAGACAAATGATGTATAATTGAGGGATATACATTCCAAGACGTTCCACTTAATACGACAGTGTACCCCGTGGCATGTGTTTGTGTACTTTAGTTTGAGGCTACCGGTATGGGACTTATAGTTACTGGTATGAAGGGTGTGTGCGGATAGCAAAACGTGGGTGGGTGGATAACCATTCCTACACAGAATCTTATCTTCCTCTAAAAGCGCTCCTCATCTTTTCATCCTTAATTTACAGAGTCACAGACACACATAAACACAGATGAGTATGATTTAAAAAGATCGGCATTCACCTTGCGCAAAGTCACTAATGTCTTCACCATTCGGGATCGCAATGAGTAATTCAGTCCACAGAACTGATTCAAGTTCTGTATGTATATCCACGTACCTTGCGCTCAGTCTCTAATATCTCCACCCTTCGGGCTCGCATAATGTCTATTGACCAATGAAGAGGGGACATGCTACATCGCACTTAGTACGGCGTGTAAGGCACTCCAAGCGTTACTCATGGGAACAATAGGTGACGGACTATATCCTACTTAGTGTGACATGAAAGGTACACCTGGCGTTATTCGCATACGTAGGAGGTGACATCCTAAATCGCACTTAGTACGAGATGTGAGGTACTCCTAGCGCTGTTTGCATACATACATACACACATACACACAGACAGACACGCACATATGAGCACGATTTAAAAAGTTCGGCATTCACCTTACGCACAGTCGCTAATAGCTGCACCCTTCGGGCTCGCAAGTTATACTTTCCATACCAACCAGTTCCTCAATAGTCGATATAAGGGCAACTTCGGAGTGAACAGCTGACTAATTCGGCGTCGTCCTTGATCCAAGGGGACGACCTTTCGCTCTTTACCTTATGCAAGCAACAACCAACTTTTCTCGTTTTAGCGGGTGTCGCTCGTACAATTCATCGTTTCAGACTTGGCTGTCAACTTTGTAAAGAAACGTAGTCTCCGACAAGAAGCCAACGGTAGCGAATAGGATTGTATCTTACTTACTTTACTCCCGACTCTCTCAAAACTCATTGGTAGCGGGACAAAGAAAGGTCAGCCACCTGCAAAGAAGCCTCACTTTGTCATTTACCGGTGAGAGTGCGAGGTGAAGACGTGGTCTAATGAAAAGTGTGAGAACATCGTTGGTATACTCAGCGCAACGACCACCAAATAGAGCGTATATGGGTAGTATAGCGGCAAGCCATAGTCAAAAGACGCGCAACGCACTTCTAAATAGGTAAATTCAATGCTCATTTTCCTACTAGATGATACAACTAGATGCTGGTTTTGGATTCATTAGACGCGGTTGAGTATCTCCCAGATATCATCGGTTCTCTAAAAGAATTGGATTGCTTATACTTATGTAAACTTTCAGTTTTGTGCAGCTTTATAGATGCTTAAGGAGATCGATCCTTGCAGCTTAGTATTTTAGCTGATCCAAAAGGAAAAGGTATGACTCGAATCATAGAAACAGGGCTATCTTGACTGATTTATTCGAAATTTAAACAAAAACCAGCCTACATACATTCCTAAAACCTTTAAATCATGATTTTTTCCTTTCAGTTTGGGGCGCTATTTAGTATTACGGTTTGTATGCTTAAAAGGTCGGGTGAGCTTTCTTCACGCATGCACATCGTACCCTACTCTTTGCCGCTGGAAATAGAATTTGCGGCAAAACAGAAATATATTATTATAGAGAGGTTATCCTTTGATAGAGATGATAAACAACACACTCATACACTTGCTGCTCAACACGATCAACACTCCTGCGCTTTAATGGTATTGTGGTGATCCGTGGCAAGTCATCGCGTGTAAGGAGCCTCCCAGCAATATCAATAGTCTTCCTCTTCTTTCCTTGTCCTGTCTTCTCCTTCACTGGAAGTTTTAGCAGCTTTGATACCACTGTTGTACGGTGAAGAATCCATTTCGCTCTCTGAGCTGCTTTTCCTGTCCCACTATTGTTGAACAATTCAACTCTCCCCATCATCTGCGAGTACGATAGAGGGTAGAGACCAGCCGCCTTGATCCCCGCAGTTGAATTTTTTCCACAGATCGCTCGATTCCATGCGTCGCTTCCAATAATGATCCAGTCCGCTTGTCAATCGAATGAAAACCTAAAAATAGACAATAATATGTGTAAGTGCGAACCCGAAGCCAAAACTGCTTATAAAAATGACTGTGCCGCTCTCAGAATGTAGTGGCGAACGAGCGTGTGGATCTTCTTCTTGTAGGCAGAGAATACGGCGAAATTAGTGGCTGTATCAAGGGTGTTGCGTTCGCAGGTACACAATGAGAATTCCAAGTCGTTATCCTAGAGAAACCAATTCGACAGATAAATGGGGTAAATATCTATCGAATAGAAGAAAAACGGGACGAGTCACTGTTTTCGGTACCGAGTCGGAGAACATCTCAACCCAGCAAATAAAAGTTGAGCGGTTAATGAATCAACTGGGTGTACAGGTAACCCGAGCGCAGCTGACTGAGCAGCCATCCATCAGGTTGCGGATCAGACGCTCACCGGGGAGGACAAAGGGTGGAGGAGAGACGTAACTGGAAGCACCGATGCATGCAACAATAGTGAGATGGAAGTTGGTTGAAATGGAGCTACCACACATTTCGCGATCTACGAAGGGCGACCACCTTGGTGTTTTGTCGGCGCGTAAGAAAGCTTGTTTCATCCAAGTTGAAGATGCGGCTTGCGTCGAGACGATACTCAGTCACGAGCTTTGCCATAGTATAAAACAGAACGCCGAGATTGACTTCAGTGCACCCGTTTCTTGCTCGCGATATTGTCTGCACATGCCTCTTAGTCAGCTCAGGGTGTCGTTGCATAAAGCGGTGGGACCACCCGTCAGACAGGGCGCGTACAACGCCGTGGAGACGAAAGGGAATATCGCTTGCTCTAAAGAGGAATTCTCTGCGCGTAGCTGGCGTACCGTTGAGCTGCATCCCGATTACCCATTCGACGAGATGTTTCTCGCCGTCTGCAGTTAAGATTGAAGTGGAGCCACGTCGCACAGGGGTGACCAGCAGATTGCTCCGCTTGGTTTTGACATACTTGTAGAGAGTGCGCAACGACACTCGTGTCTGACAGATACGATGGCGTACCGTTGCACACCCGCTGAACGGCGTCCTCGAGAGCTGCATCGGTGTATTGTCGGCGGTGCGCATCTTGTTTTGTGATGTAAGTAGACCAGGCAGGAACGTTTTGAGCAGTCTACAGTCATTCGTTAGGGTCATATATTATTGAAGGATGAGCGTTATCATGCACAACTGTTATTTTATCCGATCAAGACACTTAGTGATTTCCTTGCTCAAGGCATTGGACAAAAACATTTGAGTGCACTAAACTGGTCGTGTGCATTAAAATGAAAGTTTATGTTATATAAGAGTCGGCAACGATGGAATCAGCTGCTTGGGCTTGGGCTGTATGTTTGGTGATCTAACGTATTACCTATTGGCCATTGATGCCAAAACTGTCAACTAAAAGACGTTATCATGTAGGAAATCGTGTGGTGTGCTGTTTGGTCGGTCAGGCATTCTGACTTGTAGTTTCGCTTTGCGCCAGGCGTTTCGAGTCAACAGGGTAGTCAGCGAGCCAGTTGTACAATGAGTGATGCAGAGAGCTCTAGACAGCGTAGTGTGCATGCATCGGAAA
>ABWE02002996.1:0-20159 GCA_000173235.2 Hyaloperonospora arabidopsidis Emoy2
CCGACGATCTTACGGCGCAGTACACCTGATGTCACGCGTTATGGGACACTTTTTGTTCATTTAAGTTAGGACATACACGTAAACGCAACCCACACTTTGTCTTCGAGCTGGTTCGACGACCGGATGCGATGGTGTCATCCCCGCGCACATCCCATCCACACCTTCCTTATATATGCAGGGTAACCCCATTCGGCAAAACTTGTATAGCAACCGCAAAGCCATTAGCAGATGCATACGCGTGAGCCGCTTCCTTTGCTCAATCTGGATTGTTATCTGCTGGAAGAGGGTTCGAGGGAGACCAACAAGAGTCACTCATCGTGGTCGATTAAGGGATAAGTTTCCAAAGCGGTGTGTGTGGAAGCAAGAATGTACGGAAATCGCGAATCGATTGCGATATAGTATACTCATTAAGAGAAGTGTAGGAAGATAGTATGTTTTAGGAGGCCGTTCACACACTTGTAGGCAATCCGATTCTTCTGTGGCTATCACTTATTTTGTGGCCATCCACTAACTCGCGGCTATCGACTCGTTTTTAGGTGAGTTGCTTGTATTTTTAGGATCCCCCTGCAAAATATCGCTATGTGTACCTTACACGTCGTACTAAGTGCGGTGTAGCATCTTTCATTGGTCAATAGACATTATACGTGGCACACTCTTTGATCGGGTTACGAATTGCGACTGCGAGCTGTGTAACGTTTTTAAACGCACAAATGCCCGCACGTAATTGGCTAAAAAGTGTTGGTGGGCGGGTAGAAAGCTAACAAGTAAATCCTAGACGCATAGGGACAGCGAAAGTATCACGTCTTTCGCAAACAGTATTTTCAAGTGGTTTACCTCTTAGGTATTTGATATACTGATATAATAAAACGATATGGTCACAATTTTTTTCTAGGTACTAGATCGAGCTTTTTCAGCAAAATCTATCTTGAGTATTAGTTTGTTATGCTTCGTAGGCCGCACTTTGCTGTTTACGGTGTTGCCGAGCAGTATCATCTTCGTTTTTCTTTTTTCATATTCGTCTGTTTAATACAATCAACAGCGCCAACAAACATCTTTAAAACAATCCATCTTCACTCTTATTGACAAGCACACACACCACAACCCATTTCCTCGTCGCCAACCTCCTAGAATGGGTACATATATATACAGAACTTTATTAAGTTCTATGGAATGAATTACTCATACAGAAGAGCAAGCTCCAAAGCTTGCTACCCTATCTTAAGTTGGTGGTGGTAACGACTTGCCGCCATTGAGCACGGATCATGTACAAGCACAATATCAGCCGTCTCTACCACTTCCAGAAGGCGTACTTAATGCATTGCCAGCGCATACCTCAGAAAAGTTGTTATCCCACAAGTTCTAGAATAGACCCAAGATTAGATCATTCAGGGCAAACTATACGTCATCTATAATCTCAATTCGGGAACCGACTACCGTGGCGATAGTAGAATCTAGTTCTCACTGACAGCTCCTCTAACATATTACAAAAAGGGTGTGTTCGAAGTAAATGCGGTATTACGTGCTACAAGAACGTGATATTGAAATTAAACTTGGTGGCATATGCTTGTCATACGCAGGCGTGGTAAACATATCTTGGAACGGATAAATATAACGAAGGATATCATTTTTTATCAGCAACCAATTGCAGTCGGTGCTAACCTATTGGCTTAATGTGTACAGTACGTTACCCTTTCCGGCAAGGCTCTGTTCGACAGTTTGGTCAACCTAACATTTAACGAAGATAGTATTGAATGATTTAATCGTGGTTGCTCCATGAACTTGATACAGAATAACAGCATTTACGAAAATCGCCTCTGACGCTTGCAAGCTGAACCGCTTGAAGGAGATAATGATGTCTTGAAATAGTTTAAAGTGTCGTGTCACTAATTTTATCACTATCATAGATCGGTAAATTCATGCAGATGCTGCGATTTTGGGTGTTCAGCCTGGTGTGTTCCAGTCCATACTAATAAATCTTGAGCGATAATACTTGCAACTTATACCAATGTATATAGGTAATTTTACAGATATAATAGCTTCGAGAGCTCACCACCGTAATTTTTGTGGTACTTGGTAATGACCTGCTGCACTTTAAGTGCCAACTGCCTCTCGTGCCTACGACCCGAAAGTTCTAGAGCCATGCCGCATCCAACCATTGCCTTCCAAGCTTGTTTTATGCCGTTTGTATCATGCATCACATTTACTATGCAAATTGCCATGCTAGCAGTTGACGGAAAACCCGATTACCAGGATTTCTAGGCTTACTTGAGTATGACCTGCTGCGGATGCTTTTTTTATACTTGCTCAATTGATAATCACCATTTTTTCGCTTTTCAATACTATGTCCACTCGCCTTGTTCTTAAAAAGAATAAATGAATTTGCAGTCTGCATGAAGTCCAACGTCATGGCAAATAGAAGCGTCGTTGCGTCTTTGACGTCGTTAGAACGTCGTGGTGAGTATAATTGTCGTTGTGAATCTACAACTGTCAACCCTCATTATCTAGTCAAGCCGTAGGTACCTCCTTTATACGCACGTGGTAACACGAAAAACATATGGAATACCCAATTATACAAGCAAAATAGAAAAGACAATAAAAAAGCTATCGTGTAATTTTGTTCGATAGAAAATTCGTGCCTTGCTAGTCCAGCCCTTAGGATTCATGCAATACAGTACGAACTTGAATGACATCGTAGAGAATTATTTCGAAAAAATGATGCGATTGAGATTGTAATATACTATCGCTGGCGGAAAAGATCTAATTAATCGGTACACCTGTAATGTAACAAGCATAATCATATCGTGTCACCGAACAAGGTGTCCGCGTAATTATCTTTTTAACCCCGCGCGGAATCCAATAGTCCAACCATTGTCGCGGTTGACGGTAAAGTAAAACTCGTCTACTTTGTGCATGTAATGCTCAGCCAACTCCTTGGAAGTGACGATGCTGTACCCAAAATTAAAAGGCCACATATATCTCGATATACCTGCTTTTCGAGGCTGCTAATTATCGCACCCGTTTTCTTTGCGTGACGAGTTTTTTCTCCTTTATATTGTACTCACTAGTAAGGAAATGCCTAATGCAGAGGTCGAACGTGATTCATTGCACCGGTGGTGTGTTTTGTCCAATCAAACTATGAAAATCCAATCTTAATCTGTAACATTCATTCCAATTCTGGTGATACTTTCTTGATAACGGTTTGCACATCATTATTAGTAAGTTTGCCGGCAGCTAATAGGCTACGAAGATCAAGCTGAGACAGTACAGTGATTAAATATACGTCGATATCTTATTGGAACTGATATTATACCCCCAGTGTGCTATATCACTTCATGATTGGTCAATTAATAGTCACGATTAGAGGGAGAGATGTCACTATCACCTGCTTTGAACCGTCAACTTGTCATAAATTCAGTCCAGTTACCTATTAGCCGTTTTGTGGTCTTATGCAGGAAGAGTTTGCCAATACCAAGGTTTGAGTGGCTCAGACTGTCGATTATAGCTACTTATCACTGATAAGATGTCTGCTTGTGCGGTAACCACCTCGTGTCATCCACCATGACTGTAACGGAGTGAGCCTGTTACATGTAATTAACCCTTGATACTTGTTAATTAGAATATTATCATAAAGGTTGATAATGCTCGTGAATATTACCGCAAGGGATAACATTCAGAACACTCACCGATTGGCTGATATGAATGACTATATCAGCCAGCTCTAGCGGTCCAATCAACGATGGACGCGCGCAATGAGTGGTGAGCAAGACTTTAGCTTACATTTTCGTAGATATATATAATTAAGTTAGGACTAAAACATAGGTTAATGATTAGGACTTAATTATATTAATACAATTTTACTTTTACCAACAACTAGACTGTCTCTAATTGTTTTACGTTCTTCTGCAAGTTTGCATAGAGGTAGCGAGGCACCACTAGAACTGCTGTTGGTGATAGTAGCTCCACACTGGTTGTCCACTATGTTGCTCCGGTGCCCCGTTACAATGACACAGTCTTACTACTCCTAGCTTTCTCGTTCTGCTGGCTCAAGAAGTCGGGCGACACGGCGGGTTACTCCCAAAATGGCCCGCAGAACCGTCCATTGACGAAGTCCGGGGTTAGATTCTTGAGTGCACTATACCGGACGGCGAGGATCCTCTCGCGCTCGGAGAAATCTGATTCAGGGGACAGAGGACGCTTGACTAGGAGTTCTGTTACCACTGTGGTAGTCCCAGCGAGCTATCTTGACGTAACCCCTGGCCATCACCGCGTAGTCGACTTCGTTGCTCTTCAGGTCGGCTCGGGCTCACAACGTGCTCAAATGTACCCAGACGCACCACTGGATGAAGAATATCAGGCTCGGTGATACTGTACATAAACAACCGGTACTGGATCTCAACGGGGGTCATTACGGTCTTGCGGGAGTTCTCTTCTTGGGTCCGGGCTCGTGCTCATCAAACGTGTCGGCGGATTGTAGGCAGATCGTGAAGGGTAGGAACTTATTTTTTTTGCAGAGTGATTCGATCTATCGTCGACGTGCCCTGCACTAGGATATCCTGCGGACCGCTTCTCTCTCGAGTCACGCTGCGCTGCCTCCCGTAGCGCACGCAGCGAGGAGAAACCCTCCCCTTTTTACCTTGGCCACTATGGGGGACTTCCCACCCAAGAAAGGGGGCCAGTTTCCTGGCTCCCCGGAGGTTCTCGTCTCTGTCCGTCGTTGCAGCTGGCTGCCGATTGGGAAGTGCCAATACCAAGGTTAGGGGAGAGGCTAAACCGCAGTGACTAAAAGACAACGCATTGGTGAAACTGCTAGCGGGTGTAAATTGAACTTGATTCCGCCTATTTAGCCGTTTTATAGTGCCTTTTTCGACCGGTATCTGCCGGTGTAAAACGTATTGATCGCTCTATAAGGCTGTCGTTGAACTGAGAGTTTAGTAGATCAATTTAAATGTTTTGAAGACTCATGTTTTAATAAAAAACAAAGAGAGGGGAGGAGGGGGAATACTCACCAAGCCACAATGGGGAACGTCATTATTGCTGCCTGTGATCTCGTCCACCCCGCGACTGTGTATACGTCACATATGAGCGTTTTCTGCATCCAGGAACAGCTATTATAGGAATTAGAACGTCGTACTGAACGCTATCAAAGCAACTGGCGACGACTGGGCCCAGCCGAGGACATCACAGGCATGCATACTCATTGCAAAAGATCATCCGTGGCCAGGTATTGATTGTCTATCAATTTGCCGATTCGTACCCATTTCGGCTAGTTACTCGTTGACAGCAACTCGGTGCTCCGAAATTCATAAATGCTTGAGACGCACCACTTACCCTCAATATCTCAGCGCTCTGCTGCCAGTCACACACGTCTGTCATCTTACCGAGACGCTTCCATGCAATCTTGACTATGGCAGCTGTCAGCGGTCCAGTGTGCACCGCATTGCCGATTGTCAAATTTTTGAAGCCGGTTATCACCGCTCACCATTGTGAAATAAGTGTCTGTGCAATAGCAGTCGTCAGAGCCGTCATGAATGCTGTCGATGAATTTGCCTGAAGCGACGGATTTGCCATTTCTCGTCCGGTACATCTTGTATCTCTTGCTTTGTTAATAATTGTAATGGTGATAGTGCCGTGGTTAGGCCAGTGCTTCAACTGCAGTCTCCGCCCAAATTTCCGCGAGCTTCCTGAATTGCTGTCACTTTGCGTTCATCTGCATTTCCGGGCGCAGACCCTCCACTGACGTGAGCGGAATCCGCTTATTCGCGTACTCGACAACACTTGACCGTTTTGCAATCACCTGCCTTGGAAGAAGGCGCAAGATGTTGTCCTACCAGTCCGTCAACGTCGCGTCGTTCGATCGTCGGAGATCTGGGGCCTAATTTGTTTCACAAAGGACTCACGAATAGATCGCTCGTGTCTCGTGCACGCGAGGCATATGATTTTATTTGCCCTGACTGGTATTGAATAATTCCGTTAAGTTCTGTATTGGTCCTACCTCCATCATTTAGCAGTAAACCCGCAATGAGATCATGGAAAAGAACAAATACATGGTGACGCACCAGGTTACCTATAACATATCCCTCGTGCAGCCAAAATGCCGCACTTGTAACACGAAATTGTTGAGGCAGGCACAAGTGAGGTGCTGGATCACATCGAATCACGCTACCATTTATCCTGATGAAGACAAAATTGATGCATACAAGATTGCACGCTTGCGCAGGAACGATCCCATGGGGGGTTTGCACGAGCAAAAGCTTCTAAACGCGAGAAGGTCTCACTCGTTAAACCAATTTAAATATTCAAATTGCGTCCTCTAGTAATGTAAGTGTAAATTACACTTAGTTCCCACCTCGTCGCACATTGCGTCATTAGTCTATTAAATGGAAAGACTCGTTACCAATCATGAAGTACCTTATCCCATGTTGCAGTTGGGTATAATGTGGTAAACACTATTTATTCATCTAATTTATACTTGAGTTGAGTATAGTACTGGTTTTGGGACTTTTGCACATTTGAGGTACTAATACTGAGATTTGCTCTTGTGGTACATCATACCCCAAGATTTACCTTCGATTTCAAACGTGCAGACCGAGTTGGACGCCACGATGTCCATTGATTCGGGACTTTTTGCCGTGCTCGTGTTGTAATTTCTATTGGAACTATGCGCTTACTGGTTTCGTACTTAGTCCGTACGGGTACGCGGTAGTGGCTTTTTGCTAGGTGCGAAGCTGCAGTCGATCCTCGATGTTAATTACGTGGCAATCGACTGTCACGACACGCTCATTGACGCCATGGAATTGGCACGGGGAAGTGTTAGATTTTATAAGTTGAGATTTTGCTGTAAAATTAAAGTGATATTGTTTTAACGTCCAACAAACAATGTTTCTTACGCTCTCTACCATCCAACCATTTTATAAACTGGTTTTGACTGCACCTGCCTGCTGAGAGTGGTCGGCCGAACTTCAACACACTCTCACCATCTTGCATTTCCTTCAATACTCCTCCTCGGTCGTCGCACTCTCGCCCACGATCAATTTCTACAGCAAATTAAATAGATTTCGTAGTTCGGCAATCCTTTGCGCCGGCAACACTTTTGCCAGCAGATCCGCCTTCATAATGCGCAATTCCACAAACTTTGGTTTCACGATGTCCTTCCTCACATAATCGCATATAAACGTCATGCGCACGTCAACGTGCTTGACACTCGATTATACTTCCTTCAGTCTCCAGCTGTCTGATAGCGGCCTGGTTGTCCATGAGCATTGACATCGGGGCCTCCACTTGAAATTCAATCTAGCGCATTTATTCTCTCAGTCCTAGCAATTCTCGCCCAACGTGCAAGGCCGACGCAAACTCGGCCTCCATTGTCGACAGCGACACCCCGGTCTGCTTTTTGCACACCCACTGCACAATAGCACCGTCCATGGTTAAAACTCCGCCTGTGACAGACTTACAGTCCGCCTTATCAGCCGCATATTCCGAGTCGCTCCAGCTCGCCAAAATTGACCTTGTTTCCTTCATTCCTTGGAAAAATCATCTTGAGCTTTAGGTTCTTAGTCTCCTTTAAGTATCTGGACACTCCCTTTCTCAGCTTCCAGTCACTCATAGTAGGTTGGTGAGTGCGCCGCGTGGCCTTGTGCACTGCAAAGCTGATATCGGACGTGAACATCTAGCAATCCATAGTAAGCTCCCCACAAGCGACTGAAAGTCGCGGATCGTTGGTTCACCTCTTTGTCTCGGTACCGTTGTCAGCAACACAGGGTCCTTCTCCACTTCATTAGCTTCTTCACCGATAGGTACACGAACACTATTCGCCTTCATGAAACCATGATTCTCAAGCATTTCTTCAATAGTCGCCTGTTGGTCCAACGTGCACGTGTTTTCGTCCTCAAAACTAACTTGCATCCCTAGAAACTTGCGAACCTCGCCCAAATCTTTGATCGATAAACATGCTATCGCCTCGAAAAACAGCTCTACCATCCTCGGACTAGACGCTGTGACTAGTAAGTCGTCCACGTAAACGCCGACAATCGTCACATCGTCTCCCTGGTGCTTATAGTACAAGTACATATCGGTTTCACACTGCGTGAATCCTGCCTCTTCCAGCCTGGTGTTTAGCAGTTTGCTCCACAGACGGCCCGCCTGCTTGAGCCCATAAAGAGACTTCTTCAGTTGTAGCGCTAGGTACGATTCGTCTTGTACGCCATATTGTCGTAGAGTGCCATCTTTGATCTTCACCCCCTATGGAATCGCCAAGTGGATATCCAAGTGCTCTTCTTTGTCAGCCTTCACGTACGCATTGGGAATGTCCCCGTGTCTTGCCGGCAACTCCCCAACGTAACGCAAGCACTAAAATCACCTTCACCATTGCTCAATTCCATAACAGCACAAACGTAAGACCATAGTCAACGCCATACACCTGCTCATTACCACAGGCAACCAATCTCGCCTTGAATAGTTCAATAGCTCCATCAGGATCCGTTTTGGTCTTGTAGACCCGTTTTGTGTGCAGCACGGTGACTATGATTTGGTGGCACTACGACCAACCAAACTCCGTTGTCTTCGAACGCTTGCAGCTCTTCCGACATTGCAATACGCCACTTTTCCTTCTGCTCACTCTTTATGGTTTGCCCGTAATTCTTCGGGTCCGCCCCCCGCACGCTATTTATCAATTCACCAGGCTGTTCACTTTCTTCAACGTTTCTGCGTGCCTTTTGCGCCGCTGTCCTGGTCATGTGCGCATCGCGCGTCCAATACGCGTCCTTTGTCCTCGTCCCTTGCGTTTCCCTCCTGGAACCGGTATTGGAGTTTTTATCGATGCATAACCGCCATTATCGCCGATTTCTTTATCTTCCTCCGTTAGATGCACATGACGTAACTGCGCATTCTGCTCCTCGGTCGGATTCTTCTCGTTTCGAACGTGTTGCGTGACGATGAAGATCTTCTCCCTTGGCAAAAACCTTTAGCCTTCATTTCATCGCTCTTGCCGATGATGATACCTTGTTTTCCACACTCACCCAGCGACTTGTTACTCGTATTTCCATGTACAGTGCATGGCGAGCCAAAATCCACTATGTCGCTTAAGTCTGGGATGCTCTTCGTGAGCATTTGCAACGGTGACTGTCTTCCCATATTCGATTTGCTCGGACTCCGGTTAAGAATATACACCGCATATTCCGCGGCGTCTCCCCAAAAGCTTAATGGCAATCCACAAGCGAAAAGCAGGCTCCGCACCATGTTCATAATGGTGCGGTGCATCCGCTCTGCATTTCCGTTACTTGCTTGGTTACGTGGCTCGCTCATCTGCCGCGCAATACCAATATCCTTGCAGAATAGATCCAAAGTCCTGTATTCCCCTCCGCCGTCCGTCCTCAAACGTGAATCCGACAGTTGATTTGTCGCTCGAAAAAGGCCATTAATCGCTTAAAATTCTGAGCTGCGACATCCTTGGACTTTACCAAGAAAACGCGACATTATTTTGTCCGATGGTCAATAAAATTCGTCATGTAACGGTTGCCCAACCTGTCACGCGGGGTCACCGGTCCCTTCAAGTCAGAGCATATGACTCCTCCAATCACATCGATCTGTGCGTTTCTTCCAGTGTCCTTTCTAGACTGCGGGTTCTTTTTCTGTTTCTCTTGGGCGCAAGCCAAGCAGTTAGCGTGCAGCTCATCTATGAGCTGTATCCCCGATGCTGGATCCTTGGCCATCTGGATGATAGTTTCGTAATTAAGATGCGCAAGCCGTCTATGAAATTGCATTAGTGAACCTTTCTGCACATCCTGACCGACGTCGTCCTCGTGTTGTGCAAGTGCTGACATCAGCACGTCACATCTCGTCGTATCTCGTTCGCATTTTTGTGCGACCAACACATTATTGTGCATGTCCACGTCGAAAACAGCTGGTCCTTCGTTCAATGCTGCTACCACACGGTACTGGCCCCGGTATGATATTCCACACCCTTTGCCCTCCAATAATCCATACGAAATAATGTTCCTCTCGAGATTTTCTGCGAAGTATACATCCGTCAAGCGCACCTTAGTTCTTTTCCCCATTACTGTCGTCGTAATAGTCACACTTCCGCGCATCGTTATGCGTAGGTGTCCACCATCCACAGCAACGCACTCGCTGAAGTGTTTCTTAGGGTCCTCCAACATTGAAGAGTCATTAACTAGGTGTCGGTTCGATCCGCTATCGAGGATCCAGTAATATTCCTTGACACTTGATACGCCTATGGCCAGGACGAAGTCAACATCATCCGTCGCTCTTATATCAGCACTGCCCTCGGGGCACGCTATCTTCATATGTCCTGGCTTTCCACATTTGTAGCACGTGCACATATCTTGACGGTCCTTGCGATTGTATGTTCGATTTTTGGGATAGGCTCGGTGCTCATTGTCAACGGTATTGACCACGTCCTTTTCGATATTCTTCCCGCGCAATTCGATCTCGGTCGCCTGCACGAAGTGCGCAAGCTCCTCCGCCTGCCGCAAACAGTCTATGCGCGCGAGGTTTAACCTCGCCAACATCGCCACCCTCATACTAGGGTCGGCGTAATGCACAATGTTGTCTTGAACTAGGTTGTCGGCACCTCCATACGCTTCACTCACCGCCACCAAATACAGGTAGTGATCCGTCCAGCTTCGCTTGGAGCCGAGTCAGACACGGATGTAAGTGCAACTTAACCTCCTGATTCAGATGAAGCAGCCTGTGGCAAAGCCAACTTCCGCGGCGCAAGCGCCTCCCGATCAACCTGGGACGGATCCCGACACGGCTTAAGGAGGCCAACGTAAAACACAGGATGTGTGCGCAATTTGCGTGGAAGGTTGAGCGTATACGCAATACCCTTCTTGGCCACGACCGTAAATGGTACAATGAAGCGAGGACGCAGTTTAGTCTTAAACACAGTAGACACTACATATGTAGCTGGGTTCTTAGCGTTTAGTAAGACTTGGTCACCGACCTCATAACTTTCAATACAGCTCCTGCCTTTAGAATCCTCTTGTTCCTTCTGTTTGTCTTGGCTATCAGCCATTGCGTCACACACATGTTGTAAGCCATTCAATTGCGTTGTTAGATACGCGCTAATCTGTTTTTGAACAGTAGAAGAGCTGACATCAGCAAGCCGATAGGATACCACTCCCCCACCAAGCCTTGATCCACTTCGTGGTAGCTTTAACGGGACGCGTGGGTGTGTGGGGCCTTTCACGTACAACGGAGTATAGCCTCTTGAGGCATGGACGGCATTGTTTATAGCGAACTCAACAATTAAGATAATTGAGCTCCAACACCGAGGCGTCTCAGCGCACACTCCTCGTAAGACGTCACCGATGACGCGATTGACACGCTCAGTCTGACCATCGGTCTGCGGATGATCTGCTGTAGACATGTTTAATCTGGTGCCGAGAACCTTTTAAGATAGCCTTCCAGAACTTGCCCGTAAAGCGAAGATAGCGGTTAGAGACATTTGCCAGTGGCAGTATGTGTTGTCGAAATACGCGATCAATAAACAGAAAATCTGTACCTTCGCCATCAATCGAATCCGGCACAGTCGCTAAGTGACCAATTTTTCTCAAGCGGTCGACGAAGACCACAATACCTGTGTTGCCATCCGAATCCTTCGGTAGACCAAACACAAAGTCCATGCTGATGAACTCCCAATACTCAGAGGGTACAGGAAATTTAGCCAGCGGCGCAGTCATATGTGCCAAAGGTTTGACCCGTTGGCACGTCACAAATATGCGCACATAAGTGCTTACCCATTTATCGAGTTTGGGCCACCAATGGCTTTGGCTAACTAAGCCGTAAATCTTCTCACGACCGAGATGACTGCTAATCGCGGTGTCATGGACCCGTAGAGGATGTGATATTTCAGTTCCTCATCATGAGGAACAACGATTCGCGGGGTAACCGTGCGATAGCACAACAAGCCGTTATCGATAGAATATCGATGTAGCCCCGCACGCGAGCGTGCCGACAATTTAATGTCCGAGTCATTAAACTCATCGCTTCCAAGAGCTCGTAGAAAAGCTACACATTGCTCATCCTTGGCATAAGATGCACGGATTACGTCATGTAATTGACGACGACAAAATCGTAACATGAGCAAGGTGGTAGTCGGGCTGTCGTGACAGCGCACCAGCCAGCGTATTTTTCTTTTCCGGCTTATACTTCACCTTGAAGTTATATTCTGCAAAGAATGAAATCCAACGGGCCATCCTCTGCGAGAGGTGAGGCGATTGGGTCGCCGTTCATAAAGACGCTTAATCAGTATACACTACAAAAGGCTTGGAGCCAAGCAGATGAACTTTGAATTTGACTAGAGCATACGTCATATCAAGTAGCTCCTTGTCGTGAACTGGATAGTTCTTTTCAGCAGCGGGATTCAAAAGCGATGACACGCTCGAGTCCCTCAACATCTGTTTGTAACAGAGCACAGCCAATGGAAAATCCTAAGCGTCACGCACGACACTGAAAGGCCGAACAGAATATGGCAAAGCCAAAATCAGGGCATGTAGGAGACTCTCCTATACGGCCTTAAAAAGCCTCTGCTTCGGTGCTATTCCAGCACCACTCCACATCCTTTTTTAAGGAAGATTGGATAATGGCCGAGCCATATCAGCGTAATTCTCGCTATACTTGTGCAAGTAATTGGCAAGGCCAAGCCATTTACGTAAGCCCTTTTGGCTATTAGGAACTGGACAATCCACTATGGCCTTCACCTTTGCAGGATCTGCCCGAAAAGGCCTCGCTTCCCAATGAAGCATCCCAAAAATGGGATCTCATCCGCACCAAAGATACATTTCAATGCATTAGCATAGATTTTATTAGTGCGCATGCACTCGAGAACAGCTCGTAAATGATCGATGTCGTTATCCAAGTCCGATCGACCCTGTTCCGCCTGACTATGGACAAATATGTCATCAAAATATATTTGTGCATACGCACGGTGAGGGCGGAACAATTGCATCACCAGACGATTAGACGAAGCCGGGGCATTGGAAAGCCTCTGGGGCATAACCTGACACTCCCAAAGCATACCGCTTGGAGTACTAACAGCTGTGAGTGGGATATCACTCGCTCGCATGAGCAATTGACAATAACCATCGATCAAGTCAAGTGTGCTATACATAGTACATCCTGCCATGTTGTACTGAAGAACATCCTTTCGAGGAATAGGTGTCTGTGCCGAAGTAGTAGCCGCATTAAGCTTCTTATAAGCATGCACAGTACGCCACTCGCCGTTCGGCGTTTTGACACAAAAAGTCGGTATCGAATGTGTAGATTTACTCTCACGTACCATTCCTGCCTCGTGCTTAGCACGGAAGAAGTCATCAATGACATCACATTGATCCTTAGGCAAGGGCCACTGTCGTGTGACACAGTATTTAGTCCCAGGGACTAAGTCAATTTCAGGACGGACACCTCTATCTGGAGGTAAAACAGAGGGTGGGTCGTGGCACACCACATCTTAAAATTCTTGACTAAGGGATAAATGGGGTCATGAGGGTTTTTCAATATTGATGACACAGTACGTGCACTGAGTGCTGCTTTTGTGTCCTCTAGAACGGCTTCATCCAAAAGTGAAGAAGAGTTCAACTATATGATGTCGGGTCGAACGACCACCACCTCTGAAAGGTCTCCATTCTTTAGTGGATGATCAAACTCATCGACCCACAACTCTTCGAGTTCTAAAAGTGAACTTAACGAGGGTATATCCTCAAGGTTAATTGTCCCATCGCAGGCACCAGTCACTCCGTTGACGAGTGTATACAGCTGATAGTCATCATCACTTTGTGACACAGCACACGATGTGTGATTCGTATCTCTGATTGATCCCATCATCAACCGTAATTTTCTCTAAACCAGAGCTGACGTCACTATTGCCATCCAATGACGAGTCATTGGACGACATGACGTTGTCATCACGTGGATTACGTGCCACTTCACGTGCATCCGCTGAGCCGGGATAGAGATGCCTTGGTATTTCACCAACAACGTCTATATTGACATTCAGCGCGTCGCTATCACAGATAAACGTAACTCAGTGGTACTTCCTCTCCACCCCACGCTCATCTGATGGTTTCAACCCTCGATGAATTGACTCTTGGTCAACAATGCTTTCAGCATTCAGTAAGTTGTTCTCACAACGACTATCACTTAGCGTAGTTCGTACCGATTCACTGTCACATATCGATCTTTGCTCTATACACATGCATTTGACAAATCGTCAGAATCAACTAATTCCGACATTCCGATGTCCAGCACACTGACATTGTCAGCCAGTGGCTCGCGCCAATAGCGCTTCTGATTCCTAGCAGAGGTAATTTCATGACTCTCCAAAGCTACGCTAGGGGCATTGCGCGTGGCGCCTAATGTTTTCTACCCCCAGTAGACCCATGGCTCATGGCGCTTAAGCCAAGCCATACCAAGAATGCAATCATATCTCGAGTCCAAATCAATGGCTAAACAGCGTCCGATACTATCAAAATTGAAGAACTTCACACCCAAGTTTACAGGAACTTTGGGTGCAGTGACTAGAGATCCTGTCGCCAAGCGGACAGTGATCGTATCACCCTTGTGCGCTTCTAGCGCCTCAACATAACGTGGGTTCTCTTCAAGGGAACAGCGTCTGACATAATTACCGGATGCTCCGGAGTCGATCAAAATCGACCAGGGTTTGTCAAAGTTCCTAACAGTCGCCTTTGAGACCAACAAGCCTGGCTTGTTTTCACGTCCCGTGTTAGAGTGCACGGGACTCCTTGGGGATAAATTCTGCTCGCCACTACCTCCTAGAGGCTCAACAGAACCTGGTTCTTCCCCAGCAGGGCGCCCCGCACCTACTGAGAGTCCACTTTTTCCCGGACCGTACCATACTTCTGGTTGGTGGCAGGAGTTCTGCCTGAAATAGCCTGGCGTGTCCTGCGTAAAGGGCAATTGGGTCGTAGATGCTTTGTGCTTCCGCACGTGAAACATCGTCGAATGTTTTGATGCTGTTTTACAGCTCGAAGCTCTGTAGCGCTAATCCTTGGGCTTCGGAAAGGTTGATCTTCGTTTCCATCCTTATAGAGGAGCAGTCTTTAACAGACTCAGGTGTAGATTGACTACAAGTGCTACCAAGTGCAGCGGAGCTACACTAACTCCTTAGTCAGAGGAAGACTCCTAGACTCGTAGAGTCTCTTAGTATATCAAACTAAATGGGTATGAACTTAAAGGGTCTCAAGTCTTACAGACTTAGTGAGACTTAACTCTAAGTGTATGTACAAGCTCTTAAGCTTCTAGCCCTGGTTCAGAAGACTACGACTCCAAGGAAACACGTGCCACTAATTCCCAAGAGTACTTAGCCTTAACTCAGGCACGTAACTCTTACGACCAGGGACGTCTTAGAAAGACACGTGTCTGAAACTGATCAAAAGGGGAACTGAATATATTTACTGATTTATAGCGATAATAAACCTTAATTACGTCTTTAACCTTATAACCATGCTACCTTATTGAATAGTCCTCATCGTAGTTCTTCATGTGTACCACACTAGAACTACATCGCCTCTATGTAGACCCTATTACCATAGATATCCTTTAACCGTAATCTATAGGGTACGGTATTATCGCTTAGCGTATGTGATACAAAAGTACGCCTTATCAGTGATAACTGATCTCTTTCTGTGTGTACCACACCAATGTACCTGGTTATCACAACCATTTGTGTAACCCCGTTACACTGCCGGTTCCGCAAGGCGGTGCTATAACTGTGGGTAATGCTTGCAGTGTGACTCAATTTATGCGGTTGATGTTTCACAAGGCAAGTCAAGTGATATGGGAGATTCTCTGCCAACTGCCTATTCTGCAGGGCGATTTAATTACTGTGGGTGGTGCCACCATTCCTTTCACGCAAACCATGGAGGTGAACCAATCTGTGGTTAAGTTTTGGAAATCCTTGCGAGAGATATCGACTGAGGTTATAGCGGATGTTGAGATCACATTACCAGAAGGAACGTTTATTCTGGGTGTGCAAAGACTTGGTTCTGTTATATGCACTCGTCACTGCTATCCGCAGCTGTGGAAACTTTGTTTGGATACTTTAAATTGCGCAGCTGATGCAGACCGTTGTGTCGCGATCCTCGGTACCCCGGGAATAGGTAAAACATACTTCGGCTATCTAGTCTTGTTCTATCTTGCGCACGCTGGAGCGACGGTGATTTATGAGATTTCCGAGGACAAGTGTCCACGTACCCTAATTTCAGGCGACAAGGTAGTTCAAGGATTGTGGACGGACTTTGATCAAGTGCTTGCGCAGCCTGAAACGTTTTACATGGTAGATGGTGTCGAACCGTCACGCTGCGACGAGAATACAATTCTTGTCACCTCGCCGCGCAAAGAGATTTGGCATAAGTATTCTCAACGAAATGGCGCGAAAGTTTTGTGTATGCCAGTCTGGACGGAAGAGGAGATTTATAGGTGTCGTGACCTGCTGTATTCGAATACGCCAGTGGAGACTGTGGAGGAACGTTACATTGAATGGGACGGCGTTGCGCGTTATGTCTTGCGCTATGCTAAGGATATGGATGAACAGAAAGTACTCAACGAGGCGATTGGCAAAGCTGACTTAAAAGCGATAGTAAATGCTAGCGTAGAATCAAGCGGGGTGGAGTGTTATGTATCGCATCGGCTACTCCACTTTCGTGTCAACCGCGACTTCGACTATGATGGTTTTGAGTTTGCGGCCAAAACACATCGCAAAGAAAGTTTTCGTACGTTGTACCAGCGTAATAGAATCGAGCTAGGTAATTTTCTTTCTGCTTCTCATCAACTTAACAATGTAGCAGGGTACCGTGGAATCCTGTTCGAGTGATAAGCGCTATCAGTGTTGGCGCAAGATTGCGAATTTTGAATTTCGGCGCCTAATCAAAGAACGAGAAGATGCTGCCTTTAGTGTAGACACAAATGAGTGCAAGTCCGAATGCATCGTTGTCGATAACGCTGGTGATATTAAGATCGACGACCGCACAGCGTCTGAACGCATAAAATTGCGCGCGCGGACAACTCTCTTTACCAAGCATGACGTTAAAGTGGCCAGTGCCGATTCGGAAAAAATTGTAGCCTGCTTCACGTAACTTTGAGTCCGTGAATGCGATGGCCAAGCCCAACGAGTTGCTTTAGGTAACTTGTGCACAGGTGCATCCGTGGGCTTCTCAGGGGCATAATTTGCTTGGAAGCCCTGCTGTACCGCGGTTGTATTTCATCGTCCCACCTGACGCATTTGAAAGGTTCAAATACCAAAGCTATCATACTGTCAGGGGGGAACAGGTCAAGATTGTTGATGAAAAGTTGAAGAAGTTGGAGCAATATGTCATAAAAGGCGACTTTGCGCAAAAAAATCGTCCGGCGTAGGAAGTCGGCGAAAGTTGCGTCATGGCACTTGAGGAAGAAAGTTAGGAAATCAAGGCAAAGTCGTACGTCAAAATATGCGAGAACTGGCACCGTGGAAGTGCTGCGGATGAGTTTTACCTATTTTTGTTATGCTGCTGACACCCTTTACGAGTTTGATGTTTGAGTTCTTACCCGACTGGCTAGATTGGCAATCTGTTGTTTTTGTGCCGCTTCAGCTAGATGTTTTAGTACTAGAAGAGTGGCTGTAGTTGTAACAGGGTAACACATCGTAGGGTAATCGGTATCCTGTGTCTTAGACGCATGGGATGGTATCCCACTGAAAGAGATATAGAATATCTTATCGCTTGTAGGGGCTGACGGTTGTCAGCCACGAGATAGGAAAGATCTCGAAAGTTCTTGATTTAGGACGTGAGTGCCTAGATTAGGTAATATTAGGATTAAGATATTCTATAGAGAAAAACGTAAATAAAGTTCAGTTCCCCTTTTGATCTTGTCTAAGACACGTGCCTTGCGAGGCGTCTCTGATCGTTGATCGTTAAGAGTTAGCAACATCTCCCTGAGATAGCTACTCTTGAGCACTAAGTGCTGTGGATTCACTGAATCGTTCGGTCCCCTGGAACAGGGACCTTAAGCGTTACGCTTGTTGACTCATCGAGTCTAGTTCTTTAGAGCTAATATCGCTCTTTGACCACTAAGTCTTCCTCTGACTTAAGGAGCTGTGTAGCTCCGCTACACTTGGTTGCACTCGCAGTCAATCTACGCCTGAGTCTTTAAAGACTGATCCTCTGTGAGGATGGATAACCCCACTCCCCTCTCTGAGGCCCAAAAGGTCGCGCTTGATAAGCTGACCGTATCTTTGGGTCCATAGTATGTGGAATTCTTTGTACCGCAAGGCCCGGAGGTGCTGACTGCACGTGTTCAGGGCTTCTTGCAGTATGAAGCGTCCCTTTTAGGGCGGGTCCAAGACTAGATGGCGTCGGCTATGCCTACACGCTATGTGTCTGTTCCAGACGAAGAGGCTAGGCCTCGTCCACTTAGAGTGGAAGTTAAAAACTACTCAGGAAAGGAGGGCGAAAACCTCATCCTCTGGATCCATGAGATTGAGATGGCCATGAGATCAGGCCTGATCAAGCTTGACCATCAACAGGTCTCGTTGGAAGAGCTAGAGAATGGGCCTTGACGTGTAGCACGTCGGTCGACTTAGCGTTTCCCATATGGCAGTCGCGTAAGTCACAATTGGTACAGGTGTTTTCATCACCTAACCAGGCTTACCGCGTTCGTTCACGCTTTTTATCAACCCGTCAAGGTAAGAATGAGTTAACGGACTATGTCCAAGAGCTGAGAACTCTCATGGCTGCTATGCAGTCTGACCCTCTACCTGAGGCAGTCCATGTGACTATATTCATGGAGGGTCTCCGTACTGGCGTTGCCAGAACCGAAGTCTTTCGGGTTCACCCCTCTACATTCGAAGAGGCTGTGAGAATTGCTCTAAATGCTGAGCATAACTTCAAGTCGGCCAGACTTGGCTGGAATGGGTACAACCCTAGCTCTGCGAGAGCAAACTACACGAGTACTCCGGCCGGTAATAGGCCGGAACCGATGAATCTCAGCTATGCTGAAGACGAAGGTGAAGTTGAACTTCAAGCTGCTGAGAGTAACGTGTTGTACGACGGTGTCATACGTGCGGAAGCACTAAACACTTGCTGCCTGGTTACCCTGTGCGTAGACAGCGCCAGGCTACGAGTCAACACTCTACCCCGAGCCAGAAGTCTGGCATGGCACGGGGAAATGCCAACACCCAGTAGGCGCGGGGTGCCCTACTAGGGAAGAACTAGGTTCTGTAACACCATTAGGAGGTAATGTTGAACAGGGCTTAGCCCCAAAGAGTTCCATACCTATTGGTATGGAGCGTGGATACAAGGCTGGCTTGTTGGTCGCTGAGGCGAAAGTTAAAGCCTTTGAAAAGCCTTGGTCAATTGTAATCGATTCTGGGTCGTCTTGCAATTATGCTTGACGTCGTTACCTTGAGGGAAGTCAGCGTTATGCTGAAGCGCTTACAGCGCATGAGGGTGATTCAATCACGGTTCGTTTAGCGACTGGAAGTCGTGTCACTGTACCTAAAGTTCCGTTGAACTTAGGTATAAAGTTTTTGGACTTTGATAGCATTGAACGCTGTCTTGTCCTTGATTTGGACTCGAGATATGATCTCATCCTAGGTATGGCTTGGCTTGAACGCCATGAGCCATAGATTGATTGGAGGTCGAAGACCTTAGGTGCTACGCGCAATATTTTAGCGAAGCTTTGGAGAGTCATGAACCCATCTTTGCTAGGCAACAAAAGCACTGTTGGCGCGAGCCTTTGACAGAAGATGTCAATGTGCTGGACATTGGAATGTCTGTTTGACTCACTCCAATGTTGAAAACATGAATTCCGAGCGTAGCTCGTTGAATATTAGTGATACGGCACGTACTCCGTTGAGTGTTACTCGTTGTGATAACGAGTCACTGCATGCTGAAAGCATGGTTGGCCTAGGGCCGAGTTATCAAGGATGTGATTCCTTTGATGTGTGTGTGGTGGCACGTGAAAATGCACCGAGTGCGGTCGGCCGTGAAGGCACCACACTTAATGTCGGTAATGACATTGTTGGCGAAACGCCGTTAGGCTCGTATAATGTAAGTGGAGTGGCACTTTTAAAATACACTGGGTGATGTGTCCGAGTTACGTAACACTTCACCGGATGTCTATCAAGACATCAGCTCTCGTATAGAGCG
>JH598208.1:0-10142 GCA_000173235.2 Hyaloperonospora arabidopsidis Emoy2
GCAGCAGAAATAACGTCTCGAGCCAGGGTAGCTCGCATCATAGAGGAATCCGTCATCATCATCGATAAACCATAACATTAGGACACAACAACAGTTTCGAAGGCTATGATAAAAACAACATTATCATAACAACATCGTCAGCACTAACTTTCTGCGAAAACGACCGCGGCCAACGATACGAAGACGCGTTCACGTCTTCACTTTGCCATCTGCGCCCGCAACTGGCGGTTGAGAGTGCAGCATGCCCGCGGCAGAACCCCCGCCGCAGCTCCCCGCACTTCAGATGGGGTTAAGCACGGCTGTACACTAGGAATTGAAGAATGACTAAAAATGTTGATTTTTATGTGTACCATACTTGAGTATACTACGACGTGGGGCATTCTTCTACACATAAAATTCAAATCGTTAATCATATCTTAATTTTCTTTTGAAGGCTCAACCCCTGCCCTGCAGGCGGAGCCACGTAGGAGGTTCTGCCGCGGGCATGATGCACTCGCAGACACCAGTTGCGGGCGCAGATGACACAAAGAAAATGTGAACGCGTCTTTGTATCGTCGGCCGCGGTCGTAAATGCCGAAAATTGGTGCCGATATTGGTGTAATTGATGGCATTGTTTTCGTTATCCCTATTGCTGTTATTGTTTCCTGGTATCATAAGTTGTTATTGTTATTATTTTTGTTTCAGTTGCTGCTTTTTATTGCTTTTTTCGTTGGTACTAGAGTCGTTGCTGCTGCTAACGCTGTGGCTGCAGCCGTTGTTTTGAATGTTTTAAGTGATCTATGTTGTTCCTGTTGCTTTTGATACTGCTGCCGTTTATGTTGGTGTTGTTGCTGCTGATGTCGTTGTTATTGCTACTGCTCTTAGTGTTCTTGGTGTAACTACTGTTCAGTGTTGTTGTTGTTACTACAGTGCTGCTGTCGTAGTTGCTTAGTTGCGAGATAGGAATGCGTTTTCTGCTCGTAATCTATAGTTACTTTAGCGTTTTTAACCATTTAATCGACTATTATGAATCCATTCTACCTGTTTAACTCTTATTTCATTAATTCGAAAAGTCTTTCCCAGTGCTGATGGCTACGTTGTAGTGCTGTTGAATGGATTAGTCGGTGATGTTAAGATTTCTCTCAAGGACAGCAAGCTCGAATTGCATAGTTCAAGAGGTAATGACAACACACACAATACATTTGATTCGGTCGACGCATTAACACACTCCAGCGTACATGTCATTACTTCAAGAAATGAATACACTCTGTATTGAAAGGTACACTACAGACTTCAACAAGATTTTATCGGACTGTATCCGACAGAACTTGGCATGCGGCCCTCTAAAAATAATATCTGGTGCCACACCACCTGCTGCGTTGTTCGATGTGCTACAAAAATACTTTCCGTAAACTTATAAAGTAAAGTGGAAGTAATTAGTGGCGCTTCTGAATGTAAGGACCTGCACACCCACTAGATTCGACCTAAGATTTTCTCTACGGCACCTAGCTTGCTATTCTTGCACGTTGCAAATATTTATTGACATGATGTAGCTTGATACGCGAGCATAGCATAAGACCACGCACTTCCGGATTTTGCGCCAGATCGCTGTTAATAGCTATAAACTCCAAGAACAGCGCTGGGCGTGGAGAGTTCCTGAGACAATGACATTACACATAAAACATTTGATTTGATCGAAGTGTCAACTCACTCCAGAACATATGTCATAGTTTAAGGAATCGAATACATTTGCAATGAAACATACGGGTCGGAACCAAATTAGATTTTTATCAGTTTGTCGTACGGTATCCGTCAGAACTTGGCGTGCGGATCTCTGAAGGTCATATCTTGTGCCACACCACGCGCTGCGTTGTTACGATAAGCAACTGCTAGACGTATTCTTATATCGTAAATTGGTAGTAACTAGTGGCGCTTCCGAATGTTTAAGGACTACACACCCGCTGGATTCGACCTAAGTTTTCGCTACGGCACCTAGCTTGCAGCCCTTTTCAAATATGTATTGACAATGGCAATAATACGCGAGCATAGCATAAGTCCACTCTGTCGCGGTGAATGTCCACGTGGTTGTAATCAGGGGATCATTTGTTTTAGTAAGCCAGACGTACCAGCATATTGCATGTAAATGGTGACTAAAGTAGGTCAAGTCCTTCATCGAAGCACAATGTCAGTATATGTGTATCACGTTGACATAAGTATACTAGGACGTGGGGCATTTTTATTATCTCATTATTTGGAGCATTTTAATGATTTTGCGATTAAATGTGGCATTTTTTGTTTTCCCTAATTAAAATCGTACACAAGAAACGCATAGTTTATATGCAAGTATAAGAAAAATATAAGCACGTAGTATATTCTAAAATTATATTGTACAAACATTCAAAGAAATAAACATTGGGTCTGTTTATGGACTCCGTACAGATGGGATATAAACCTATTAATAGTATTAACTATGGCTGTAGATCTTACCCGATACGTAAAACGGGCTCTTGCCATACCAAGCGTCCAAACATACCATCACTTTTCCTAGGAGCACGCGGTCTCAGTATCCAGATTTCCTGGGAAATAGAAAACCGATTGTCACGTCGAAGGCTAAGTGAAACAGTTCGGGAGCCCCATTAGTTTAGGCTCGTATGATAATTTAATATAAACAGTGTTCTCCTTGACTTTCACGTAATGCGTAACTACCCGCACAACTTATAATTTGACACTTTTATTTCACGAGGTACTATTGCTTAATTTTCGTAGTAAAGATAAATAACTTCAATGAACTGCCTCGTGTTGAGTATCCCTGGCAAACACGCTCAGCCTTAACTCTTCCACCTTTCTTGGCACCAAACTCTCAGATTATCTGGCCTCGTAAAGCTGGTCGCACGGGCATGGGATGGCAGCCAAATGTTTAATAATTCGAACTCTTGATAGTGCGACAACAGCTAAACCGATAAACCTCTTTCGCTTTTCGAATTCACAAGAACACAATCCAACTTCTTCCCTTGGTTACTGCGTACCTTCAAGGCATCTGCCAATCGGAGAGGATATTGCGTCCGATTGTGCCTGGAATTTTTCAGAGAAGAATTCGAAAGTGTAACGGGGCACCGGTTGCTTGCGCTGTCACAGTACACGCTACTTACGCTGAACACAGATTCAGCAGGTACCTCGGAAGTTTACGTAAAAGTACGTGGAGACGAAGGTTTCAATGCAAGGTAAGGGTAAAAAGTAGTACTTTATCTAGTATAGTTAATCTCCTGTCAATAAATCCTATTTAATCTTCGTCTAATTATGCCTAAATGCAAACATGTATTGCAACTGTCTGCTCACCACTCATTGCGTTATTCTGTCGTGATTGGCTCTGTTAATTGATATCTTGTCCTATATCAACCAATGAACCATGTATGGCTTCTGCATCACAACATTACCTATTAAGATAGTATTGTGAGAATATGATGTATTTCTCAAACCTAATATCCATTTGAGGAAGAGTGGTTATCACAAATTTACTGATGGAAACCAGACCTCCAATGGCGCCCGGACGACCAACTACCCTAGCAGATACTCCGGAATGTGTGTCTTGTCTTGTTCCTGCTCACCTTGTGTACCCGTCGGCGGGCGGGTTGCACTCTTCTGTGTGACTTGAGGTCGATGTCTGTCTTGACCGAGTTGAGGATAGGTTGGGGTGTGGTTGCGTGGAAATTCTTCACACGACCAGCAGTTACTTGGAGCAATCTCCCAAAGTCTCCCTGACCTCCTTGAGGTCGTCTTGGAGGTCGCCTTGCCCAAATGTGGATACTCGTTCCCCTTGTTCTTCTGACCACTTGATCCCTTTGTTTTTGATCACTTGAGCCGTCAAAAGACCTTTCTTTTAAATGCTCGTCGCGTCCGATAGCGGGCTAACTTCAGTGAGTACCTCTTCCCATGCCAAGAAATCTAGCGACAAACCTTGGCACGCACGTAAATAGCAAATCTCACAGTCGGTGGCCACAAATATTCCATCCCGGAGGGATGCTGACGCGTTTATTTTGTAGTAAAATCAATATTATTCGTTATTGACCTATTCGAAGTTAGAACTACGCTTATACCTATCTATATCTCAGTTTCTGCTACGTAGTGCGCACCCACCACCCATTCTTTATCCTTGAAGTGGTCCACCCCAACACCATCATGACCGAGGTTAACAGCCGGTAATCGTGACCGATGGTCACAGTCAATGATAATGAGTGATGGTCACAACTGTTCATCCTTTCCTTCATATTTCTGGAGATTTTCGGCAGTCAGTTATAAGGCCTTCGTGACCGGTCCCACTCGTACCCATGTCGTTAGAAGATACGATTGGTCGTAATTTCTCTCGACCACTTCACCACAAACTTATGTAAAAATACCATGTAATTGACTCACTCCATTAAATCACCCCCTATTAACCATCAGTCACATTAATTACTGATTGATACTTGAGTGACTCCATTGAGTGACTCTGGGAAGCACTTGTTGGTCCAAACCATTCATTCACTGTTCTCATCGCATGGCGAACAAGTCCATGCGTTGCGAGACGAAAGCTACCAAGATTGTGGCTATATGACTTCGTAAAGCAGCCGTAGGACAGTCCAAAACATCTCAAGCAGCAGGTGACAACTCGTCTGCTGCTTTTGCAGTACAGCCTGTATCAGTTGCTGCTGTAGGCTCACGTAGTGATGCACCATGTGATATCGGAGACTATGAGCTCGAGCTTGTATACTCCGGAGAGTAAGATGACGAAACGGACTCGAACAAGGCTGCAAAAAATGAGAGTGAGCCAGAAATGGATTCCTCGGAGCCGATTAAGTCCGCTTCTCGAAGCGCCATGCGTCTCTCTAAGTTTCGTGGTATTTTCTGATCGTCTGAAGAGTCAACCTTTACGTCTTCAAGTCGGAGTCGTTCGGTCGAAAGCGAGTGAGGCGCCAGTCCGGGACACCGCAATGATCACGATGGTTATGCAGTGATGCACCAGATTCAGGGAGATCTTGAAGATTATGGTGTCGATACCTCTATTGACACTATAAAAGAATCTGGGGATTGAAACATCTTGTGTATCGCTCCTGAGAAAAATGCGTGGCTGCTCCTGAGCGACTGTTGGATCGTCTATCGGACACGACAAGCGATCGTTATCAAAAAATAATATTCAATCCATCAAAGCTTTACGGCCTTGATTACCGCAACGTTCGCACTGAACATGATTTCTTCATCAATGTGTTCTTTAGACATCGATGGTAAAGCGGGAACCACAAAAATGATGGACCCTCCTGATCATTCATTCACAGTATTGGGAAAATTGAGCGCGATGCCTGGGTTGACAAACTTTAAGTATCTCGCAATAGGTTTGAGAAGCGAACCTCTACCGATGCACGTTTTAAAATTGCATCTGTGGCGAAGTCCAAAAATAAATCGGGAATAGATTGTGGACCATTTGATCTAGGTCCACTTAAGGCAGGACGCGACCTAGATCTTCAGTGAAAATTTATGAACTGTTCTAAAGGGCAGTTTGGAGTGTACTATGCCTATAATGTCTACGTTTCCATATCATGTTGAAGGTGAGATGTTCTTAACCGAAAGAAAGGTGTTACTAAGAGATCAGGCAGAATGTGACCGATGACACAAGAACAATTTGGGGGAGTAATCTGGGACAGGTCAAGACAGCTATGATTGATACGGATGGAGTAATCTGGTACAAGGTAAACTAAGACAAGATAAGGCAATCAATGGATTGATTTTAGAGCAGATATTCTAGTACTAAGGAGAGATTCCATGTTGATCTAGAAGATGTAAGTATACGATGTCCGCGGGATGTCGATCTGGATAATTTCACTGAAGGAAGATTGATGTCGATCTTGTTGTTGAAGATGCGCCTCGTCCAGCGAGCGACAAACAAGAGGTACAGTCTGGCGATTAGCAGTGCGCCTATCCCATGAGTAATACCAGTAGTGTGGATTAATCATGTGCAATATCTGATGAGTAATGCGTATAGAGTAGATTACTCATGCGCGACTATACAACGATTAATGCGCGTAGTGTCGATTACTGTTGTATCGTCGAAGAATCCATTCGGCTTAGAGTAGCAACAAGAAGTTGCGAACTAAGGACCTAAATATATTCACTTTGCATTTTGCATTCACCTCGACAAGCACATTAACAACAGGTTATGAACCCAAGCTCTGCTGACTCTGCCCCCGACACCGACTTCGCCTTCAACATGGACGCCTCCACCACCACCACTGCTCTTATCAACAAGTTTGGTGGCATGAACTTTCACACTTGGAAGTTCAAAATGCAGATGGTGTTGGAGGAGCGGGATCTTTGGGAAGTGACAAGTGGGGAGATCAAGATGGAACAACTGACCTCTGTGCTGGACCAGGCAACGTTCAAGCGCAAGTCACGGAAGGCGCTCGCGATGATCTGTCTAGCGATGGAGGACTCGCAGCTGCCGCTGGTTCGGTCGGCGAGTGGAGCGCTCGATGCATGGTCGCGGCTGGAAGGACACTTTGAGAAGAAGGGATTAGCCAACAAGCTCTTTCTTCGTCGTCGTTTCTTCACGGCCAAGATGGAGGAAGGTGATGATGTGCTTGCACACATCAACAAGCTAAGGACACTGGCGGAACAGCTCGACGCGGTCGGAGCTCCGGTCAGTGAAGACGACATGGTGATCACGCTTCTCGGAAGTCTGAGCGAGACGTACCAGTTCCTCATCACGGCGTTGGAATCACGTTCCGACACGTTGACATGGGAGCTAGTAACATCTCGGCTCCTGCATGAAGACATGAAGCGCAAGGAACAATGCAGCGACGGGGTCGCTGCAAATCAAGCGTTCATGACAAACGACAAGAAGCGCAGTGGGCGGCCAGGCAAGAAGACTGGTGCGTGCAACTACTGCGGCAAGATGGGTCATTGGATCGCGGAGTGCCATTGCGGATCCATGACAATGCGGACCGGCAGCGTCCGCAGCGTGCAAATGTGGTGCGCAATCAAGATGACGACTCGGGTGACTTCCTGTTTACATTCGGCAATGTGAGCAGCAGTGAATTCAATAATACAACATGGCTTATAGACTCGGGTGCGACTCAGCACATGTCATACTCGAAGGAGTTCATGGTCAACTACAAAACTATCGACCCAGTAAACGTGCATCTCGCAGATGACGGTGTCGTGGAGGCGATCGGAAGCGACGACGTTGTGATGACGATGAAGACTCCAAGCGGCATCAAGAAGGGTATGCTCACGAACGTGTGGTATATCCCCAAGCTTTCGCGCAACCTGTTTTCAGTCGGACGATTCACGAAAGATGTCGCATCAATGACATTCAACACCAGCGCCAGCTTTGTGAACCTCAATGGTCAGAAGTGGAAGGTTGGTGAGCGCGCTGGAAAGGGTCTCTTTCAACTGAGCATGACACTGGTGAAGCCAGAGTTGGCGAACATCTCAAGTGCTGCTGCGGTAAACCTGCAAGCTGGTAAGTCGTACTTATGGCACCTACGAATCGGTCATATCGGCCACGATGGACACGACGCGATCGTCAAGAAGAAGTTTGGCGTCGACATTGACATCACGTTGGTGAAAAAGTGGGAGCTATGCAACGGGTGCACGCTCGGCAAGCAAACACGTTCAGAGTTCCAGTTGAATGCACCTGATCGTGCCAAAACACTGCCCGAAGTCGTTCACAGCGATGTGTGCGGGCCAATGCAGACGGCGACATTCTCCAACAAGCGCTATTTTACAACTTTTATCGATGACAAATCTCGGTTCTGCGTGGTACTCTTGCTTCGCAGTAAGTCAGAAGTGCTGGACAAGTTCGTGCAGTTTGTCAAGTTTGCCGAGGCCCAGACCGGCAAACGTGTGAAGGTGATTCGAAGCGACAACGGAGGCGAGTTCGCATCAGGCAAGTTTGCTGCATTCTACCGTGATCGAGGCATCGTGCAGAAACTTACGCCGCCATACACGCCCCAACTCAACGGAGTGGCCGAGCGAATGAATCGGACCTTAGGCGAGAGTGCACGATGCATGCTCGAACACGCTGATCTGTCCATAGAGTACTGGGGTAAAGCGGTCATGACGGCAGCATTCCTTCGCAATCGGTGTCCGACTAGAGTGACCGGGAACGACAAGTCGCCATATGAGTTTTGGACACAGAAGAAGCCGTTGTTGAAGAATCTGAAAGTCTTCGGGTGTCATGCGTATGTGCACGTACCAAGAGAGAGGCGGTCGAAACTCGACGCGCGGTCGTCTTGTTGTGAGTCGTGATGTGCAGTTCATGGAAGACACGTTCGACAGTGGCAAGCGCACTCAAGTTGAAAGCAATGCAGTAGGGTTCTCTGACAACCATGAAGACTTTAATGATGCGGATGGCTACAGTGGAGGTAACACCAGCGATCATGACATGGGCGGACAGCCATCTGTGGCTGTAACGGCGCCACATCAATCAGCCGCGCCACGACCACTGAGCGAGCGGCCGCAATGGTAGCAACCGAATAATTTCCGTCAGCAGCCGCTGCGATCACAGATGCAACCAACTGTCGAGTACCAACCGGGTTCTAAACGTCCTCACGGACACATTCTCTTGAAGCTATATCGGAACCACCTGTGGACAAGCGCTATGGACGTAGTAGTCATACAGGTGGCATACATTCGACCGTAGCACCTGGCCCACGTTCATCGTTCCATGACATGTCCGCGCATCTTGTGTCAATTCAGGACGAAGACGTAGAGGACGAATGTGCTCGCGTTGTGTATTCCGTGAGAGATTCTCCGATGTCGTTTGAATCAGCAATGGAATCCACCAACGCAGACAAGTGGCAAGAAGCATGCGACTCCGAGTTCGAGTCGCTCAGGAAGAATGAGACGTGGGAACTTGTGCCATTACCGCGCGGCCGCAAAGCCATCAGCAGCAAGTGGGTTTTCAAGGTTAAAGAGAACCAAAATGGTGAGATCGAGCGATTTAAGGCGTGCCTAGTAGCGAAGGGTTTCCCACAGAAGTACGGCGTCGATTTTGAGGAGACGTTCGCTCCTGTTGCCAAGTTCGCGTCGATCCGGATCATCCTAAGTCTTGCAGCACAGTACAAGCTCGTGCTGCATCAGATGAATGTCAAGACCGCGTTCCTTAACAGATTTCTTGAGGAAGAGATTTAAATAAGACAACCTGTGGGATTTGTCGACTCAAACCATCCCAATCATGTTTGCAAGATCAAGCGCGCACTATACGGTCTCAAGCAGTCGCCTCGCATGTGGAATCAGACCATCGACGACTTCATGCTCAAGATTGGCTTCACCAAGTGCGAAATGGATCACTGCGTGTATGTCAAGCGTGACGGCTTAGCTATGATCTTCGTGGTGCTCTACGTCGACGATCTAATCCTCGCATGTAACGACATTAATTTCCTGTCGGCGACCAAGCAAGCGCTAAGTGAGCGCTTCGAGATGTCCGATCTCAGCGAACTAAAGTACTGCCTCGGCATGGAAGTAGAGCGTGACGACAAGTTGGGCGATGTGTCGATGCGGCAGACCAAGTTCCTGCTGTCGGTCCTGACCAAGTTCGGAATGGAAGACTGCAAGCCTGTGAAAACGCCGCAGGACCCCGGTCTCAAGCTAACAAAAAACATTTGCGGCGGTGGATGCCTTCACGACGAAACCATGAAGAGTGTGCCGTACCGCAATGCTGTTGGAGCCGTGATGTACCTCATGGTTGGTACTCGTCCAGACCTTGCAGCAGCTGTAGGAATGCTAAGCCAGTTTGCTGTCGATCCGTGTCCGACACATTGGCAAGTCCTCAAGCGAGTCTTCAGGTACCTGCAAGCGACTCCGACACACGGCATCCGTTACCTTGGCTCCGAAAACGGCAAACTGATCGGCTACTCGGATGCCGATTGGGCTGGTGACATCGAGACTCAACACAGCACAAGCGGATATGTGTTCCTGCTTAACGGCGGTTGCATTAGCTGGTGCAGCAAGAAGCAGCGCACTGTGGCTCTATCATCGACTGAAGCAGAGTATGTGGCTTTGTCGGAAGCTATCCAAGAAGCAGTTTGGCTCAAGGCCTTCATGCGCGAGCTTGGTGAAGAAGCAGGAAACGGCGCCATAAAGGTATTTGAAGACAACCAAGGAGCGATAGCGTTGGCCAAGAACCCGGA
>JH598209.1:0-10809 GCA_000173235.2 Hyaloperonospora arabidopsidis Emoy2
CTGTCGAACTTTCTGTTGCTCGGCGACTTCATCAAACGCCTTGAGAAAGAAGCTAAACTCGTCTTTGTTCTTATTGCGACTAAGATTGCTGCCACTGCCGCTCGCCGTCATGCTACCGCTCCAGCATCGTGCGAATGCGTCTAACTCGCTGGATGCCGCCTTCCCATTTACGCTGTTTTGTACCGGCGTTCCCGAATTCTGACGGAGCGAGGCAAGCAGCGACAGGAACACTGGTTTCGGAATGACCACATCAGAATTTACTTTTGCCACGAGAAGTTCCGATATTTGCTCAGCCAGCTGCTGGACGCGCGCATTTTCCAAATGCAAACTCTGCAAACTCTCGTCTTGAGCCGTGAGCCACATCTTTTCGTCAACATATGTCTTCCAGCGCGCAGGGACCAGGAGCTGCATCATCTCCACAGCCACCTGTTCGCCCCTGCACGCAATTTCCTCAACTGTGGTCAGAATCTCTGCAAACGTCATTTCCTTCCGATTCGTCACGTGGAGCGGCATGTTCATTAACGCCATTTCAGTCTCACAAAACTCAACCGCCATGAGCTGCTGCTTCAAGTCGTTTGCCTGCTGAACGACCCGCAAATAGCGTAGCCTCACGCAAGCAATCTGCTTGATCCGCAGCGACAATAGGTCGGTTGGAAATTCACGCAATTCTTGATCCAACATGATCGGATCCTCTTCACAAAAGAGTTTCCAAAGAATCTGTCGTTCGCGATAGAGCCGCCACGATAACCACGACAATTGCCACAATCCTGCCACAACAAGTCCAATGACCAGCAACATTATAACTACCACTGCCAGCACAACAGCTTGTTCTTGTGTCGTGAGCTCAGTCTTGTTGTGACTCCACCACCACACAGCTGTGTGGGATTCAGCAAATTTCATTGGCGTTACCACATCTTCCCCTTTTTTTGCTCTATCAGCTTCCACATCAATCGTATCTGTTTCATGGGAAAGCGTCTCTTCACTCTCTTTTTCATGTACAACAGCTACTGTCAGTGACTCCACTAGTCCCGTTTCTTCAACAACAGCATTTTCCACAACAGGAAGTATTGCATCTGTTTCGTCTTTCACGTCCCACGTAATGACGTGAAAATCGTCCGTCGACGGCCATAGAGTCAGCTCAGAGCTCTGAATATCCCGTGCCTCAATTAAAACCTGCTGCTTCTTGTCTTGTCCGTCCGAGAAGGAAAAGTCGTCGACGCGGATCTCCACTTGACGACGCGATGCTAGAGCACGAATTATATATAACCATACAATAATCACAATAACAACCACACACAAAAATATATGACCGTCATATACTGCTCACCGTAATTCACCATTTTTCCATATAAAAAAAGTTCTTGTACACAAAACGCTTTTTATCTACTTACGGTGCAAGTGTTCAGCAATGACGCGGCGCGCGTCGCTTGCGCTTAGAAGCAAGAACGCGACGACCAGCAGATGCCGGACGCAGCAGATCGAGATGGGACTGTATCCTCTTGGGCGTCGTGGTGGCCGCATACTCGCGCGTCTCTCGTGGTCGAAAGCAAAGTGTCGCGTCGGTGTCGCTGAGTCCATGGCGATCCGTCGCTGGTTCTCGGAACGCGCGGAAAACTCATGAGATACAATTTACTGGTGTTTAGTATAGGCAGTAAAGCGAGGGAGTGGCGGATATCCCACGGTCATGGACATTTGAAGAAAGCACTTTTTAAGGTGGTATTTTATTCGATAAAGAGGGTGGGACCTCGATGATATATTGTACATGATCCCCATACGATTTATGGTGATCTCTTGCTACTATTACTACTACGATCAACGTCGTCTTCTGCTTCCATTGCTTCCTTCCTTTGAGAAATGAATCTTTGACCCTTTTCAGGTGATTCCTGGAATTGTTCTGCTTCGTGCACTGTACTGCTGCGTTTGACAATTGAACGCGTGTCCCAGGTGCGTGAAATTTGAAAGGCAGGTCTCCCTTAATGGCACTGGCCTTGACTCAAACTTGGCTATGATGGAGCCACTTGCTCATGCATGGCCTTGCCTAGTGACGTGAACATGTCGGCTGTGAAGCCTTGGGGTAGTTCCTTTGTTAGCTCTTGCAATTCATACAATACCTCATCGGTTAAGTCTTCGCGGTTCGACAATCGACGTTGGCGACGTGGTGATACTTCTTGTGGACACTGTTCATGTTGTCGATGTTGTTGAGGTTGCCATTGCCCCGTCTTTCTACGCGTCCGTCGACAGGCAATTGTCCTTCGCATTCGTAGAAATAAATCATAAGTTTCTTGCAGTTCTGCCCATGCTGCTGATAGTCCAGAGTCGATAGCGGTCTCATCTTCCACGTCTTGTCGGATATTCGTGAGGTGCTCTTCCACCTCACTTGCCCTAAAACTGCTGTCCATCTTCTGAAGGCTCCGTAACATCGCTAATATCTCCGCAAGCGTCACCTCCATCTCATCTTTGTTCGGAGGTACAACTAGTGACGACACCAAATGGTGCACATCTCCATCATTGCCTTCTCGCGTCTCACGCTTCAGTTTTTCAATCACCAGAGCAAACTGCAGATGGCAGAATCGGATAATCGCCAGCTGTTTCTTCACATTCTCACTGCTTGTATCTGCACCCTCGCGATCTTCACTCGTCCCCTCTCGTAGCTTGTTGTACCACTGCATCGGCAGTCGTATCAGGTTCCAAGTTACTGTCATTACAAAAAGAAACACGCGAAGTGCACAGATCGCAATCAACGCCAGCAGCATGACGTCCTGCCTCGAAAATTCTTCAATGACGGCATCTTTCCACCACGATGCAGCTTCTTCCCGAACGATCTCTTCTTCCCCTCCAATCACTAAAGCATGCACAGTACAGCACCCCGTATGGCCCATCAGAAATCAAGCAGTAAGCAGCGCCATTCCTCAGTAACGAAAGGGGCGCAAGTACCTTCCAGAATGTTGAAAATATCTGCCGTCCTTACATCTTTCGTCACGACCTCAAATACTTGTCGTTCACGAGCCCCGTCTGCTAGAATAGATTCATAAAAAACAGGAGTACCCAAAAAATTCGCAGTAAGTTGAATTAATGAGCAAAACACAGACACACAATCGACACAAGTTAGTGTAGCTTATGGACGGATGTATCGATCACCACTAAACAAAACGACCCAGAGAGAGGGAGGGACATTCATTACCACTGAAGGAAAAGTCCTGCTCGCGGATTTCCATCGTCGACTTAGCAGCTAAAAATATCCCGTAATAATGGAATATTAACACACACACACACAAAATCGACAATAAGCACCAAAAGAACAACGTCAAGAGATTAAAAGAACGACAACAAAGTCGCGCGACAGAATCGACAACGTGTTCCTCGTCGGAGCTTCACCTCTAGCGCTGGCTGCAATGAGAACACGATGTGTCTGTTCCATGGCGAATAGCGCGATGCAGATCGTCCGACGCAAGGACCAGAACGGAGTGAGCTGCTGCATGCGTTCAGTTGTCCGGAGACTGCTCGCTTGAGGCTGGAGAAGAGGACGATAAGGCTCGACCGAAAGTACGAATCAGATCTGAGTACCGAACGTTCTTCTAATCAGGAGATGATTCCCGATCGATTGTGGGTACACGATTGGCCTAGAGAAAAATAAGTTGAGTGAACAGCTGAGAAAGAAAAAACACTTAGAGAGCAACTGATAAATCATTTCCATTAGTGTTGTCAATTGACGCTTGATCATAGCTATGTAGTCGAAATGACATACATTGTTACCTGAGCTTCGGAAAAGGTCAAAGTTCGTTTTTTTCTCGCTTGATGCGTACACTTCCACGTTCGGGTTGATGGTACATCTCGACGCTGGTCAAGTCTGTAAATATATTCCCCAAAATCGTCGCCGTTGAGTCGGAGCAATAGTCGTATTTTATGTTACCAGTCACCGTGCACTGGCGGAGCCAGCGGCAGTATTGTTATCACTTGACCGGCCATAAGGAAAAAGTGTTGGCGTCAGATCGTCTGAGTTCTGAAGCAATCACACTAGCTCTGGCAATCTTGTCATGATACGAGTCAGTCATATGAAGGATCGACACACCGTCACGTATTTGCAATCCACTATTGGCCACTTCATCATATGGCAGAATTTCGCTCTTGTTCGAGAGAAATGAAAAGGGGAAATAACTAGTCCATCGATAACAGGAAAGATAAAAAAATGTTCTCATAGGCGTAGTAGGTGCGGGCTTTTGATGACAGAACATGTTGTGAAAGCTGCAGCCCCACTAATGCTGTGCGCGGTTGGTCCCAAGGTACACTTGAGCGTGAGCTATGTTGAGTACGACATTTGGCCGTGTGCCTAGGAAGCTATGGGTAGCGTTTCGCAACCTCGGCATTATTTATAAGTTCATCTTGGCTTCGAGCAAGTGACGATGGTGAGTACCAACCGCAAGTTCACACACACCGTCGCTTTTAAATATCTCCATCATCTCTGCTACGCATATTCGTTGTGAGAAGACAGCATTCGTAATTTCTGAAATCCTGTGTTTAATATTACCGAGACAGCAAAGAGAAGACACATCCTGTTCGTCAGGATCGGCACGACTAAAAAATATAGAAGGGGAATTCTAAAAAAATGACTTGCTTCAAGACAGCTAGATAGCCTAAATCTACCTGTCTTCAAGCACTAAATGCTGTTCGGTGAACAAGGGAACTTGCTCTTTGCATCTGCGAGAGCAAACTTATGAAAAATCACACATCAGGTGATGACGTCACTGTAAGCCCGAGATGCAATAATGCATCTAATGATTAACATACTCAAAGGTAATTCAGCTTTTGTAGGGTGACATGAAAGTAGTGGAGGCGGCACTTATGACGTAAGAGACATAACCGACATAAACTTGCCCCCGTATGCAATTTAGGATCCTTGAAAAGACAGTACCCATCTGGATTGGGCGAGTGGGTGTTTCACCTAAGTGGGTGTATGTACAAATCTGTTGAGCGGTAGTTTGCATTAATATTGCTGTTTGCGGCTGGGAAGCTATCGGCACAACGCGTTTTAGAGCTCAAGCTTGCAGATCTTATTTTCGGCGCGGCCATTGACGGTGCTTGTACATCAATATGCAGATTCGTAATGACGTCTGACGCAGCTTATACATGTAGTTGCAACCCTTACATAGAGTTCTAATTTTGTGCGATGTTGCTGCTGTAGGTGTTTCATACGGTGCCATAAAGTTATTAACATTGCCGATGACTTAAGTATGAATGCTCTGCTGTCACGAGAGCACGACGTAATCAAGTTGCTATGAGGCAATTAAGCTGATTATGTAGCCCTACTTTGGGAATGTGAAGGGTAAAGTCCAGAATCTCAGCACTGTGTTTCGAAGAGTGGCCTATATCTATAAAAAGTAACTGTGGTGTCCATCCTGTCCACTGCTTCATTCATGAACCTGTATTTACCTTTGCCCATATTTTGGGCATACGCCATAAAAGTCTGCTTTCAACGTCCAGCGGACGTGGGTAAGATGGTTTCGTCAGTGTTTGCATTTTTTCAAATATGGCAACAGCCAAAAACATTGCTCGAGAAAGGTACAACAACGAATGGGACAAAGGTCCACGTTTAACTGGACGCGATCGGATACATCTGTCGTTATGCACCGCAACCTACTTCATCTCTTCTGACACAAATTGCATTGTACAGCAAATTTTCATCGAGCCTATGCTGGATTGCTGAAGGAGTCAGTCATGGGAAGATTGTATGTAAAAAAAACCTTATGTATGTGTGATCGATGCCGATTGGTCGATATCTGTTGTACCCGAGGTATGGTGGTGCAATTTCGGTCGTACGACGGTATTGTGGTGTGGGTGTGGTGTATACAGTGAAAAGTGCCATCTGACGCGCACAATCGAGAGTGAAGGTCGTACTAGCTCAGCTCCTCATCATTACTATCACTCAAAGCTGTTCCAATCGCGGTAACATGCTCCCGCTAACATTTTAGCGCAACTGTCACTGTCGTCACGCAATTGCTACGATGGCCTCATGAACCACGAGCGTCAAAGTTATACTGTACCGCACTGTTGTGAGAGACGCCGGGCACTATTCGCCATCATCTATCGGCTGCCCAGAGATCTTGGCAGCCACGTGTCGGCCACCGCTCCTTCCAGAGCTTTTGTCAGGGCGTGCTCTGAACCTGTGCTCCACCATATGGAATACGTGCACGACTCGGCAGAGCTGCAATTGGATGGCACAGAGGACTCGAGCGGTCAGTGGTTTCAAGGGAGACCAACGACAAAGATAGAAGTGGCGCCAAGAGCGCGTGGTGCGGCCCCGCGTCGTTAAACCAGCGGCACGGGACACGTGCTGAGCAAACTACCGCAGTGTGGATAGGTGAGTGAGTAAATTTTGATAGAAGGGAGCCAATGTCGTACACAGTGTAAAAAGCAAGGACTCCGCATATCCAGTCGTCATGAGTTTCATCATGGGAAACTAGTGTGGCTCATGACTAGCACTTCTTGATGCTGTTGTCGTACTTGCTGCGCTAACTGCACGGGCTCTCGTCACGATTATTGCATGTTACCCCCCCCTTCCAGTGAGATTTCCTGCCGTCATGCCATGCGCACGGAGAGTATTCGAGCGACGCTGAGTACTCATTGCATTTTATGTCTCAACTCTACGCATGCGCGTCGTTTTCTTACAAACTGCGAACAGTTGCTGGGACTTGATTGCAAGACCTGTACGATTACATGCTGCTAGTCACCGTGCACAGTGGAAGAACAATTCATGTCTTGTGGTCACATGTCGAGCAAGACGTTGCTCACCTGTAAAAATGCTGGACCAGAATGAAACCGATACCAATACTGCAGTCAACTTTGCCACTCACGTCAAGAGTGCCATCATGACAGAATATGATACATACAGCGTCAATTTAAACTACTTTCAGTCGAGCACGTGGTGGGTTTCACAACAATTTCGCTGGAATTGTGTATATTGATCGGTTCTTGACAACTGGCCTGGAAGAACGCGTATCTGTCGTCCTTGTGCAAGTTGGCGTTTTTCTTAAGTCAAACCGAACGAGTACAACCGAACTCAGAGACTACATTATAAACGTCACGAAGGTATTAAAACGCCGGTATGCTCAACCCGGAGGCAACGTGGTGCGCTCCAAAAATAAGGAAGCAACGGTCTGCGTTAAATGAGTCATTCTGTGGCGTTTGCGTGGTATCTGTCCCGACACCTGCGTTCATGGGTGGGTTGTATTGTTCTCTTTCGAGTAAACAACACCGAAAGACTGAAAGCAAGTCGAGTGACTACAGGTAGGAGTTATCCAAGTGGTCCTCCAGATGCTGCTTGGCGAAACCGCGGCGTTAATATCATGACCATTTCTCAGTTCGTACCTCTGGCCGTATCTCAGCAATAATTTCGGCTCTGAATCCGTGAAAGGCAGACATGAGGTTGCGGCGTTTGCCGTCGCCCGTGATACGAATTACTGCGAAAGCAAGGCAGATTCTACGTGGACTATCGATTTCTAAAGGAAGGTCCTATTCAAATATCTCGGGCTCATGTCTGCTGCTATCCAACATTTTCGCTGTGACCAAAGGTAGAAAGTTAGTGCTCCTGCTGAAGTTGATCAAGCTGTATTGAAGTCTGACTTCTGTTTTATGTGTTTCGGATAAAGATTGTGTGCCTCGTCGCACTTGTAAATAATTGTTCGAGCACATTGCGCCGGATTTTTACCTTGTCTATGATGGAACTTCCACCTCAGCTGCCTGTATTTTCGATCAAGGGGACGCGCGCGGTTCTTACATTGTGACGGATGTGCTGACGCATCTTCTTTGAGCTTTGATGCTAGCGAACGGCGAGGCAGAGATCATGCAGGGCTTTGTCTATGCGATACAGGGATGAAAAAACTAGACAGCCAGTTGTGTCGAGACCGAAGCTATGACCCAGACGCTGTGCTAATCATGATAATGTTGTGTTTCATACAAGCACTTCACACTGTCTCGTGCGACAACTGGGGGACATCCGAGCTTGAGTGAGTCGTACATTCTACAAGCTGGCAAAGGTCACTGCGAGTGTGTGAGTGATACGATGAGCAAACGTTTGACTGGAAAAGATGAGGTCAGAGCGTGATGCAAGCCTGTGCAGGGCAAGCAAAAGTTTATGCACTTGCAGAGAATGTCGCATCCTTACTATACGACTACCAGAACTGCGACCAAGAGTATTGGGAGATTGTATCCTAAGAGCTGTGTACCCAATTTTGCAAGATTCTGGAGGTACGCACCTTGCGTCTATCACGTTGATGAGAACTCGCAATATGATTGATAAAAAGGGGGGAGAGGTGAAGTAATTGAGAATCGAGGGGAAGAGTGAGCGGAATGCACCATTTGGTGTCAGTGAGGCTTTTCGACAGTCTAATTGACTGTACACTTTTAGGAATCCAGCAGACGTACCTGAGTTTGCGTAGATTGTTGGTGACGACGAAGCGGACGAAAAGGTTTCTCAAGGTTCACTGACTGAGCAGCCTTTATCCAGCATGATGGCTTCGTTGACTGTTTATTGTCGTACTGGGTTCAAAGCCGTCCCCAACTTTGCGGATCGCGAGCCACAAGTTGAGTACATCGTCACCTGCGCTGTCGGGAAGAAGCCGAGTAGTGCAAAAAAACTACGTGGTACGTGCGTGAGCATGCTGTACAATACTGTGTATGACTACCCTGCCCTATATACTGCGTATAGATTGGTGCTGTAGGATAGCATGTCGGACGTTCCCACCACTATCAATGTCATCGCGGCACGGGTACGAGCGCTACAAAAATGCTCACAAGGTTAAAACACTACTGACCTATCTGCCATGATTGTTTTCTGCATGATAGCATACCTATACCTGACGATTTCCCGCACTCGACTCCGCGTGAATCCACATATAGCCGTCAGTTTACGACGCTACAAACCCTCGCGATGAACGATCTATTGCAACTACGTTTTACGCCCCGTATGCTGCTGCAATATAATCGATGTCGGTGGTTTCCGAACATACCACCTGATGCTCGACCTTCTTTTCCCAGGCTTCCCGATACACACGTGCGTGTCGGATTCACAAGTGAGCTCAATTTCATTGGAGTTATGTATTGTTGACTATCATATGCAGGTAACTGTCGGATCAAGTTACGAAGGACCGGTGCTCATGCAACCTGTAGCGTGAAAGGCGGTATACCAATCATGGCCCTATTTCTCGGTGCTCGATATTTGTTATTGGAGGCCCCGCTGTATCGATCTTGATCCTCATCATTTCGGGAGTGACGTGTGGTGCGACTTAAAGCGGCGCAAACATGTGTTTCTACAATTGAATGAATGCATCCTCGTTCACCAACTTCCCTCTTTCAATCAGTACTGTAGCCCGACAGGGATCAAACATATCCGTTAAATGTAACGGGGTGAGCCTGTTACGTGTAATTAACCCTTGATACTTGTCAATTAGAATATTATCATAAAGGTTGATAATGTTCGTGAATATTATAACAAGGGGTAATATTCAGAAACAATCACCGATTGGCTGATATAGGTCATCATATCAGCCAGCTCTAGCGGTCCAATCAGCGATGGACGCGCGCAATGAGTGGTGAGCAAGACTTTATAGCATACATTTTTGTAGATAAATATAAATAAGGTAGGACTAAGACATAGGTCAATCATTCGGACTTAATTATATTTAATACAGTTTTACGTTTACCAACAACTAGACTGTCTCTAGTTGATTGCCTTCCTCTGCACGTTTGCTCAGAGGTAGCGAGGCACCACTCACACTGCTGTTGGTGATAGTAGCTCCACACTGGTTGTCCAGTGTGTTGCTCCGGTGCCCCGTTACATAGGAGATGTCTACCTAGTCAGTCGCTGTATTTATTGTTGCCTAGGTTGTGGTGGCTGAAACCTCACACCTAGATTTCACAAATGGTAGGTATGAATTGTTGACAGACAGTGTTGTGAGCTCTCACAAATAAGTTTTGGCGGCAATCCAGTGCAACCAAGAGTCAGGCGAAGACACAATCGGTACCGCCTTGTACTGAACGAACTGTGTCTTTTGTCAAACGACGATAATTGCATCGTCACGTCAGGCGTTCGTTTTGAACGAAAGTTGGACAATCAATCGTCCACGCTCCAACAAGATTGCCCAATTGTGCATGTCCACAAAATAATACCCAATGCTTCGGCGATATACGGAGCAGTGCAGTCTTTTCTTCTCAGAGCTCTTGGTCATCTCCAACCAATACCATACATCTGGTTTCGTATCGACAACGGCTCGACGCTTACAGCCGCTCTGGAAGAACGTCAAAAGTGAGCTTTTGCTGGAGCTGTTGCTGTGTCAACAGCTTAGTGATCAGCGGTGGAGTTACCTAAACAGCCATTTCTGCCTAGCTGCTGGTAGGTCGGTCAACACCAACATGTGTGCATAACAGTCGACATAATTAAGCTCTCTTACGCTTTTGCAAGAAATCAAACCATGTAGGGAACATCATATGAGTAATGTTTACCCCCTGAACGTCAACACCTTTTCAAATTCTCTTACTTTTTACGCAACAAGTGCGTACTTGTGAGGCACGTCGTTCATGGGATTGCAGGTTTACTCTATCCTTCGAAACACATGTCATCATTCGCTGAGCAGGTGGTCGAGCTGTCGTTGCATCGCTACCAATGCGAATAAGCCTTACCACCCGCTCAGCGACTCGTCGATCAGTTATCAAGGTTTCGTCATTTCTTCAAAGGAGAACCCATAAGGACTTGAACATGCTGTATCTCCGACCACCTGACCTCCATGTCACCGTACTTAGAATCATTGCCGATGACGA
>JH598210.1:0-14542 GCA_000173235.2 Hyaloperonospora arabidopsidis Emoy2
CAGGATGGGGAGGTCGGCTCAGGGACGTTTATTCTGCCAGGTCAGGACCGAGTTGTTGAGGGGACGGACTCGGTGGGAGACGCGCTGGAGAAGGTCCTGGCTCCGTGTTTTTCGTCGCAAGAGGCGGCCAAGATCCAGCACGAGCTGGAGAAGGTACGGTCTTGACTGGGAAAAGTAGAGGGGGAGAGAGGGGATGGCTGACAGATGCTGGATGGGTGTCATGTTAATGGTGATGCAGTCGTTGGAAGCTTTTGTGGCGCGATTGTGTCTGGAGGACGTGGACGATCTGTGCGCGCAGTTCGTTACGACCAAGTTGACGTGATTCTTTATGGGCTGAACACGATGATCTGATGCAGGGAGTTGTGTTTTACGTGTCGTGTTTCGGTGTGGACTATGCGTGTAGTTGCTGCGAGAGTTGGTGTCGCTGTGGAAGGAGAGAAATGTGATCAGGAGTTCTGCAATGGGCATGTAAATATGCAGTTAGAAGTCACACGCACCTGAAGGAAGCTGCGAGTCTGTGCTGGATCCAGGAAGGGTGAGGTACTCCACGAGATGACGAGAGTGCGCAACTCATCCGTGGATATATCGAACGAAATGAGATGCAGCAGGGCTTCCTACACCAAGCACAGTATCAGTCATCCTGCAGAACAGCAGCATGCTAAGGTGGTCATGCACGATGAAGCGTACAATGTGCTGGTACTCTGCTTCGAACGTTGCCAGCTCCTGATACATCATTTGGAAGTAGTCCACGGGTCTCAACGCAGTCGGTTCAACTGGCACTTGACTGTTATCACCGTCATCGCCGCAGCTTTCCAATACTTCCACGCAAAAACAAACATCAGTTGTGCACCCGTCATCATCCTCGACCAAGAAAGGATATATCGTGCTTCATCTCTACCCACCAAGGTCTCTCGCATGAGCTTGCAGCGCGTACATCTCGGCCAAGAGCTCTTCAAAGCCACCCGACAGCTCGAGCACCTGCTGGTACAAATCCTCTGCCAGCCACGGATCCATCCCCACATTGCCGGCCAGTTCAGCCAGCACTGATGTCCCCTTTTCCTCCTTGCCATCTTGAGCTACCGCTTGAGCATCTCGTAAGGCGAGCAGTGCGGACTGGAACCCTTCGATTCGCACGATCCCCTCGCGTTCCCGGCTGTACCAGGTCGTACCCTTTTCCAGCATTGCAGTAAAGAGTCTCCTGATCTTCATTAAGCGGTCAACATTCCCGCATCTTGACGCTTCCTTCTTTCCAGAAATGCTTCCTGTATTCGATAACACTTTCTTGCTCTTCTTCTTCGCCATGCTAACGTCTCAACCGGCAGTCTCCACGCCGTTTTCGACAAATTACAAAAATCGTTGTAACCTCAAACCTCCGGTAGGAGAATTCCAAATTCCCGTTCGAATTAACGTAAATCAAACCACTGCAGTCGTATCCACCAATCGACCGTATTCACCACCACATATATCCCGCACATCCGATGTATCTAGCAGTATCCGCTTTATTCGCCAAACATCCAGCTAATATCCGCCTTTTTTCGTTGACAACCATGCGCGTGCGACGTGTGACATGGCTCTGCGTCACCCTCGCATTCGTGTCCAGCTCCAGCGCTGTATACATCGCCAAGGACCCGCACCCGAAGCCCTCAGAAGCGACGTCACCTGCCAATGCACGTGACCAGGACCCTGTTATCCAAGAGGTGCGGGGACTTCGGAATGCCGGGATGAAGCTCAATGATACCAAGGACTTTCGAGGAGCTACTGGGAAACTACGAAAAGCCATCACGCTGCTGCACCACCGGGTGTTCGGAGAAGGTCGTCACGACGTGACGGATCCGCAGGATACTTCCCAAGATGCGGCTCTGTACTCGCAGCTTTTGAACGACTACGGGTCGGTGTTGATTCGAGGGGAGGAGTACGATGAAGCCATTGAAGTGCTGGAAGATTCTGTGGCAATGGTGCAGAAGATCTATGGAGACAGTCACCCTTCGCTTGGGTTGTCCTTGCGCAGTCTCGCGGATGCTTATATGGCCAAGAAGCAGTACCAGAAGGCTATTGGCAAGTACAAGACGCTTCGTAAACATGTCAAGAGAGGACTGGGTGTGACGCATGAAGCGTACATTGAAGCGTCGTTGAGGATTGCAGAAGGGTACAAGAAGCTGGGCAAGAAGGAGAAGAACTTGAAGGTGCTTCGCGAGGCTGTGGAAGCTCAGGGTGGACAGATCAATGGACTGACGAGGGGCATTGCCGAGCTCTACATGGAACTGTCGACGGCACATGTGGCAATGAATGAGATTGATGAAGCGCAGAAAGCTGCAGAAATGGCGAGTGCGGTCTTTTTAGAGCGTGATGGCGAAGACACGCTGTCGTTTGCATTCAGTTTGAACGCACTGGCTGGTGTCAAGATGCGACAGCAGAAGGTGGACGAGGCAATCGAGTTGCTGGAGCACGCACACAAGATCGCGGTTGACCTGTACGGTGAACATGACGCCATCACGAAAGGTAGTGCTACGACGCTGATGGAGGTGAAAAAGCACAAGTTAGATTTGGAGGCGGAGAAGGAAGAGCTATAGAGTAGCAAGTGAAGGGCGGAGCGAGTGTGGCTTGTAAGCCAGCGAGGTTATTGTTTCTGAACAAAAATTGGCTCCAGTTGCTCTTTTCTTGTAGTGACGTTCAACAGCGACATTAGGATTAAAGCAGCGTTAACATTGACTCGTGCTGTCGATTCATTCAACAAATGATGGGCACCAATACAGTTGTCAGCTTCAACCACAAGCATACAAACATCAAGTGATTCGCACATCCTGAGACGTGCTCGTACGAATGTATCCACCGCAAAAAAGTGTCCTCCCCACCACACAATCTCAGTATTCGGGTTCCCCACTACACCAAAGAATGACCCGAATGACGAAAGGTGTTTATGTGACGCTTGTTTTGACCACAGCACTCCTAGCGGCTGCTGCCTTGACAAAAAAAAAGACAACGGACGACGAGTTGATCTTGGGGTTCATCACTCCGGATTGTTTCGACGCTTTCGTGACTCACTATGAGTTTGCCAATGTCGAGTGCATCAAAGCCGTGGTCAGCAAAGCTTTGAGCTATGCCATCATTACGGGGAGTTTGATCCTCAAACTACCGCAGATCCTCAAGATCCTGGCTGCCAAAGACGTTACGGGTCTCACTCCAAGTGCCTTCTATATGGAGGTAGTGCTCTATCTGTCCAGTACCATCTACAATCTCCTGCGAGGGTATCCGATATCCACTTGGGGCGAAAACCTAGTCATCCTGGCTCAGAATATCGTCTTGGTGTTGCTGCTATGGACGTTTTACAAGCCAACGATCTCCATGACCACTCGTTTCGGACTCGTGTCGGTGTTTGCTGTTATGGCGGCGGGAATGGTCTTGATCTCGGACGAATTTCAGTGGCTGCTGGCGTCGGCAGGGATCCCCGTGAGTATCATCGCTCGCATTCCACAGGTAAAGTTGATATGAGATGGAGAATCACTGCTGCTGCTGCGATTGCAATGTGGCAGGAATCCAGGAACTGAGAGTGCGATTGTAGATTTTGTCCAACTTTAAGCAGGGGCACACGGGCCAGTTGGCAATCATCACGTTGGTGCTCAACTTGGCAGGCTCGTTTGCGCGCTTGTTCACTACGATGCAGGAGACAGGGGACCCCGTGCAGGTTGCAGGCTTCGGCGTGGCTATTTTGCTGAACGGAACACTGGTACTGCAGGTACTGGTGCTGTGGGGGGCTACGAACAAAGTGCTTGCGCAGGCTTCCACGAAGAAAGCGCAGTAGGTACCCGGTAGTGTGATGAACGCTACGGGAAGTTCGGGCAGTAAGACGGCAACGAGTATATTCCGGCTATGGTGAAGGGACTAGCTCCAAGTCGTAGCTGTAGGTCGGTTCACGTGTACCAGATCGCGCTGCTGATAGTCAGATTGCTTGCTTGTTTGTGTAGCAAACTTTGGCCACGACCCATTGCTTCAACCAACACAATATTTCGGCTCACCATTAGTTCCAACCAGCTTCTTATGTGTCAGAAGCGGACAGCAGGGACCAGAGCTTGTGCGCTGAGGCCAAAGCTATCGACGCCAACCACAGCAGAAACAGCGCGACAGACTGCTGCTCAGCGTAACGATCCACGATAACTTGACCTAGCCGATGAATGTCTGATGAGGCAGTAGAATATGAGCGTTGTGATCATGCGCAGTTTGATTAGGTATGGCCATGATCCTATGGCCTTGAACACTACCGGACGTACATCACATGGCGTTCACCATCGAACGGTACATGATCTGAGTGCCACAAATGAAGCAAAAGCACCACATCAATGTCGGATATGCCTGGGGTATGCACGATGTCCACATGCAAGTTCACCCTGAGATAACCGTGGCTCCATTCGTCGGATTGTCCTGCTGCTGCTTTGAGCTCTAGCACGTTCAACACCACAGTGTTGACCAGTTCATTTTCGTGTTCATTGCCGCTATAATAGAGCATTTGTAGTACCCCAGCAGAGTCAGAGCCGTAATCAAGCAGGTGTCGCGTACGAATCAACAGTACACTTGGTGCGCAAGTCCTTCACCATTACGACGTTCCACCCTTAAACGCTCCTTCCAATCGTCCAACCAGATCCAGTAATCCACAAAGACACCGTCGTTTTCGTCTGCCACAATTGCCTCATGCTACCGCTGCTTTCGCACCTGATCGAGGGGTACTACTTTGTAACAAACCATGCTGTCGCGCGTCCTTCTCTTCAAACGTCTCCTTGTCCACACTATCGTTCTCATGCTCCGCCTTTTCCTCTTGCTCGCGCCGTCTCCTGTCCATCTTCTGTTGTTGAGCACTGATCCATTTCTTCGGTTTCAACTGATTAAAGATCGGCGGGAAGTCGAGTGCATTCAAGAACGTGATTGTTTTGGGCGTATCCAATTTGCTATAATACCGCACCATGCGACCCATAGACGGTGCTTTCGGCACGGCACTCTCCGCCTTCTTCTCCTCCTCCAGCTGCTCCAGTCGCTGGAGTGACTGTGTATTCTCCACCTCCGTCCTCACTGCTTCGGCCAGTAATTGAGCCTGGGTCAACCGATTGCCAACCTTCTCGACTGTCCCTTTCTTGTGCTTCGCGGCCAATTTGGCCGCTTTATGCGACGCTTGTCTTCTCATTTCAGACGACTCGGACGACTTCTTCACAGTCGATGAACGAACTGTCGGCGCCACGTACTGATACAGTGGTGTCATGGACGAAGTAGGAGCTGCAGGGATTGTAGACCCATTTTCAGATACTTTACGTTTTAGAGCTGGATTTGAAAGAGGCTCTTTGTATCGTCCAGAATTTGTCCCAGAGCGTTTACGTTTTGTAACCTTTTCGTCAGTATCATCTTCGTCATCGTGGACGTCAATATCCGGATGTTCGTCTTGGTCAAAGTCCGAGTCGACGATATCCTCCTCTTCTATAGAGTATATAAATAGGGATAGTAGTGAACAATAGAGATTTGTACATCTCGTTTTCAAATATCGTTAGAAATAGAGCATCCATTAATGGTTTCTAAATGAAAAGTGATGTATTTACTGCACCTGCTTCAGTTGAATAGTCCTCGTCTTCACCGTCTTCGTGCCATGCTGAGTGGCCCCAGAACGACGCATCAATTTCTGCTTCTTCTCCAATGAGTTTGTAGATGCGCGTGCCGCGAGACGAACGAGCTGGAAGGACTTTGCGCGTCTCAAGATCATTGCGAGGACGGGACATCATAAGTACTGTGAATAAAGACGAATACGGTTATTCCATCACCTTATTGGCTCAGAATCACCCACTTCGTTCGTGGGTGGGTACAAAAGCTGTAGAATTCACCCATTCAACGAGATAATTTCACCGAGCTCGATTGGTTGTTTTTGGCAACAATTGACTTGTATAAAAGTTTGGTTAGAATCGTACACGTATACCAGCCGTCATTCAAGTCTTTTGTCCGAAGGGTTACTGAATCCCTTCGGACAGGTCGTGTTGCTGGAACTGTCAGGTCTTAAGTGACGACATCTTCGTTGTCTCTGCTTCTGTACGTAAAACAATAGCAAAAAAAGCGAAGAGGTCACAATGAGTTCTTAGAATCTAAGACAGAATATGGAGTCGTGGACGCCCCGCATTTAACCGTCGATTTCATAAACTTCTTGGCCACAATATAGTCGTACCCTGTCGCTACTGCTACTATTGCAGCCAAAGCACTCATGACACTTTGACATCATCCACACTGCTTTCTCACTAGCTCACTTCTCCGCAGCTCAGTTCTGGCATTATTATTGCAGAAACCAGCTTGCCACTTCTATCTAGTAAAAGCGCGACACAAATCTAGCTGCACTGACGCTCCTCCCAATCACCAAACAATCTCGGGTGGCCAGTACGTAGTACTTATTACATACGACCGACTCGAGTCTTTCCACAAATGAGTCTCTGACTCGCTTTATTTTACGATTGTACTGAGGTCCCTCCATTCATGACAATAATATCCATGAGTGCATACACTAGGAGCAATTTTAGTTTGCTACATTACTGATACTTCTACTACTATCGTTCAAGAGCTCTTCCGAACTGATGATATTCATGTATTTTTATTACTGTTTATTGATCAGTATCTGCTTGACTCTACGTGAAGTGTGAGTGGAACTCACGTGGTAAACGATTCAGAAGACGTGCAAAAAGGACAAGCGAGACACTGTAGTACGAAAGCTCTGGAGTCATTATGGACAACCTTTAGTTCGTCTCCACACACACAGAAAAAGAGAAAGAGAGAAAGAAGTAGATCGACGCCCGTCAAGCTCAATTCATGGGGCAATGGCTTGCATATTGCAAAGAACGTTTGCGTTGGATCAACCTGAAAACGGTGTTGATCCTAGTCATGTTCGTGCCGATCCAAAGAGCCATTGGGCAGTCTTGTGGATTAACAACAGCCACGTTGTCGACAACCTGCAATGGCGTATGCTCACAGTACGAACCGTGCGTGGTTTACACTGCCTCCTCATGTCCTCAAGGCGTTTCGTGTATCACGAGCAATCGGTGCGAGATTCAGTGTTTCTCGTCGAAATCGCGGACCGACGCGACTACGTTCACGTTTGCGATCGCGTTTCAGCGGATACGAACGGAAGACAGCACGTTGTTAATTGAGGAAAAAGCTCATGGTCGTTTGAATGAGACGGTCACGGACGCGACAGTCGGTACCGACGCCGTCTCAAGTCTCAGTATTATTGATCTTCAGCCTACCGTGATCTCGTTGTCAGTCAGTGAAGTTTCAAGCTAAAGGTGGAAATGTTGTGGCTGACGAAGGTCCTGTTGATGTTGTGCTTTGTCGCTTTTGGTATGTGAAGTGCGGTCGTTGGAGGCTCGAGCACTACTACGTCTTCGATGAAGAGCGAGGTCGTTAAGGTGACCTTTGGTTCCGATGTGATCTCTTCACAAACTCACGTCACGAGCGTCGTGCTCAAGAACTTGGACCTTTCGACTCCTGCTACACTACAGCAACTACCGATTGTGCTGCCACCGTCGTTGCAGAAATTAGATCTTACCAACACACTGCTTACGTCATTTCCGACACTGGTAGCAAACTTTACTAGTCTCCGCGATCTGTAAGTAGCTTTTTTCAGGCGTATTGCTAACGAATGGCTCACAAACTATAACTTTGTGCTTTGTCAACAGTAACCTGGACATGAACTCGATGACTGAAATTGCCGCGACGGAAGCACTCAATTCGCTTGGTCACCTGTACGTATCACCGTCTACAACTATCCAGTATCCGATACCATTCATAGCTTAAATTTGCCGTATCTGTGTGAGCAGAAGTCTTCGCAACAATAACCTCAACAGTTTCCGCGCTGTCTTCCCCAATCTCGTCACACTGGACCTGACAAACAACAACTTGACCGGCATTCCTCCTAGCATCTACATCCATGAAGGTCTAAAGGAACTGCGGATGAAAGGCAATCCTCTGACCAAACCGTGGTTCACACAGCAGCAAATTGACTGTCTAAGCCAACTCAATGTCTTGGATCTGGAAAACAAGGACTTCACAAAATCTATCGACAGCTGCAGCAAGAAAGACCAACGCAAAGTGCATGCCTTGATCGTGTGCATCTCAGACAGCCCCGATGAAAATGGTAAGGATAGCAATGAAGCTAGTACGGGTACGTCTTCGTCAACAGCTTCGGACGTATCTACTATCGTGGGTGTCCTAGTGGGTGGCACCTTGATTATTGGTGTCATGGTCTTCACTACCATGTGGGTATACAGGAGACGTGTGCCGCGTGCTTTGGATCGCCGCTCAAAAATCGTCCGCGAGTCTTACTTAGGTGGTTTATCACCGCCTCTTGCGCGATCTCCTGCTACCAAAAGCTATCGTGGTGGCCGTCGTACACCTTTGAGTGGAGGGCCAAGATGTTGTCCGAGTGGCTATGAAACTACTGACAACAACATCTCTCGACTCTCGACTCGCAGTACACATAGTACCAATAGCTTCACTGCGTATTCACTCTGGAATGACGAAGAGCTGCTATCGTTGCAGGTAAAGTGTGACGAGATTGAAGACGTTGGCACTATCGGCAGCGGATCTTTTGGTATCATTTGGCTTGTCAAGTATCGAGGGTCTCAGCTACTGGCGTCCAAGCGACTTCGATCTGATCAGGTCACCAAACAGCGTACACAGGCATTGATCGAAGAGATCAAGATGGTCGCTCCTTTTGATCACCCGAACGTTGTCCGCTTTATCGGATGTGCATGGACCATCGAGACTGACTTGCAAGCACTGTTTGAGTACATGGAAAACGGTGATCTGCGTGATTACCTGGTAAATCCGAGTTCACCTCGTCACTGGAGTCAAGAGCTATTGCAGTTGGCCCTGGATGTCATTGAAGCACTCGTGTACATGCATTCCTTCACACCGCCATTGGTGCATCGCGATCTAAAGTCTCGAAACATTATGCTGTCAAGCGAGTTTAAAGCTAAGGTGGCCGATTTTGGAGCATCCAGGTACAAGTCAGTAGATGAAACCATGACTGCAGCTGTCGGGACGGGTCGGTGGCTCGCACCAGAGGTCATTTCTGGCAGCACCAAGTACGATCAATCCGTCGACGTCTTTTCGTTTGGTGTAGTGCTTTCTGAATTGGATACGCACACCATCCCATATGACGACGCTCGCAGTGCGAATGGCAATCGCTTGAACGACATTGCTATTCTCCAGCTGGTGGCTACAGGCCAATTACGTCCTCGATTCGGAGCAGGTTGTCCACCAGAGCTGCATGCACTGGCTGATCGGTGTCTCGACCAAGATCCTGGAAAACGCCCACCAGCTTATGTGGTAGCATACGAGCTACGAAATATTCAACGCTCACATTATGCGTCACTTTAGGTGGAACAACTCGAGCTTGTATCGTGTGGTTCCCGACGCGATGAAGTAAATGGGTTATGAATATTAGTCAAATTCATTTTTCTCGAAAAACGTGGAGGATGATGTGATGAGATGGTTGACAGAAGTTGTCGACAACATTGGTTGATGTACTAATAGCATTGAACCTGTCGCGGAAGGCGGACAGAGGTCAACAGCACCTATTCTGGCTTGACTATGATACTCAAATGAATTAGACATATCTTGCTGTATGACTGGTCCAGTGAAGGCGATGATCGTCGTTGTGGAAACGACACTTTTGACACTTCGCAAATGACGTAAATGAGGTAGGACTGGCTGCTTTTTTACTGGATCGACGGTATGAAGGGTGTTGTAAGGGTTTGCATGAGGGACGAAAAGGGCGGGTGTGGCCACGAGAGAACTCGGTGTGAGACGGTTCTGTCTCTTTCAAAACGTGCCAAGAAATTCAAAATGCGTTCCATCTCAACATGTTTCTACCGATCTAGACACCCACCTCTCCATTGAAAAGGCAGGCAAAGTCAGACCAAAGTACTCTCGTTTTGAAGAAGTTTCAAGTCTAATTTGGTTACTCTGAGCTCCATATCTATGATGAACACGCGATGACGCGAGGCCTTCACGCATATTGCATCGTGTGCTCGAAGAACTAGAATGGATATCTTGCCCGGTCTGCTATTTATTCGAAGACGAAGGGGTAATTGCATGTTCTTGACACACACAATTATGAATATGGTGACGTACGTATCATGCACGAAGTCAATTTGTCATGGTACATGCCGTGGAAGCTGGGCCTTCGTTCAAAATGACAACTATAGCGACAAAAACGTAGTCGAAGATCGATTTTTGCACACATATCTCCTGTCGCACGGTAGTAAACGAATGTCCTTATCTGACTGCTCATATTCGTGTCAAGTAACGATAATTGCCTCCGATGGCACCGCTTCGCCCTGAATGATATTTATATATCTGCGCTCGTTTAAACTTCCGTGCAACCTCCGGTATTTTGTTTCATAGCAACTTTTGTTGATGCTTGGAACGTGATCAACAAGCTCAGGGACAAAATTGTCACTCGGAAAGATTGATGGTATGAATGCATTGAGTTGCTGCTTAGATCAACGCACAACGGCTGTGGATGATAAAGATAACTCCTTGTTGCGGCACCATTTTACGCAGGATATGGAGGCCGTAAGCAGGAGCTGAGCCTGGCCATGACGCGGAATGCCCGATGCGACCGATGTTTGCTCCAACATTTCCATTATAGGGCAGCTAGCATCATACCTAATCATTATGCTATCGCGATTTGTGCTCTGGGTGCATACGATTTAGGCATCTTTATAGGAGGTCATTGCTTCACCTCGATCTCCAGATCGAGACAGACATTGGACAGTATGGTTTGGAGCTGATCAGCTTTTGATAGCTGTGGCTCTGAGTGGAAACGAGGAGCTTTTCGAACCACCGTCTTACAAGAGCTTCCGTGCAATAGGTCGTGCTATCTCGTACGTATGTGTATATAGTTGCTGTACGACAGCCGGCACGACATTGCTCATGACGGTTGCCTTGAGATCCAGTACAAATGCTTCGTCATAATCTGAACGAGATGCAGTGGGGGAAAGTGGCGCGACATGGTCTGGAGAAAGAAAATGCTCTATCAGAGATATAGCTGCTGCATCAATAAGTGAACGACGGTAAGTCTGTAACCACGCTAGATTAGGCCGACTGAGTGTCGGCTCGCGCATCATGCCTTCCTTCGAAGGAATGTGTACGTGCTAGCTCCGACTCGACTTGACATAACTTAGAAAAAGTAGATCTCCAGGGTTTGTGGGCCATATGAGATACCAATGTTCCTATTGTAATTCTATACATAAGCTAAAGTCTTCTTGTCGGAAAACACGGGGCCTCAAGAGATCTATGTCTGTGTGTTATAAAGTACCTATTCGCGCTTGGAACAATGGAAATTGTTTGTGTACGAAAAATTCGTGAAAGTTGGCGCTTGTACATCGTAGAACTGTCGCTTGCAAATACTGGTGGTCGATGAGTGCAGCTTTATAATGACATCACTTGAGTCGGCAACGGTTGGTAGCGATCAAATCGAGCAATAAAAACATATTTAGAAGACGAAGGCACGAACGGTCTAATGTACCCGGAAGCCTCACGCTGACACCTCGCTGTACAAGACGAAGCTGTCTTCCGTACTCTGCAGCAATACAGTATACCTTCACTTAACCTCTTGTGCATGTCCACGAAATAAGTATCGACGGTGTCACCTCTACACATCACTCGGAACCATCTATCGCCCAGTACTGTAGATCAGTGTCTAGGTATCTCACTCTACACCGCTGAATTCACGTCCCACCGTGTGACCTCACCCGTTGCTCGATGGTCATAGTTTTCATTCAAGCTCACGGAAACTTAAGCTAACTGTCAGCGTTCTACGACTAGCATTTGCTTAAGAGTAAGATCATCACGACGCTACTGCCGTCTTAGTCTTTGTTGTTGTACGGTCACTTCGTCAAACAGGCAGTAAGTACTACGGAATACGAAGAATGACGGTACGTATCTATCAACTGCAGCTCACAAAGGTTGAGAAAGGGACGTGGTTCTCGGGCATCGAGTATGAGACTACAGCATCTCCATGCTCCATCCCAACTGGGACGGTCCGCGAGCTGTACGGCTCCGCGTCCACGTCGGCAGGTCCCAAGCTCAAAGGGCGCACGGACGGGACTCCCACTCCGTCGCAAGTTGCGTTCTTACAATCATAGAAGATGTAGGGTTTGCTTGTTTTCGGTGTCGAGCTGGCTGTTGCAGCTCCGTTGATGGGCATTATCTTCTCTCTCGGCATGCTAAAGAATCTGTCATAGAGGCGTTGTGGGGCGACACCGTGCGATTTCGCCTATCCCGATATGCTCGGCAGCAATACGTGAGTAACAATCCTTCATTCTCTGTGGTAAGAGTCGGGCAGGATAATGTCTGCAAGCAAATGCTGTCATGATATTGTCAGCATGTAGAGACCATACAGGGGGCACTACTGATCCGACACTCGATGTGTTTCTTCTCTCTCCGTAGCTAAGAAGAAATAAGTTGCTCATGGCTTCACAAGCCAGCGTGACTTCGGGTTTTCCTACTGTTTAGAAGATATGCGGAGCTGTTTGTAATACAGAGGAACAGACCGGTTGAACGTGTCTATCTGTTCACGACCAGACAAGACCATTTTTTTAATGAAAATGTAGCGCCGTTACTGGAGCAATTCACGCTTCTACAACATCTTAATCTACTGCTCCACATGGAAGAGACGACGACAAAGCAAGTGGGATCGGCAATTCGTCAGCACTAATTTTGATCGCGATGAACAACATCGGAAAAATGGATGGTCGGAAGCCGCGCTGGAAGCGAGCGAGCTCGCCCGTCAGCCGGTGAGCAGGCGCTTGGACCTACTCTTCACGCATATTCGCAAAGTTACAAATCATCACAGTAGGATACAGTCACTCACGTCTTAGGCCGAGGAGCTCCTCTTCTGAAACAACACACCGGCGAATAGCTCCTGTCCTGGGAAACAGCTGGCACCACATCATTTATAGCCTTGCAAACTGCTATCCTGGAAGCCGATTCCGGCTCGCATCCTAATACGAGAGCTCTACTACCTTCTCCTTTCCGCAGTGGCGTCAATGACGACAAGTCAGCTGCAACCCCCCTGCACCCTTGACGGCTGGCTGTCAACTGCCAGCCAAGAGCTCTCTTGGAGGAGACTATCGTGAACGTCCGCTCGCTTTTTTAGCTTTCTTCACGCGTGTAACTTACCACGCCATCGACGAAACGACGCGAATAAACCGCTCATTCTCTCTCTCTCGCTCTTGCCGTTCCGACGTCACTATCAGCTGAATACCACCACCACCTGAATAGTTGTAGCAGACAGACATTGAAGCCTCCGTTTCGCACGTCATGGCAGACAGTAGCCACGCAGGCTGGCTTCAAATCAGCAAGGGAGACAAGAAATGGTCTGTGGACGCTGCGATTGGTTTCAAGGTCTCACCGTTTTGCAGCTGAGCTTGACCAGGGTCTTTACCGACCGCTCACCACACGGCAAGAGTGGGATGTCGCCGACGCCCGGAACGTGCTCCGGCCGTACCCATAACGACCAAAAACTGCTGTTGCCTTGACACCTCGTGGCCGTCGCAGTTAGGGCTCTCTTAGCCAGGCGGTTGACTGCTGCACGCCTTTGTCGCCCGCTGTGACCGGCTCCTTCCCAGCCACAACGCCTCTGCACAATGGGTGTCGCGTCCAAAATCTGGCTGGATCAGGCGCGTTAACAGCAGGTTTCCCATGGCAGCCGGGGCTCTTGCCGCTACCGGATGAAAAGAGTTCCCAGCTGACAGCAATCGAGCAGCCCGCTGCCCTTGCTGGTCGGTGACGACCGCCTGACTGTATACTACCAACAAGAGAAAGAGAGAGAGAAAGAGAGATAGAGAGAGAGCGAAAGAGATGAGGAGAGAAACAGGTAGCAAGTCGATATCTTATGTGGTGGTGGCTCCAAGATCACTGGCAACGAGACCATCTTATGCTTACGCACTAGGGAAATGGAGCACCCGTTTCGCCATGCGGGTCGACGGCGGGTAGATCATCAACGAATCGACCGACCGATAGCAAGTTTACGGACAAGTCAACGGAAAAGTGGGGAACCTAAATACTACTACAAGACGAAAACACACATACACAGACAGACAGACCGACACTGCTACACCACCAGGGACGGGTGTCACCTTTTTCTTTTCTTTCTCTCGCTTTGGCTGAATAGTCTACACGCCAGCTGCGATCAAGACCTGGAGTCTGTATGAGTGTGCGCATGTCTTTTTTCTTCGATTCTTTCTGAAAAAGCCACCGCTTTCCACGTCCGTTGGCAGCCGGCGTTATCTCGCTTCTTTTCTTTGCTTTTTCACCCCCGGACCACGTCCCGTCTCTGGGCACTCACGCCCTCACGCCTTTGCCAAAACGCCCGGTCGCCCTCACTCACTTATTCCCCAAATCACTCGAAAGCCGTCGCAACAGACAGACAGACAGTCAACCCAACCAACCACCAAATACACAACCAACCAGCCAGCGTCCGTACATACAGATACAGACTAGGGACGCGCAGCCGTTT
>JH598211.1:0-171997 GCA_000173235.2 Hyaloperonospora arabidopsidis Emoy2
AGCTTGATCCTAGTGCGAGTAAATTTCGCACTGAACATGATTTCTTCATCGATGCGTTCTTTAAGCATCAATGGTACAGTGGGAATCACAAGCGTGATGGTTCCTCATTGATTCAGGCATGGAACGCTTTCATCCACAACGTTGGTGAGATTGGGCGTGATGCCTGGCTAGACAAGCTATTGCTAGCTCGAAAACATTTTGAGAAATGGACCTCTACCGGTGCACGTTTGAAACTGCATCGGTTGTCAAGAGAGGCCGGGCTACCATGCCTCTCTTGGGGTGGTGCGTGCCAAAGTTGTGTGAATAACTTGGCACGAGCTCTAAAAGTAAGCCTACTCGATTAATGACCCCTGGTGGAGGGTACGTGTCACTCAACAGATGTATGAGGGAATAGCTAATTTGCAATCCCTCTACAAGCGCGCTGGGCGTTCGTTTCCCGATGGGCCTTCTTCGGCATCGAATGCGCCTTGTCATACTGCTCAACAAGGCTCAAAACATCAACCAGCGGTTGAGAGAGAGGCTACCAACTATCTGCCAAGGGTGGATACCCACGCCACCGGACGAGGTAAATCGTCCGACGTCCCTTCTCATCGCGGTGGTTCAACCAGCGCTCCACGAGGAAGCGTTGGCCACCGCGCGCATGAATGAATGGATGAGGCGGAGGAGGAAACCCGTTCTCAGACGGGTTTGCAGGTTCAATCTGATACTGTGAGCCATCTCGAGCGCGTAACGTGTGAGTTGCGCGAGGATATCGAGCACGAGAGGAGCAGACGTTTGGGTCTGGTCGACAATGTGACACGTCTCTCCTCGGAACGGGAGAGAGATCGATCATATTTTGCGTTTGCTCAGCTTGAAAACGAGCGGACTCAGCGTTATCTTCGCGACAAGCTAGTGGAAGCTCGTCAGGGTATCTCTCGGCTTCGCGGGGAGATATCGGAACTTCAGACTCGGGCTGATAGTCAGCACTGCGAACACAAGTATCTCTTGGAGATGCTTGAGCGCAAGGGATTTCTTCACCGGAAGAAGTCCCGTACTGGTGATAAGGCTTAAGGCAACCGACGTAGAACGTAGGATGCGTGCGCATCTTATGTGGCAGTTCAATCGTGTATGCGTTGCCTAAGCGGCGCGGCACACGAAATGGACCGATGAACTTGGGTAGTCACTATGTGTCGAGGTAAGTTTACCGTAGATAGTAGGACTAGGTCACCTTCATTGAATGAAAGAACATTTGCCCTTCCATTCTTGCCTGTGTATTTCTTTTATCGGTCCACTGCTTCAGCAATGGAATCTTGCACGAAACGGGCAACCATTTCGCGAGCCAGTATGAATTCATCTGCTGACTCGCTGTCTTTGGTTGTAGTGCGCTTGGAGCGCACTGTGGCAGGATCAGTGACCTGGGTAGTAATAGTATCCTCGCTCTTACTTTCCTCTTATTCACCGAAGTCGATGTGATCGACATCGGCGTCATACGTAGTGACCTCGTGGTCAGTACGTGATGAGTGAGAGCCGAGTTGGCGTTCACTCGAATGACTCCCTCCCCACCTCAAACTAGAGCTACACTCTGAAAAGGTGGGTAGGCGTGGGTGGCGCAAGCCATTCACGAAGAACGGTGTATGCGTCGTCGATGCATGCACCGAGTTGTTGATGGCGAATTCCACCATTGGCAAGAATTCGCTCCAATTCGTAAACGAATGGACATAATGCCGTAGGACTTCCTCAAGAACGCGGTTTGCACGTTCTGTCTGACCATCTGTTTCAGGGTGGTCAGAGGTCGACATCTGAAGGCGCGTTCCGAGTGTATTGAACACGGATCGCCAGAATTCTGCAGTGAACCGTGGGTCTCTATCAGAGACGAGTTCACGAGGCAACCCATGAAGACGAAAGATCGTGTCAATAAAAACACGAGCACATGCCGATGCATTGATAGATTCAGGTACAGCTACCAGGTGTACCATTTTACTGAATCTATCAACGAACACAAGAATACCTGTATTCTTGTGTGGGTCTGCGGGGAATTCAAAGACAAAGTCCATTGAGACTGATTCCCAGCATTCTGCCGGAATGGTCAAGGGTTGCAACGGCGCACGAGTGAAGGACCTGCCTTCACTCGTTGACATACTTCGCATGCACGGACGTACTTTCGCAAGAACTGATACTGGCGGGGACAGTAAAAGTCGTGACTAACTGTGAGATATGTCTTCTCTCGACGATGTCCACCAGTAGGTGCATCGTGATACTCATACATGATGCGCAGTCGCAGGTCCCCATGGTCCAGTACGACGACACGAGGCGTGTCGCCGGCAACGGCTGTATACTTCAGTAAGCCATTGTGGACTGTATATCTATCCGTGGAGGATCGATGTACTGGGGAAACCTTTTAAGGGATCGACGGATGGTTGCGAGAGATGACCCATCAAACACACCATCGCCGGATCGTACGCCTTGCGTATGTCTTCGAATGAGGTTGACGACGGGACAATCGACGTCAACACCGCGACAGTGGTCGGACCAGTGTCGGGTTGCGCAGCCGGTTCGAAATCGGGCCGGCGCGAAAGAGCATCAGCGACGACATTCAGTCGTCCTGGTTTATTCTACGGAGAAGTTATACTCCGCAAAGAACGACAGCCACCTCGCCATTCGTTGCGAGAGGTGTGGACTGTTAACGGCTGTGCGTAAGGACGCATGGTCCGTGTATACGATGAAGGGTCTATCACCTAGTAGGTAGACCCTGAATTTTGCCAAAGCATACTTCATGGCAAGGAGTTCCTTTTCATGGACTGGGTAGTTACGTTCAGCCGGTTTCAGCTGACGTGACTGATAGCAGACGACACGCTCAGCACCGTCTGTGTCATACTGCGATAGTGCACATCCGATGGCAAAATCACTTGCATCGCAGACCACATGAAATGGTCTGTCTTGGTCTGCAATCGCCAAAACTGGCGAGCGTATCAAGCTTTGCTTGATACCTTGAAAGAGCGCTGGTAATCAGCACTCCATGCCCACTTCTCGTTCTTTTTCAATGAACGAGAGAGATGAACAGTCATCTCGGCGTAATTGTGCGAGTATTTGTGCAAATACGCCGCCAGGCCAAGGAACTTTCGAAGTCCTTTTACATCGGTAGGCACCGGCCAGTCAGTGATCGCCTTGATCTTTTCCAGATCGGGCCGAACGCCGTGCTTACCCACGATACATCTAAGAAGTGGTATTTCGCTTGCAGCAAATATACACTTCTTGAGGTTGGCATACAACTTATGCTCACGCATCAGCGTAAGAACCTTTCGGACGTGGAGTTGGTGGACTTCCACATCCGTCTGTCCATCATAGCCCGGCTATGGACGAACACTTCATCGAAATAGCTAGGTGCGAATTCTTGCACTGATCTCAACAGATTTGTTACACATCTGTTGAACGTAGCAGGGGCATTACTCAGCCCTTATGGCATTACTAACCACTCCCAAAGCATACCGCTTGGGGTGCTCACTGCTGTATAAGGAATGTCCTTTTCGCGCATAAGGATCTGATAGAACCCGTCCATCAGATCCGTCGATGAAAAGATGGTACTCCTTGACATACCATCTATAATGACATCCTTCCTCGGTATCGGCGCTTGAGCCGGTACAGTGGCAGCATTCAACTTGTTGAAGGCATGTACTATCCGCCATCCTCCTGTGGCCTTTCGGACACAGAAGGTCGGAGAGCTATGTGGGGAAGTAGATTCCCTCACATGATCCGCTGCCAAGCGATCGGCAAAGAATTTGTCAATCGCTAGTACTTGTTCACGAGGCAATGGCCATTACTTCATTCCACAGTACTTTGAACGTGGTTTCAGGTCTATCCCGTGACGAGTACCCTTATCCTTGGGTAACTCGCACAGCACTGTTTCTGGGAACACATCATTCAATTCCATCAAATCATCGTAGAGGATTTGTCTTGAGCGATTCCCACAATTGGGATGTGTATCGCTCAATCCGAGTCTTCTCATCAAGTACACTCTCGTCCATTGATGAGCTGCTGAGAACCCTTTCGTTCTCAGCGAATACCATTGCCGACCAAATATCGGTTAACTACTCGTCTTCCGCGACGAGTACGCAAATCTGCTTGACTTTGCCACTACGCAGATCAAGCAAGAACCTTTTCTGTTCGAGCGTGGGCAATAGAATGATCTCCGAAGTTGTCTTCGGAGGCGCGATCAGATCAAGTTGGTAAGTTCCTACACTTGATCCGTCATTGACTAGGACATTTAATGTCTCTGTTGTCTCCTGGAAACTTATTTCCACAGTTGGGCGGGGGCTTATTCCCTCACTAGCCTCTATGGCTATCTTGTCATCTGGCACGAGTGGAATTGCTCCCTCGTTATCCTCTGGCGGTGGTTTCGCTTCCCCGACCAGGTCTTCTACGTGCGATTCTCCAATCGCACTAAGATCATCGTATTGCCAATCATTGGCAATCGGTTCATTTCCACTTGGGTGTTGACCGTTTGGAGGACACCCATGCCCCAGTCCATTCGACTTATTCGGGTGGTGGGCCTTCGGCGCGACCTGCGTCTCAATGCAGTCGCCGGAATCTGGCTTCATGGTGTGGCGATCAGCCACTCCATGGCCATGTGCAGTCGTACTATCGACCGAACCACACGCGAGGCCATCGCACTCGCCCGTAGTACACCCACATGTTAGTGGGCGCTCCATGGCGTTCATCAGATGGCCATCTGATGAACAAGTGACAGGCATATCGACTGTTCGTCGATGCCAGCTGACTTGTGGCTCGTACCTTCTGAGCCACGGCAGTCCAAGGATGACATCAAATTTGTCATCCAAGTCTAATATGATGAAGTCATCATTGTATTGGACTCCCTTCAGTGTATATGTAATACTCACTACACGTTTCATCACTGTTACGGATGCGCCTGTCGCGAGGCGCACCGTCATCCTCGTTGGAGGTATTTATAGCTCAACATATTCGAGATCTCTTTTGTCTAGCGATTGGCGTTGTACAAAGTTATTCGACGCCCCACAATCGACTAGAGCTCAAAGCGACATGCCTTGTGTCACTTCGAGTTTCAAGGTTATGAGGGAAACCTCATTACCAGAAGCAGCAACACACAATGACTGAGTGTTGGGAGCAACTTTCGTCAAGAGGCCTGCAAAATCACTTGACGTTGCTGGATCAGTAGGGTGCTCCGCACCTACTGACCCTGACCGTTTTTGGCTGTCCGTTACGTTGTTGCGTTTTCACAACAATGTCAGACCCACGCCTTGGACCTCGCTTGGCCGCTTGGCGGTTACTGTTTCCTGTGGTACGTGATACCGCGCTCGGGGCACTGCATTCATATGCGTAATGCCCTGTCTTCTGAAATCTATTGCATTTCTGCAATTTCTTATAGTTGTTAACACGAGAGCTCTTGCTCCTCGTGTTACAGAGGTCCATTGGTTCTGGGCCTCCATTTTCCTGTCTTCTCGATGGAAGATAGGAATTCGAACTCGCGTGAGCCTGTTTCACGCTGAATTTCTCCTGTTTCGCAACCCTTATTGCCTCTTCTAGGGTGTTGAACTCCAATCGAAACAGGTAGGTTTTAACAGGAGCATCAGTTAGACCCTGTATGAGCAACGTAATCAACGTTTGTTGGTTCAGTGGGTCGACTGTTATGCAACTGATAATGTGACATATGTACTAAATGTACGAGTGTACGTCACGTTTACCTTGCTTGATTCTAAGGAGTTCAGAGCAAGCCCTGAACTTCGCTCGAGGCGGCTCAAAATTTTGCCTTAGCAGGGACTTGAAGACTTCCGACGACCCAAAGACATACGGGTCGTGTAACTTAAGGCCCAAGGCCCACGTCTTTGCAAGCCCTGCCAAGTTCGATTGAGCAAATGCGATCTGCATTTCCTCATCGACGATATAACGAGCCCTTATGGCATCGTCTAGTTCCACGAGCCATCTCAATAGAGAGTCTTCATCGGCTCCCTTGTACTTTGAAGATGTTAATCTTTAGAGTCTCGGGTCGACGTGTATACGTTGACCCGGTAGAAGTGGCCTGCTGCTGACTCAACAGTTCAAACTGTTTAGCACTATGTTCTCTCAACAGCTCTGTCTGTTGAGAACCTTGTTGGTGAAGCAAGGTTACTTTTTCCCGTACGGCGTCAAGTTCATTCTGAATGAACTTGGCGATGGTGGCGTGCTGTCCGTCTGGCCACAGGGCGGACAGCAGTGCGCCAACGGCTTCTTGCCCTATTGTTGAAATCAAGCGTTCGACAGCGTCCCATTCGATTTGACTCAAATGGGAGTAGCTTTCATACGTGGGATGAAAATCATCCCCTTCATCATCCAACATGCTCATGGTGGTTGAACGGACTACGAAGTGCCAACAGGGGTAACGGGGCACACTTTATTCAAGTAACTGAAAAAACCTTGCACTGCTGGTGCAAGGGTGTGTGCTTCCGACTACCTCACGTACACGTACGTGCAGAGGAAGATTGCTATACGGAGTAAGCGTACTCAGTAAAGATATCAGATAGGGATTTATTACAAGGATTAACTATACTAGAACTGTATTTAGTATAGTTAACCCTTGTAATAAATCCCTATTTGACTTCATTTAACTAGGTCTAAATACAAACATGTATTATAACTATCTGCGCGCCACTCATTGCGTGCTTCTGTCGTGGCTAGACTTTATTGGTTGATACCTCGATCCTGTATCAACCAATGAGCAGTGTGTTACATCTGCGTGGCAATATTATCTATTAGGATAATATTGTGTTCGTCCTACCGCAATATTCGTATTTGATATTTACCTTATGTAAATTATCATGTAACGGAGGCACCACTTTACACAACAGGTCGCAAGCGTAAGTCGCGCGTTGACATCAAATACTACACGAAACCGTTCGCACCGCAGAACTATCGCAGTCACAATACGACTCAGCATGGAAAGGCCTGGGCAAAGTACCGTGAGCTGTGTAACGCGGAGAAGCGCGAATACATCACTGGGAAGACGAAGATCATGAACACGTTGCATCATTACCGCGAAGTTGAAGGTGACACTATGGAATTCAAAGTTTCGCGGCCAATCGTCGAGACCATCAGCAGCAGCATGTTCTTCCGTAACGACGAAATGCTGGACAATGCCCAAGACGTCGATGAAGACGACCTCGTGGCGTCTGACGCAGCAAAGGCAGTAGCCAAGAAAATCTCCAAGAAGTCCAGCGAGAAGGCGCATCCGATGAAGCTGTTCGTCAAGGACTCGGAGACTGAGAAGTACTTCATTACTATCAAGAATGTGATACGTTACGAACTCGCATTGGACCACGTGGTAAGCAGCATGTCATTCAGGCAGGCGGCCATGGCAATCGAACACGCCAAGCGACGCACGCAAACGCCGAAGCTCGCAGGCATTAACAGTTTGATGGTCGGTCAGTTCATTAGCGCCCTTGTCGCGTCAAACTTGCGACGAATTGCGGACTTCGTGGGTGACGCGTCCGTCTGGGCCTATTCGTTCGCGTGTGATGGCAGCACGCATTGCGGCCAGTCGTTCTTTAACATGCGTTTGCGATTCTGCCACCGCGGCGTCCTGGTCAACTTGCACCTCGTCGCCATCCCAATGTTCGACAGGCATACATCGCAGATCATATTTGATACGGTCTGCAAGTTTATGGACGCGTTGTACGGATCGTGGCATGGCAAATTGCTTTGCATTGCTTCGGACGGCGAGAGGGCAATCACTTGCCGCCATGCCGGCTTGGTCACTCGATTTTGCGCTGGAGCTGAGCATCCTGTCCTTCGTATTTGGTGCGCGCCTCATCAAATTGATTTGGAGCACTTGTCCGCCAATGTGTTCCAAGGCGAATGGATCGCCAAAGCGCAAGCGTTCAGCGTCTTTCTGCGTGCTCAGAAAAGCTTGATCACCGAGATGAATGTCAACTGCCCGAAGATGACTACTCGCTGGGTCCATTATAGCATCGTGCTGATCTTTTTCATCACATACATGCAAATACTGGTCAACTAAGCGGCTGATCATCAGAAGTTCGTCCCGCCGTCGCCGTTCTGGTGGACATGACGTACGCTGCGTCTCCTGCCATTAGTAGTGTCAAAAAGACAATCGTAGTAATGCAGAACAAGGCGCTCCTGATAGCGCAGCAGGACGAGCGCATTGTCAATTTAATTGGATCGCTTGTCGCGATGTTGAGCATTGACTCGACCGTGAACTGATGGAAGGCTATTTGGTAACAGTGGCATGCGCATCGCCTATACGGACATTGTCGCTCACATCGAAGACCAGGGCTCTTAGCCAACGCAGCTATTGAAGGCGCTGAGCAACGACGAGAAGCTAGCCGTCGTACGCGAGGTCGCTACCTACGCGATGAACCTGGTGCTCACCCTGCAGAGCGTGCGAGTAGAGCGCGACCCAAAAAATCTGTCTCGCGCGCAAGATGCATCGCCTGTCCTGCCTGCGCAGCTCGTCAAGCTGTCGCCGCGAATGTTCGTCAAAACCGTTCTGGCGCCGCACCGTGAGCATCTTGTGAAAACAAGGACGGATGAGTGGATTGATGAGGTTGAGTAAGACCACAGGCTGATTCGCAAATCGAACGACGAAGACGAAGAGTTACGCGCCGTCATCGACAAGCACGACGTGAACACGTTTTCTGACGAGGCATGGGCGTCTCGCAGGGCGGTCAATTCGAATGTTTGCGTGCGTTCTGCGGCGGTCTAGCGAATGTGTTCGCAAACACGTCGTCGTCGAATTTCTTTTTTCATTTTAAAATTGGAAATGAATACAAACCGCACGTGCTTAATGCACCTCTCGCTGGAAGGCATCTTCCAGACGAAGCAGCGGGATGTTCTTGACACGTTGACACAGCGCATGGCACATACATAAACCACGTTATGGAAATCCATATTCTAGTGAGAAAACTAGCCTAGTTTATTTAGATTATGGAAATCCACATCTTTATTAGGCCTGGACTATATAGACACAGAGGAGTGGACAATACACTTGGGGAGAAATCCAGTACGTGGGGGAAATGGAAAGTAAATTCATTCTTATAAAACCCTAATATATGTCTCCGGTTAAAACTGATTTAACCTCGCATCACTCTTCGTCTTGTGTCACTCGCGACAGTGACCGTCACATCAGCACGACGATGAACCGTCACCTGATGTCCCACCTACAACACTCCTCCTCGACGATTAGTTTCCAATGTTGGCCTTGGCCACGAGAAATTGAAACTTCTTCGTCGAAATAGCCTTGGTCAGGAAATCAGCGAGTTGTAACTTGGTTATAATATACTTCAACTGAATGATCTTGTTGATTGATCACGTACAAAGTGATATCGTACATCAATTTGCTTCTCACGACTGTGATTTCCTTCATTTTTTGCGATCCCAATCGAGCTTTGATTGTCCTCGACCTCCAGCAATAGACGTTTTGACTGCAACACTTTCTGAATGCACAACGAAGTGCCACATATTCGGCTTCCGCAGTACTTAGAGACACACTAGGTTGTAATTCGACTTGAAATGACTGGAGAGTTGTTCATCATCACCATCACGCCTGATGTCGAACGTCGATTGTCCTTGTTACTTCCCCAGTCAGCATTACTATATACACTAATCTTTAGCACCCCAGGCTTGCTCTGATAGCAAATAACACTTGTTATAGTCGACTTCCGGTAAAGAAGTACGCAAATAGCTGCATTCCAGTGCTCGTCGCTTAGAGTCTCCAGGTGGCGAAATAATTGACACACTGCGAACGCAATATTGGGTCTTGATCCAGTTTTCATGTATAGAAGTAACCGCACCAGAGATCGAAATGGGCGATTCTCCATTCGTGGGTCCTTCCTTTCACACTTGACCACGATTTGGCGTTCCACACTCGTATTTTATGCCGGTTTGGCATCGACTTGGTTGAACTTTTCAACCATTCTGGTAATGCATGCGCTCTGACTGATCTTAAGTTGGTTCGCGCCCACCTCGTATTCCACTTCGATACCGAGAATAAATCGCACTTTGCCCAGTGACTTGAGTCGGAAACGACTCGGCAGTTCATCTGCAACTTTCTTGATAGAGTCAAACGACAACCCACCAATAAGCATGTCGTCGACATACAACGTCACGTATATCTATGATGAATTATCATCGCGACGACCAAACACACACGTATCCGAAACACACGCTGCTAAACCCATGTTCTTGAAAACGCTTGAAATCGTCCTGAACCACGTTGCAGCAGCTTATTTTAGTACGTACAGGCTTTGATTGGATTTTAAAACTTCTTTTGGTTGCATGTCGACGCCTTGAGGTGTGCAAATATACACATTTTCTTCAAAAACGCAATTGATGAAAGTAGTATCAACATTATATTGGTGAATTGTCATTCCATTGTGACAACAAACAGCCAAAAAATTGCGAATTGAATTTATGTTTGCGACCGGTGAATATGTTTCGTAATAGTCCACTCCATAGGTTTGTCCATAACCCAATGCCACAAGTCGAGCTTTGAATCGTTTAATATCACCATGTTCGCTACATTTGATTGCTAAAACCCACTTGGTTCCAATCACCTTTTTGTTTGGAGATTTCTCCACTGCTGTCCATGTCTTCTTTTCTTTAAGTGCCTTCAATTCGCTCTTGACCGCATCGCTCCACATCTTGGATTGAGGAGACGCTATTGCATCTTAGTATGTCGATGGAGTCTCGAGCGCTGCATTTGCTTGCTCATACTCTATGCGATATCATTTTGACGCACGAGCCTCGGGTTCATCACTGCACGACGTTGCAAGTATATTCGATATCCCGACTGGAACCAAAGCTTGATCTTCATAGTTAGATGGTGGTAGCACAAGCGGGGCATTTCGTTCACCATGTTGAAATGATTGCACGCCTACGAAACCATTGACATTATCCTAGTCCTCCCTGAGCACAATTTCCCGAGTGGCTCCCATTCGAGATCAATTGGCTCCGTGAAAACATCATCAATATCGAAAGCAGAATCAGGCACACTATTAAAATCCTGGCGTGGAATCAGAAACTATAATTCTTTTGTATGTGAAATTGTTTGATCGGTGCCAGCCTGATCCAAAACCATCGGTTTAACGTCAAGTAGCCATGACAGTTAAATGCACAATGTCTGCGTCGTCATCATCTTCGTAATTCACACGTGCAGTAGCAGGTAAATCTCAAATCACTTGCACATACTTGGACTTCGGCAGCTCTGGTAACGTCACTGATCGCGTGAGCTCCATTTATCAGAGTAGAAATTCCAAACGCGATATCCTATGACGTCATGTGAGTACCCCAAAAGCGTGCAACGAAATGTCTTTTTGTCCATTTCGAGACGTTTTGTCTTTGCAATGTGAGCGTAACCTCTTGAACTAAACACTCGCATGTGAGAAAAATCTTATAACGGGGTTACACAATGGTTGTAATAACCAGGTACATTGGTGTGGTACACACAGAAAGAGATCAGTATCACTCATAAGGCATACTTTTGTATCACATAGGCTAAGCAATAATACCGTACCCTATCAGTTATGATGAGAGGATATCTATCGTAATAGGGTCTTCATAGAGGCGACGTAGTTCTGGTGTGGTACACAAGAAGAACTACGATGAGGACTAGTCGATTAGGTAGTATAGTTTTGAAGGTAAATGAAACGGAGTGCCTCCGTTACATGATAATTTACATAAGGTAAATATCAAGTATGACTATTGTGTTAGGACGAACACAATATTATCCTAATAGATAATATTGCCCCGCAGATGTAACACACTGCTCATTGGTTGATACAGGATCGAGGTATCAACCAATAAAGTCTAGCCACGACAGAAGCACGCAATGAGTGGCGCGCAGATAGTTATAATACATGTTTGTATTTAGACCTAGTTAAATGAAGTCAAATAGGGATTTATTACAAGGGTTAACTATACTAAATACAGTTCTAGTATAGTTAATCCTTGTAATAAATCCCTATCTGATATCTTTACTGAGTACGCTTACTCCGTATAGCAATCTTCCTCTGCACGTACGTGTACGTGAGGTAGTCGGAAGCACACACCCTTGCACCAGCAGTGCAAGGTTTTTTCAGTTACTTGAATAAAGTGTGCCCCGTTACCCCTGTTGGCACTTCGTAGTCCGTTCAACCACCATGAGCATGTTGGATGATGAAGGGGATGATTTTCATCCCACGTATGAAAGCTACTCCCATTTGAGTCAAATCGAATGGGACGCTGTCGAACGCTTGATTTCAACAATAGGGCAAGAAGCCGTTGGCGCACTGCTGTCCGCCCTGTGGCCAGACGGACAGCACGCCACCATCGCCAAGTTCATTCAGAATGAACTTGACGCCGTACGGGAAAAAGTAACCTTGCTTCACCAACAAGGTTCTCAACAGACAGAGCTGTTGAGAGAACATAGTGCTAAACAGTTTGAACTGTTGAGTCAGCAGCAGGCCACTTCTACCGGGTCAACGTATACACGTCGACCCGAGACTCTAAAGATTAACATCTTCAAAGTACAAGGGAGCCGATGAAGACTCTCTATTGAGATGGCTCGTGGAACTAGACGATGCCATAAGGGCTCGTTATATCGTCGATGAGGAAATGCAGATCGCATTTGCTCAATCGAACTTGGCAGGGCTTGCAAAGACGTGGGCCTTGGGCCTTAAGTTACACGACCCGTATGTCTTTGGGTCGTCGGAAGTCTTCAAGTCCCTGCTAAGGCAAAATTTTGAGCCGCCTCGAGCGAAGTTCAGGGCTTGCTCTGAACTCCTTAGAATCAAGCAAGGTAAACGTGACGTACACTCGTACATTTAGTACATATGTCACATTATCAGTTGCATAACAGTCGACCCACTGAACCAACAAACGTTGATTACGTTGCTCATACAGGGTCTAACTGATGCTCCTGTTAAAACCTACCTGTTTCGATTGGAGTTCAACACCCTAGAAGAGGCAATAAGGGTTGCGAAACAGGAGAAATTCAGCGTGAAACAGGCTCACGCGAGTTCGAATTCCTATCTTCCATCGAGAAGACAGGAAAATGGAGGCCCAGAACCAATGGACCTCTGTAACACGAGGAGCAAGAGCTCTCGTGTTAACAACTATAAGAAATTGCAGAAATGCAATAGATTTCAGAAGACAGGGCATTACGCATATGAATGCAGTGCCCCGAGCGCGGTATCACGTACCACAGGAAACAGTAACCGCCAAGCGGCCAAGCGAGGTCCAAGGCGTGGGTCTGACATTGTTGTGAAAACGCAACAACGTAACGGACAGCCAAAAACGGTCAGGGTCAGTAGGTGCGGAGCACCCTACTGATCCAGCAACGTCAAGTGATTTTGCAGGCCTCTTGACGAAAGTTGCTCCCAACACTCAGTCATTGTGTGTTGCTGCTTCTGGTAATGAGGTTTCCCTCATAACCTTGAAACTCGAAGTGACACAAGGCATGTCGCTTTGAGCTCTAGTCGATTGTGGGGCGTCGAATAACTTTGTACAACGCCAATCGCTAGACAAAAGAGATCTCGAATATGTTGAGCTATAAATACCTCCAACGAGGATGACGGTGCGCCTCGCGACAGGCGCATCCGTAACAGTGATGAAACGTGTAGTGAGTATTACATATACACTGAAGGGAGTCCAATACAATGATGACTTCATCATATTAGACTTGGATGACAAATTTGATGTCATCCTTGGACTGCCGTGGCTCAGAAGGTACGAGCCACAAGTCAGCTGGCATCGACGAACAGTCGATATGCCTGTCACTTGTTCATCAGATGGCCATCTGATGAACGCCATGGAGCGCCCACTAACATGTGGGTGTACTACGGGCGAGTGCGATGGCCTCGCGTGTGGTTCGGTCGATAGTACGACTGCACATGGCCATGGAGTGGCTGATCGCCACACCATGAAGCCAGATTCCGGCGACTGCATTGAGACGCAGGTCGCGCCGAAGGCCCACCACCCGAATAAGTCGAATGGACTGGGGCATGGGTGTCCTCCAAACGGTCAACACCCAAGTGGAAATGAACCGATTGCCAATGATTGGCAATACGATGATCTTAGTGCGATTGGAGAATCGCACGTAGAAGACCTGGTCGGGGAAGCGAAACCACCGCCAGAGGATAACGAGGGAGCAATTCCACTCGTGCCAGATGACAAGATAGCCATAGAGGCTAGTGAGGGAATAAGCCCCCGCCCAACTGTGGAAATAAGTTTCCAGGAGACAACAGAGACATTAAATGTCCTAGTCAATGACGGATCAAGTGTAGGAACTTACCAACTTGATCTGATCGCGCCTCCGAAGACAACTTCGGAGATCATTCTATTGCCCACGCTCGAACAGAAAAGGTTCTTGCTTGATCTGCGTAGTGGCAAAGTCAAGCAGATTTGCGTACTCGTCGCGGAAGACGAGTAGTTAACCGATATTTGGTCGGCAATGGTATTCGCTGAGAACGAAAGGGTTCTCAGCAGCTCATCAATGGACGAGAGTGTACTTGATGAGAAGACTCGGATTGAGCGATACACATCCCAATTGTGGGAATCGCTCAAGACAAATCCTCTACGATGATTTGATGGAATTGAATGATGTGTTCCCAGAAACAGTGCTGTGCGAGTTACCCAAGGATAAGGGTACTCGTCACGGGATAGACCTGAAACCACGTTCAAAGTACTGTGGAATGAAGTAATGGCCATTGCCTCGTGAACAAGTACTAGCGATTGACAAATTCTTTGCCGATCGCTTGGCAGCGGATCATGTGAGGGAATCTACTTCCCCACATAGCTCTCCGACCTTCTGTGTCCGAAAGGCCACAGGAGGATGGCGGATAGTACATGCCTTCAACAAGTTGAATGCTGCCACTGTACCGGCTCAAGCGCCGATACCGAGGAAGGATGTCATTATAGATGGTATGTCAAGGAGTACCATCTTTTCATCGACGGATCTGATGGACGGGTTCTATCAGATCCTTATGCGCGAAAAGGACATTCCTTATACAGCAGTGAGCACCCCAAGCGGTATGCTTTGGGAGTGGTTAGTAATGCCATAAGGGCTGAGTAATGCCCCTGCTACGTTCAACAGATGTGTAACAAATCTGTTGAGATCAGTGCAAGAATTCGCACCTAGCTATTTCGATGAAGTGTTCGTCCATAGCCGGGCTATGATGGACAGACGGATGTGGAAGTCCACCAACTCCACGTCCGAAAGGTTCTTACGCTGATGCGTGAGCATAAGTTGTATGCCAACCTCAAGAAGTGTATATTTGCTGCAAGCGAAATACCACTTCTTAGATGTATCGTGGGTAAGCACGGCGTTCGGCCCGATCTGGAAAAGATCAAGGCGATCACTGACTGGCCGGTGCCTACCGATGTAAAAGGACTTCGAAAGTTCCTTGGCCTGGCGGCGTATTTGCACAAATACTCGCACAATTACGCCGAGATGACTGTTCATCTCTCTCGTTCATTGAAAAAGAACGAGAAGTGGGCATGGAGTGCTGATTACCAGCGCTCTTTCAAGGTATCAAGCAAAGCTTGATACGCTCGCCAGTTTTGGCGATTGCAGACCAAGACAGACCATTTCATGTGGTCTGCGATGCAAGTGATTTTGCCATCGGATGTGCACTATCGCAGTATGACACAGACGGTGCTGAGCGTGTCGTCTGCTATCAGTCACGTCAGCTGAAACCGGCTGAACGTAACTACCCAGTCCATGAAAAGGAACTCCTTGCCATGAAGTATGCTTTGGCAAAATTCAGGGTCTACCTACTAGGTGATAGACCCTTCATCGTATACACGGACCATGCGTCCTTACGCACAGCCGTTAACAGTCCACACCTCTCGCAACGAATGGCGAGGTGGCTGTCGTTCTTTGCGGAGTATAACTTCTCCGTAGAATAAACCAGGACGACTGAATGTCGTCGCTGATGCTCTTTCGCGCCGGCCCGATTTCGAACCGGCTGCGCAACCCGACACTGGTCCGACCACTGTCGCGGTGTTGACGTCGATTGTCCCGTCGTCAACCTCATTCGAAGACATACGCAAGGCGTACGATCCGGCGATGGTGTGTTTGATGGGTCATCTCTCGCAACCATCCGTCGATCCCTTAAAAGGTTTCCCCAGTACATCGATCCTCCACGGATAGATATACAGTCCACAATGGCTTACTGAAGTATACAGCCGTTGCCGGCGACACGCCTCGTGTCGTCGTACTGGACCATGGGGACCTGCGACTGCGCATCATGTATGAGTATCACGATGCACCTACTGGTGGACATCGTCGAGAGAAGACATATCTCACAGTTAGTCACGACTTTTACTGTCCCCGCCAGTATCAGTTCTTGCGAAAGTACGTCCGTGCATGCGAAGTATGTCAACGAGTGAAGGCAGGTCCTTCACTCGTGCGCCGTTGCAACCCTTGACCATTCCGGCAGAATGCTGGGAATCAGTCTCAATGGACTTTGTCTTTGAATTCCCCGCAGACCCACACAAGAATACAGGTATTCTTGTGTTCGTTGATAGATTCAGTAAAATGGTACACCTGGTAGCTGTACCTGAATCTATCAATGCATCGGCATGTGCTCGTGTTTTTATTGACACGATCTTTCGTCTTCATGGGTTGCCTCGTGAACTCGTCTCTGATAGAGACCCACGGTTCACTGCAGAATTCTGGCGATCCGTGTTCAATACACTCGGAACGCGCCTTCAGATGTCGACCTCTGACCACCCTGAAACAGATGGTCAGACAGAACGTGCAAACCGCGTTCTTGAGGAAGTCCTACGGCATTATGTCCATTCGTTTACGAATTGGAGCGAATTCTTGCCAATGGTGGAATTCGCCATCAACAACTCGGTGCATGCATCGACGACGCATACACCGTTCTTCGTGAATGGCTTGCGCCACCCACGCCTACCCACCTTTTCAGAGTGTAGCTCTAGTTTGAGGTGGGGAGGGAGTCATTCGAGTGAACGCCAACTCGGCTCTCACTCATCACGTACTGACCACGAGGTCACTACGTATGACGCCGATGTCGATCACATCGACTTCGGTGAATAAGAGGAAAGTAAGAGCGAGGATACTATTACTACCCAGGTCACTGATCCTGCCACAGTGCGCTCCAAGCGCACTACAACCAAAGACAGCGAGTCAGCAGATGAATTCATACTGGCTCGCGAAATGGTTGCCCGTTTCGTGCAAGATTCCATTGCTGAAGAAGTGGACCGATAAAAGAAATACACAGGCAAGAATGGAAGGGCAAATGTTCTTTCATTCAATGAAGGTGACCTAGTCCTACTATCTACGGTAAACTTACCTCGACACATAGTGACTACCCAAGTTCATCGGTCCATTTCGTGTGCTGCGCCGCTTAGGCAACGCATACACGATTGAACTGCCACATAAGATGCGCACGCATCCTACGTTCTACGTCGGTTGCCTTAAGCCTTATCACCAGTACGGGACTTCTTCCGGTGAAGAAATCCCTTGCGCTCAAGCATCTCCAAGAGATACTTGTGTTCGCAGTGCTGACTATCAGCCCGAGTCTGAAGTTCCGATATCTCCCCGCGAAGCCGAGAGATACCCTGACGAGCTTCCACTAGCTTGTCGCGAAGATAACGCTGAGTCCGCTCGTTTTCAAGCTGAGCAAACGCAAAATATGATCGATCTCTCTCCCGTTCCGAGGAGAGACGTGTCACATTGTCGACCAGACCCAAACGTCTGCTCCTCTCGTGCTCGATATCCTCGCGCAACTCACACGTTACGCGCTCGAGATGGCTCACAGTATCAGATTGAACCTGCAAACCCGTCTGAGAACGGGTTTCCTCCTCCGCCTCATCCATTCATTCATGCGCGCGGTGGCCAACGCTTCCTCGTGGAGCGCTGGTTGAACCACCGCGATGAGAAGGGACGTCGGACGATTTACCTCGTCCGGTGGCGTGGGTATCCACCCTTGGCAGATAGTTGGTAGCCTCTCTCTCAACCGCTGGTTGATGTTTTGAGCCTTGTTGAGCAGTATGACAAGGCGCATTCGATGCCGAAGAAGGCCCATCGGGAAACGAACGCCCAGCGCGCTTGTAGAGGGATTGCAAATTAGCTATTCCCTCATACATCTGTTGAGTGACACGTACCCTCCACCAGGGGTCATTAATCGAGTAGGCTTACTTTTAGAGCTCGTGCCAAGTTATTCACACAACTTTGGCACGCACCACCCCAAGAGAGGCATGGTAGCCCGGCCTCTCTTGACAACCGATGCAGTTTCAAACGTGCACCGGTAGAGGTCCATTTCTCAAAATGTTTTCGAGCTAGCAATAGCTTGTCTAGCCAGGCATCACGCCCAATCTCACCAACGTTGTGGATGAAAGCGTTCCATGCCTGAATCAATGAGGAACCATCACGCTTGTGATTCCCACTGTACCATTGATGCTTAAAGAACGCATCGATGAAGAAATCATGTTCAGTGCGAAATTTACTCGCACTAGGATCAAGCTTATGAAGCTTTGATGAATCGAATAACTCTATTCGATAACGATCACTCGTTTTGTCAGACAGACGAGCCAAAACTCTCTGAGGAGGTAGCCACGGCTTCTTTTTGGGAGAAACACGCAAGATGTTTGAGATCCACAGTCTCTTGTCTGGTGTCAATAGAAGTACCGACACCAGGATCATCACTCGGACTCTGATGCATAATTGCATCACCGTCACGGTCGTTCCGATGGCTCAACTCGCTTTCGGTAGAACGCCTCTGTCTCGGAGACGGAGGGTCGGACTCGTCGGACGATCCGAAGATGTCACGACGATCACCAAGGCTTAAAGTGATTCGAGAAGCCAACTTAGTCGGCTCCGGTTTAGCCAACTCTGGCTCTTGCTTGGCTTTCGCCTCCTTCGAGTCGGCCTCACCGTCAGACTCTCCAGAGTATATGAGCTCAAGCTCATAATCTCCGATGTCACGCGGTGCATCACCGCGTGCGCCTGCAGCAGCGACTGCAGCAGACTGAGTCGCGGAAGCACCAGACGAACGTACGTCAGCTGCTTCGGGTGTTCCTGTCTCTCCTGCCGCAGCAGAGCGACGTCTCATGGCTGCGTTCTCAGCAGGTTTGGCTGCACACCGCATGGACCATGCGATGAGAATGAAGAATGGATGGATTGGACAACAGTGCTCCCCTGTCCCAGAGCCACTCAAAAGTGTCATTCAATAGTCAATCAGTCACTAATGGTTAAGGGGGGGGTGATGTAACGGGGTGCCTCCGTTACATGATAATTTACATAAGGTAAATATCAAGTATGACTATTGTGTTAGGACGAACACAATATTATCCTAATAGATAATATTGCCCCGCAGATGTAACACACTGCTCATTGGTTGATACAGGATCGAGGTATCAACCAATAAAGTCTAGCCACGACAGAAGCACGCAATGAGTGGCGCGCAGATAGTTATAATACATGTTTGTATTTAGACCTAGTTAAATGAAGTCAAATAGGGATTTATTACAAGGGTTAACTATACTAAATACAGTTCTAGTATAGTTAATCCTTGTAATAAATCCCTATCTGATATCTTTACTGAGTACGCTTACTCCGTATAGCAATCTTCCTCTGCACGTACGTGTACGTGAGGTAGTCGGAAGCACACACCCCTGCACTGTCAGCAGTGCAAGGTTTTTTCAGTTAAATGAATAAGGTGTGCCCCGTTACAAGTTGAGTTTCCAAACTCAACCTTGTCACGCTTGTCATAGTTGCAGAAGATTTTGCAAGGAGGTTGCCGTGGTACGTGTGATTGTTGCAGTATCATGAGGTGCTACATCACTCCAAGCACGATGGCTGGTACTGGGGTCAACACGCCCGAGCAGGACATTCGATTGCAACAGGAATCTACATCATAGAAGTGGGGTAAGATCGAAGGCACGTCAAGACCTTGGATGAAGAAGGTAAGACCGATGTGCGTACATGTGTAGGAAGAGGACAAGTAAGTAAAACGCGGCGGGTAGCGCCAAGTTAGTCATTTCTAAAACTACTAAGTCGTCATAAAGCCGAGTTTCCCACTTACCAGTGTGCACTCCTTTAACTGTGCATAGAAACTTGCAATAGATTCTGAGCCCAAACTAGTGCTGGAAATACGACATTAGTTAGCGTTATGTCCGAGGAACTCGTACCAATGAACCTAGCGTCGGCGTTTGACGCGCACGCATATGACAGCAGCAGGAAATCCGACGAGGAGGTATCTCAAGCGTCGACGCTGCAGTCACCAGCGCAGTCAATTGCTGTGGTACAGGATGAGCTTCGGGTGATGCGCGGTCAAGCGTTTCCTGCTGGTACCAGTCAAGGTGCCAACAACGAGAGACTCCAGCAGCAGGTCGACGGTCTGACAGCTCAAATGGGTCAAATGCGTCTGAATACACCTGTGGGATCTACATTGGATGGAGTTGGTGGAGCAGGTGGGGAGGAAACTCGACATTCCTCAAACATGAGTATTCCGACGGCGTCACCAGGTACGCCATACTCTGTGGCGCCTGCATTTCAAATTGGCACCTCGGCCACCAAACATTATGGCTCTCGTGTGTGAACGATTCGACGCCAAGGAACGCTATCCCGGACAGGGCCTTGGATTTGGTTTTAAGGAGTATGAGCGACGTTGGGAGCACGCGATTGCAACCGATATCGCTTTCTACGGCAGCAACTGGATAGACTTCCTGAAGATGATGCTAATGGTCAAGTTTATGGCCGCCAAGCCGGCCAAGCTGTTCCACGACAACTACGAAAGCTGGAAGTTTGAGAATCCCACGTTCTCTTGCAAGGATTGTAAGCAAAAGTACCTCAAACAGTTCGGATTTCGCCTAAGTGGTCCCGAACTTGTCGACCGCCTGCGTGAGCCAAAGAAGAAACACTTCACATGGCTCTATTACGTAGAATACCTGCTGGAAGTAAGGAGACTACTGAATGCGGACGATCGTCTGGTGCTGGAAACTTTTGCACTGTACGCATGTCCTGAGGAGAAGTCGACGCATCTCGTTTTGGTCAACATCAATGCCACAAATCCACGACCTGAACTGGAAAAGGCGTTCGAGTTTTTGTAACGCGTGAAGGGTGATGGCGTCTTTGATGACAAGAGTCACAATGTCTCTGGCAACAGGACGGTCGTGAAGAATGACAGGAAAACCAAGAACGACTCTACCAGGATACGACACCATGAACAAGGTTCAGCTAATATCAACGTGGGTGAAAGACGTCGTTGTTTCCTATGCAACAATACTGGCCAAATTTAGAAGTATTGTCCAAACAGACGTCGCCAGCAAGACACGGTGTCCCCAATTCAAGAAACTCAAGGAACCCTTAACGCTGTCAGCACGACTATAACAGGTGAAGATACCATTCCTGTCGCGTCATGCTGGACAGCCCAAGGTAACCAAGTGCCAGCAAGCCAACATGCTATGTGGCTGCTCAACTCTGGAGCAAGACACCACATCACGAACGACCACACGATTTTACAAGGTGTGCGGTCCTGCTGCTTGGACGTTACAGTTGCAAACAAGATGGTCATCCGTGCGACGGAGGTTGGTGACGTGACTATCAACCTACTCGTTAATGGGTATGTGCGAAATATAACTGTCAAGGATATTCATCACATCCCATCAGCAAGCGGTAATATTCTCTCAGTTTCAAAACTGGCAGAGCGTGGCGTCATGGTTGAATCCAATGAAAATGGCGTTACAGTATGTGACAAGCCGGATGCGAATGGACAGCAGAGAGTGGTGGCCAAATTGCCCTGAATTCGCGGATCGTGCTACCTCGTGGAGACTCCGATTAAGTTTGGTTCAGTCACTGTGGCAAACATGACGGCTGATACACTGATGGGATGGCACAAGCGACTAGGCCATCTAAATACTACCGATGTGATGCGCATGAACAACGATGATATCGTAAGTGGAATGCATGTCACAAACAAGAAGGTCCTCCCATGCGACGTATGCATCGAGGCCAAACAATCGCGATCGATTAAGTCAAGTGCTGATAGCGCAACACACGCACCCACGGACGAAGTCGGTGTAGTACTATGTATTGACCTAAAGGTCCACCTAAAACCCCGCGACTGGCAAGGTAATGAACATGTGTTACACATCGTGGATCACGCCAGCAATTATGGTGACGTCTTTGCCATGAAGACCAAGGACCAGTGGTTACCACTACTCATTCAGTTTATAACACAGTTTGAGCGAGAACACGCACTTACTGTCAAAGTTATTCGTGGTGACGGCGAATTTGAGACGAAGAAGATGCGCATGTGGGCCAGTGAACACCTGGTACGAATGCAATTTACGGAAATTGATGAATCATCGTCGAATGGCAAAGTTGAGCGACGCCATCGAATCATATTCAACGGCATGAGGGCGGTGATGGTCGACCTCCAGGTGCTCCAAGAACACTGTGGTTTGCCTCATTAAAGCATAGCGGAAAGGATGCATGGTGCACTCCAAGAGGTCGCGGAAAGTAATTACAACGCAAAACGTAAGAATCATCGATCGGTCGCCAATAACTCCCTCGATACAAGCACACGAGACCACTAAAAAACTGAAAACAAGGACGTTCGCAATGTATTCAGCTTAGTCACAATACCGATCGGCGAGGCGATTGTTTGAGACAGAGGATACCGCTGATGTCGATTATGAAACCCTTATACGGAACGTGCAAGTATTACTGATCCCAGCGTCAGATTCGAGTACCACAAGGATTGCAGATTGTCGTGCTGGTTCTTCGCTGGAGCCTCCAGGAACAAGGCGAAGCAGTCGATCTTATCGTATCCCAGCAAGATACCGTGACGACATTATAGGGACTCAGGCCGGTGCTAAAATTGCAAATGTCCAGGAGTATTGGTCGGAAGCGACATTGGATACGACATCATCCCGAACGCTATCACCAAATGAGCAAGATCACCCGCAAAAGGATCTTTATATGAAATATATCCAGCCACGGATCCAGTTAATCGCCAACAAGCACTCAAATCTCCAGAATGTGATGAATGGAAAGCAGCGATCAAGACCGAGTTGGAAGCTCTGATTGCGAACCAAACGTGGGAGGTAGTAAATCGCCTTCGGACGTCAATGTTATATCGAGCAAGTACGTGTTCAAGGTTGAACGCTACCACACGGGTTCCATTGAGCATTTCAAGGTTCGTCTTGTCGCACGTGGCTTCTCACAAGTTCATGGAGTGGACTACGAAGAAACTTATTCTTCGGTCATTCGAATTGGCAGTGTTTCTTTTGTGTTCGCAGTTGCGAGCATCTGCGGCCTTCTCATTGTGCTGGCTGATGTTCCTAACGCATATGTGAAAGGACAATCAAGGAAAAGATATAATAGCCACCTCCAGAACTCGAATTACCACAAGACAAGGTGTTACTTTTGCTGAAGCCATTGTATGGCCTCAAGCAGTCTGGTCGATGCTGGAACGACAGCATTAACAATTATCTCGAGTCGATTCAGTTTCGTCGGTGCAACTTTGACCCGTGTATCTACGTTCTTCACGCTGTAGATGGATACATGCTACTTGGATTATATGTAGATGACATTTTGATGGCGGGTCGACATCAGACATCATGAAGCGAGTGACACAACTACTACTCAACCGCTACGACATCAAGTCTGGTCCAGCAGAAAAGTTATTGGGGATGAACATTACGGACAATAGCCGTTTTTTCTATTGCTCACAGCCACGCATGGTGGATAAGCTCCTCGTTCGCTTCAATATGGAACTCTGCAAGTCAGTTGCGACTCCAATGGACAACAACATCAGCTACAATATCGTCGACGATCAACTACATGAGGATGTGCGCGGATACCGAGAAGCTATCGGACGACTTCTTTGGATGGCCAATATGACTAGACCAGATATCTCATATGCAGTCAGTATTGCGGCGCGACACCGTGAATAACCAAGGAACTGCCACTGGCAACTCGTGAAAAGAATTATCAGATACCTCAAGGGCACGCGAGATCTAGGCATTGTACACTATAAAGAAGCTACCCCTCTCAGCCTCAAGAATCTCGACGTCGTAATTTGGTCGGACGCGGACTGGGCCGAAGATAAGCTCGACCGGAAGTCAACTAGTGGTTCTGCACTTACTGTTAACGGACGACTCATGACTTGGTCACCTCGCAAACAACCTGTGGTCGCACTTTCAACCATGGGAGCTAAATTCATCGCGGGAGCTCAATCAACTTCCGAGTGTGGCTAGATTCGTCAACTCATTCAAGACATCTTCATGATTAAGATCACGCCGCATCTAAATATCGACAACAAGAGTGCTATACAGAGTATCAAGAACAAGGTGGTGTCGAACGCGTCAAAACACATTACGATTTGGTTCCACTTTATTCGTGACGAGCATGCAAACGGTCGGGTCGAGATTGAGTGGTGTGCTTCGGCAGATCAGCTTGCTGATATATTTACCAAGCCACTCACAAGTGTAGTCTTCACTCGTCTTCGACAGTCGTTAGGCCTCGTCCAGCAGTAGCAGCGTATTGATCCAGGGGGGGTGTTGCAAGGAGGTTGCCGTGGTACGTGTGATTGTTGCAGTTTCATGTGGTGCTACATCACTCCAACCACGATGGCTGGTACTGGGGTCAACACGCCCGAGCAGGACATTCGATTGCAACAGGAATCTACATCACAAAAGTGGGGTAAGATCGAAGGCACGTCAAGACCTTGGATGAAGAAGGTAAGACCGATGTGCGTACATGTGTAGGAAGTGGACAAGTAAGTAAAACGCGGCGGGTAGCGCCAAGTTAGTCATTTCTAAAACTACTAAGTCGTCATAAAGCCGAGTTTCCCACTTACCAGTGTGCACTCCTTTAACTGTGCATAGAAACTCGCAATAGAAGAGGCATCGCACAGTTTGCGCGCCGCCGTTTTACGTCTTGATGAGCTCGAGTCCGAAATCCAGCGCATGCTTCTCCTGGAATGGCGTCGTCTTGGGCGCCATTGGAGCACTTTGGCTGCATAAAATCACGATTCTGCGTAGTTCTACAGTAATTTGTAAAGGTCTTAGTTTATGGACCAGAAAAATCTTAGTTTATGGATATCCGACCCTATTTTTAGATTTTCCACAATTTTATCAGGCCTGATATAGTCTCTACAAAATCCACATCGAAAAATTGTTCAAAACATTTGTTCGTCAATAAGCGACATCGATGACTCGGGCAAGAATTTATGGGGACGCGCAGACGAGCGCGAGTTTTCGTATGCGGTGGCAATTTCTGGCGCCAGTCAGCCAGTGATTCTGAAGGCAATGCAGGAACGAGAAATCTGTGTGGGCACACCGGCGTTTCCGTCGCACGGCTACTGCGTCTGGGACGCCGCTTTGCTTTTGGCCGACTACTTGCAGTCCAGATGCTGCGAGCTAGCAGCTGGTGTTGAATGGACTCGTCGGCATGATGCTTGCTGTGCTGGGGGCTCAAGTAGCGCTCACGGATCAGGAATACGCGCTACCCCTCCTGGCCAAGAGCGTGGCCGTGAACTTTAGTAGTGCCGTATCGAATCAGGCGCGTGCAGTTGCTACTGTGCCGGTGGTAGAAAAGTGTCAATGGGGAGAGCCATTCGAGTCTTGTGGCATTCTAAAATCGTGGGCAAAAAGTGTCGACGTCGTGGTATTTTTGGACGTGCTCTACCATGACTCAGCATACCTGCTGCTGATTCAAACGCTGAGTGAATTAGTATCTCCAACCACGGATGTTTTCTTTAGCTTTGAGACACGTAAGGCGACGATTGAATCTAACTTCTTGCTGCAACTTGAGCAGAAGTTCGACGTCAAGAGGTCTCCAGTGTAGACAACGCGCAGGTTTTTGCCAGATTGAAGTACCCCGACGAATTATTCAGGTTTCATGCGCGTCTTAAAGCTAATGGTAAGACTTAGTACGTTGATGTGACTGTTTATTCACAAGTTGGTATGTTTGTATGCCTCTACAACCTTGACAGTGCGACCGCAGGCAATGCCTCCTTCTCATCCAACGAAACGACAGTATTTTCCTCGACGTGGCTGGGAAACAGTCGAGCTTCTAATGGTACATCCCTGGTCTTTTTGAACACGTTGTCAAGGAAGGCGCACACAGCGTCACCATGCGCGAGCGTTCGAGGAGAGAGGAGGAAGTTGAACATGTGACCCGCAAAGGGCACCTTGACGAAGATATCCTGCACGCCACCGAGTTGTTTATCTTGGTATGCTCGAATGGCCGGAGGAAGATGTTGGCGGTAGCGGACCAAGCGATCAAAGAACAGCCGTGAGTCCTGGAACAAGACGGTGTTATCGTGGGTGCCGTGCGTGACCATAAAAGGCGGTACAACATCACGACGACTGGCGGCGCTTTCGTCAGACAAGTAAGTGATGGGTGACGCGCGCTCAAAGTCCTCCTTGTTGCTCTTGAGCTTCTTTTGCATCACGAAAAACTCGATATAGTGAACAAGAGCGTCACTTTTGTTACGAGAGTAGTAGACGCCATGTCGATCAGTCCAGTCGTGGACGCCGTAGTTGTCGACAACTGCGCGTACACTTGTGTCGACGTCTTCGAAACCGGGTTGCAACGACTTGTCATCCGCCGTGAGTCCTAACAAGCTTGCCAAGTGGCCACCGGCAGACTCACCACCTACAGCGATAAATTCTGGGTCGGCATTGAATTCTGTGCGTGCGTTTTGGCGTAGGTACGCAACAGCACGCTTCGAGTCGATCAAGTGAGTGGGGAAGGCCACTTTGGGGGATAGCCGATAGTCGATGACGCACACGGTCCAGCCCATTGAGGCCACCTGGTACACACAAGAGAACGGTGCAATACGGCGATCACCGATGATCCAGCCTCCTCCATGGATATAGAGAAAAATTGGTGCATCGGGTGGTTTGTCTCGGTGTTCGTACACGTCCATGAGCAATTTTTGGGTTCTTGTTTTGCCAACATGTGCGTAAGCAACTGTGCAGACTTTTTTCACGCCAAAGTAGCTCAGTGATACAGCCAAGGGCTGTGGCAATGGCAACAAGACGCTGATCCATCGCTTCAGCGTCATTTGACCGACGTCTTGTAACTTCTCCGGTGTAATGTCCGAGTTGATGAGCGCGTCACGAATGAAGTCCTTTGAGGCGAGATTTCGCCGAAACGACTTGACGAGGTTCGCAGCTACTAGACACTGTATCAGTCCTGCGAAAGCGCCGCTCCAGTGCGAAAAGATCGGCATCTTCTTCTGTAGCAGGTACCCTGCGAGACACGTGTGCACGACTGTCATCTTGTGTGATAGCTCTGAGGGTAGCAGCGAGATCGCCATGCCGAAGAAGTTCTACACACATCATTCAGAGTTCAGCATTGCGCTCATCGCTGCAGTCAGTACTGTACTTCTCACCTCACGCGGGATCTTGTTATTCTTCGCACGCTCCACAATGTACAGAGTAAGTGCGGCAAAGGCCAGGTACGCCCAGCGCGTAAGACGTTCTCGGTCCAAATACAGCGTCGACTCAGGTTTGATGACCTTCATCGGAACTGCAGCCAACCGGCGACTTTTGCTTCCAGTGGTGATGCTGCCGCAGGATTTTGGTCGAATACCTGCGGACGAAAACTAACACGCAAAGTCAGAGATGTGAAGCGCGATTTGCAGCCAATAAATAGGCCGGCGTTCCGTGAGAAAAGCACGGTGCCCTTGCACGTGCAAAATAGCGCTAGGCGACACCTTCTTCCACTCTCCACTGGCGTCGCTTGTACTTTTGTATATCATTGATGAAGTACACAGCAATGAAGTTCTCGTCCTTGGTACAGAAATCCGCATAGCGGAAGCATTTGCACATGCTCGCAACATGTACAATCGCTGTTGAACGCGGCGGGCAGACACTTTTCCATTTGTTCACCCAAGTGCATGACGACGTCAACTCGTGATGGAATTGTTTACATGGACCAAATGCTAGGGGTGTGCAATAGAAAGACTAGAATGTTGACCGTCCAGCAAGCGCACGATCCACACCCAAGTAGCAATTCGGTAACGGCATGAGCGACATGGTTCTTCCGCGTGTTCATGACCTGGGTGATGTCGGTGGATATCTAAAGGTGTGTCTCTGTGTATGCACGTTCAAGAAGCCCTTCGTCGGTTGGTTCCTCGTCTCTGTATACGCTAAGAACGTCGCTATCAAGACCATGGAAACTCTTAAACTGATACCCGGGTCCGACGGATAGCACAACGGGTAGAGAACGAATGTCTACTATTACATATTACATCCACAGCTTCTTTCGTCGATGCAGTGTGTACCTTATGACTTTCTATTGCGTTTCGACGTTATAGATAGTCTTGTGGGGCATTTCGCCGGTCGAGCCGCGACTGTACATTGCGATGGATGCGATCCACTCCGCGCAGTTCATTTGATTGAGGTGACTATCGGACGCGAAATACTGTGGGAATACAATGTACTAGGCGAATATTCGAAATTGGTGGGCGTCCACTACGAAGCTTGCACGCGGTCACTTGTGATTCCGATTACTTGGGCACATCTTACAATAGCGGTCTCAACGTGATATACTTGTACTTTCACGATTCGCGAAGCGCCACCAATTACTTCACATAAACACACTGACCTCGTATGGATGCACTATAAGCGCTATCAACTGTCCGTGTATTCGTCACAGAGGCTATGCAACGGTGACGCATTTTTTTCAAGCATGCACTAAACACAGTCCACGGATGTTAATACGGACAATGCGCTATCTGAAAGACGACTTGACCCCACTGCAAATGCGAGCCTGTAAGGTCTTATCTGCAAACGCAACGATAAGTACGTCATTCGGTAGTTCTATTGTAAAAACGCCGACAAACAACCAGAGTTATTTTTTTGGTCTTCCCAGCTTTTCTCCCTAATCACAGTTGGTCGTACTCTACAAGTTGCGAATACGACGCAAATAGGCCTTGTAAAATCGGCTCAACCAGGAGATTTAAATGCCATTTTTGCGAGCCAGAAAAGTGAAGCTATTAGTGACCGTGCGCAAGGTGAATACCGAACTTTACAAATCGTACTTTTCTGTGTGTCTGCCTGGGTGTATGTGGGCAAATAATGCAGGTATACCTTGCACGTCGTACTAAGTGCGATGTAGCCTTTCCCCTCCTCATAGATGTCTTTTTTATCCAGTCAACTGCGAAGTGTGGATTGTTCACACTCGCACGTGATTGTCTACAAAGTGATGACGGCCGGACATAGAGCTAACAAGCAAATGCTCAACACTCAGGGGCAGCGAAATTCTTACACCTTTCCCAAACGGTAATGTGAGGTGGTTTTATTCTGACATACTTGAAATAGTAAGAGATTATAATCACGTTTTTTCTCTCGATAGCAGTGGGAGCTCCTTCCATTCAATATCTATTCAATGTGAATAAATTTATGTCGTCGACCGCATCTTGTGGGTGACAGCGATACCAAGTAGTATCATCTTTTGTCTATCGTTGGCTAACTTTTCTAAATTCTCCCTTTAGAACATCAACGTCATCAACAAGTACCTTTAACACACGGATATCTTCCAGAACATAGATAAGGACGCAAGTTCTGGAGCTCGCCCTTTGATATAAGTTTTTCTGTAAAGGGGTTACATATCGAAGGGTACTCGGTACCCTGTGTCTTAGACGCACGGAACGGTATCCCACTGAAAGAGATATAGAATATCTTATCGGTCTATAGGGGCTGACGGTTGTCAGCCACGAGATAGGAAAGATCTTGGAGATATTAATTTAGGACATGAGTGCCTAGATTAGGTAATATTAGGAGTAAGATATTCCATAGAGTTAAACGTAAATAAAGTTCAGTTCCCCTTTTGATCTTGTCTAAGACACGTGCCTTGGGCGAGGCGTCTCGGATCGTTGATCGTTAAGAGCTAACGACATCTCCCTGAGATAGCTACTCTTGAGCACTAAGTGCTGTAGATTCACTGAATCGTTCGGTCCCCTGGAACACGGACTCTAAGCGTTACGCTTGTTGGCTCATAGAGTTTAGTTCCTTAGAACTAAGAACGCTCCTTGAGCACTAAGTCTTCCTCTGATTTAAGGAGCTGTGTCGCTCCGCTACATTTGGTAGCACTTGTAGTCAATCTACGCCTGAGTCTTTAAAGACTGATCCTCTGAGGAGGATGGAAAACCCCACTCCCCTCTCTGAGGCCCAAAAGGTCGCGCTTGATAAGCTGACCGCATTTTTGGGTCCAGAGTATGTGGAATTCCTTGTATCGCAAGGCCCGGAGGTGCTGACTGCACGTGTTGAGGGCTTCTTGCAGTATGAAGCGTTCCTTCTAGGGCAGATCAAATGGCGTCGGCTATGCCTACACGCTATGTGTCTGTTCCAGACGAAGAGGCTAAGCCTCGTCCACTTAGAATGGAAGTTAAAAACTACTCAGGAAAGGAGGATGAAAACTTCATCCTCTGGATCCCTGAGATTGAGATGGCCATGAGATCAGGCCTGATCAAGCTTGACCATCAACAGGTCTCGCTGGCTATCTCGAAGCTCGATGCAGGAACTAGAATGGGCCTTGACGTGTAGCACGTCGGTAGACTTAGCGTTTCTCACATGGGAGTCGCTTAAGTCACAATTGGTACAGGTGTTTTCACCACCTAACCAGGCTTACCGCGTGCGTTCACGCTTTTTATCAACCCGTCAGGGTAAGAATGAGTTAAAGGACTATGTCCAAGAGTTGAGAACTCTCATGGCTGCTATGCAGTCTGACCCTCTGCCTGAAGCAGTCCATGTGACTATATTCATGGAGGGTCTCCGTACTGGCGTTGCCAGAACCAAAGTCTTTCGGATTCACCCCTCTACATTCGAAGAGGCTGTGAGAATTGCTCTTAATACTGAGCATAACTTCAAGTCGGCCAGACTTGGCTGGAATGGGTACTACCCTAGCTCTGCGAGAGCAAACTACACGAGTACTCTGACCGTTAATAGGCCGGAAATGAAGGATATCAGCTATGCTGAAGATAAAGGTAAAGTTGAATTTCAAGCTGCTGAGCAGCAACGTGTTGTACGACGGTGTCATACGTGCGGAAGTACTAAACACTTACGGCCTGGTTGCCCTTTGCGTAGACAGCGCCAGGCTACGAGTCAACACTCCCGAGCCAGAAGTCTGGCATGGCACGGGGAAATGCCGACATCCAGTAGGCGCGGGGCGCCCTACTGGGGAAGAACTAGGTTCTGTAACACCTTTAGGAGGTAAAGTTGAACAGGGCTTAGCCCCAAAGAGTTCCATGCCTACTGGTATGGAGCGCGGATAAAAGTCTGGCTTGTTGGTTGCTGAGGCGAAAGTTAAAGGCTTTGAAAAGCCTTGGTAGATTTTAATCGACTCTGGGGCGTCTTGCAATTACGCTTGACGTCGTTCCCTTGAGAGAAGTCAGCTTTATGCTGAAGCACTTACAGCGCATGAGGATCATTCCATCACGGTTCGTTTAGCGACTGGAAGTCGTGTCACTGTACCTAAAGTTCCTTTGAACTTAGGTATAAAGTTTTTGGACTTTGTAGCATTAAACGCTGTCATGTCCTTGATTTGGACTCGAGATGTGATCGCATTATTGGTATGGCTTGGATTGAACGCCATGATCCATGGATTGATTGGAGGTCGAAGACCTTAGGTGCTACGCGCAATGTTCCTAGCGAATCTTTGGAGAGTCATGAGCCCACCTTTGCTAGGCAACAAAAGCACTATTGGCGCGAGCCTTTGACAGAAGATGTCAATGTGCTGGACATTGGAATGTCTGAGCCAACTAACTCCAATGCTGAAAACATGAATTCCGGCGTAGCTCGTTGAGTATCAGTGATACGGCACGTACTCCGTTGAGTGTTACTTGTTGTAATAACGAGTCACTGCATGCTGAAAGCATGGTTGGCCTAGGGCCGAGTTATCAAGGATGTGATTCCTTTGATGTGTGTGGGGTGGCACGTGAAAATGCACCGGGTGCGGTTGGCTGTGAAGGCACCACGCTTAATGTCGGTAATGACATCAGCTCTCGTATAGAGCGTACTACTCGTAGTAGTAACCACGGGGACACTATTGTCCCGACCCCAAAGGGGTGTAGGGTCTCATCGAAGAGACGACCGGGACGCCAGGGGGCAACTGTTAAGCACCAGGCGTCCGTGCAGTCACATAGTGACAATTGTGATACACTATATGCACTTGTCAACGGAGTGACTGGCCAGGTTGAGGGCAATGTTAGCCTGGAAACCCTTCCATCTTTGGATGCTCTTTGTAAGCTAGACGAAATATCTGATGGTGAGTTTAGCAAGGCCTTGAAGGCAGGAGATTTATCCGAATTAGTGGTCATTAGACCCGATCTTGAGTTGAACTCGTCCTCATTAATGGATGAGTCGGTCCTAGAGGATACCAAGGCGGCACTCAGTGCCCGGAGTGGATTTTCGATCCTTAAAGATCCTTTGGATCCATTCTATCTTTTGGTAAAGGAATTCCAAGATGTGGTGTGTCACAACCCATCATCTGTCTTACCCCCGATAGAGGTGTACGTCATGAAATTGACCTAGTTCCAGGAACTAAATACTGCGTAACACGGCAGTGGCCTTTATCTAAGGAACAGTGTGACGTCATTGACGATTTCTTTCGTGCTAAGACGCGGCGGGAATGGTGCGGGAGAGTAAGTCTCCCCATTTCACACCTATATTTTGTGTCAAAAAGCCTAATGGTAAGTGGCGTATTGTGCACGCTTATAATGAGCTCAATGCTGCCACAATCCCGGCTCAGACGCCAATCCCCAGAAAGGATATTCTTCAGAACAATATGGTGGGATATACATTGTACAGTGCGCTCGACTTAGTCGATGGTTATTACCAGCTGCTCATGCGAGCAAGCGATATTCCGCTAACAGCGGTTAGTACCCCAAGCGGTATGCTCTGGGAATGGCTCGTTATGCCACAAGGGCTGTCAAATACCCCGGCTACTTTTAATCGTCTGGTGGCGCAACTATTCAGATCTCACCGAGGCTATGCACAAACGTACTTTGATGACATCTTTGTCCATATTCGTGCAACGAACGGGCGATCTGATGTGGATAATCACATTGATCATTTACGAGCGGTGATCGAGTGCATGCGCACGAATAAATTGTATGCAAATGCATCTGAGTGCATCTTTGGTGCAGAAGAGATTACCTTTCAGGGGTGCTTCATTGGGAAGCGAGGCCTTCGAGCGGACCCCGCTAAGGTAAGGGTCATAGTCGATTGGCCGGTTCCAAAGAACCAAAAAGATCTACGTAAGTGGCTTGGCCTTGCCAATTACTTGCATAAGTATAGTGAGAATTATGCAGGTATGGCTCGGCCATTATCCAATCTCCTCAAAAAGGATGTGGATTGGTGTTGGGGTGACACCGAACATGAGGCTTTTCAAGCAGTTAAATGTAGTCTCCTTCATGCGCCAATACTGGCTTTGCCCGATCCTGATAGACCTTTCAGTGTCGTCTGTGACGCATCTGACTTTTCCATAGGCAGTGCTCTGTTACAGATGTCGATGGACGCGAACGCTTCATTGCATTCGAATATCGACAGCTCGAAGCTACTGAAAAGAACTATCCAGTTCATGACAAAGAGCTACTTGCTATGAGGTACGCTCTAGTCAAATTTAGAGTACATCTGCTTGGCTCAAAGCCATATGTGATCTATACAGATCATGCATCATTGCGCACTGCGACACAGTCGCCGCATCTCTCTTAGAGAATGGATCGTTGGCTCCCATTCTTTGCCGAATGTAACTTCGAGGTGAAGTATAAGCCAGGAAAGCAAAATACTTTGGCTGATGCGCTATCGCGCCGACCTGACTATGAGCTTGCTCACGTCACTACGCTGTCATCGTCAGTCACTGACTTAATCCGTGCGGCTTATGCCAAGGATGAACAATGTGTAGCTTTGCTACGTGCTCTTGGGAGCGAGGAGTTTAAAGACTCGGACATAGAATTGTCGGCACGTTTACGTGCGAGGCTACATCGATAAATCTATCGATAATGGCCTGTTGTGCTATCGCACAGATATTGAGGATAACCCTCGTATCGCTGTCCCTCATGATGAGGAGTTGAAGTATCGAATACTCTATGAGGCACATGATACCGCTTTAAGTGGTCATCTCAGTCGTGAGAAGACCTATAGCTCAGTGAGCCAGGCTTATTGGTGGCCCAACTATACAAGTGGGCGAGCACCTATGTGCGCACGTGTGAAACGTGTCAACGGGTAAAACCCTCAACACATGCGGCGGCGACTCTGGCTAGTCTGCCTGTACCCACTGGGTGTTGGGAGTCCATGAGTATGGACTTTGTATTTGGCCTACCGAAAGATTCGGAAGGCAACACTGGCATTGTGGTCTTTGTTGACCGATTGAGCAAGATGTCTCATCTAGCGTCAGTGCCGGACTCTATTGATGCCCAAGGCACAGCGAAGCTATTTATTGACCGTTAGTTTCGACAACATGGTTTGCCAGTGGTAATTGTCTCGGATAGAGATCCCCGCTTCACTGGCAAGTTTTGGAAGTCCATCTTCAAGGTGTTCGACACCCTTATGGGCATGTCCACAGCGGATCATCCGCAGACCGATGGGCAAACTGAGCGTGTTAATCGCGTCATTAATGACATTTTGCGCAGTGTTTGTGCTGATACGCCTATGCGTTGGAGCTCCATGCTCCTTGTTGTTGAATTTGCGTTGAACAACGCTGTTCATGCCTCTACATGCTATACTCTGTTCTAAGTAAACGGTCTCACCCACCCTCGCGTTCCGTTAACGCTACCACTATGTGGTTCAGGGCTTGGTGAGGGAGAGGTTGCCGATCGGCTTGCTAATATCAGACCTGCTACTGTTCAAAAATAGATAGGCGAGTTTCTCGCAACGCGATTGAATGTCTTAAGACATGTGCGTGACGCAATGGCTGAAAGCCAAGACAAGCAGAAACAGCAATCAGATGCTAAAAGCAGAGGTTTTATTGAACGTTATAAGTATTACTCAATGCTAAAAACCTACCTATAAAGGTAGTGTCCGCTGTCTTCAAAACAGAGTTGCGTCTGCTCTTCATTGGACCATTCACAGTCGTTGCTAAGAAGGGACTTGCGTATACGCTCAACCTTCCACGCAAATTGCGCACACATCCTGTGTTCTACATGGTCTTGCTTAAGCCGTATCGGGATCCGTCCCATGTGAACTTGGAGGCGCTTGCGCCGACGACGAGGGCTGTGCATCGGATTGCTGTAAGCGAATCAGCAAGTCCAACTGAGCCTCGCTCCGAGTTTGAGCACGCTCCATCGCCTGAATGCGGCTTGCCATCGCATCCAGCATGCACTGGGTCTTACCCAAGGTCTCTTGGAGACCCCTTACTTCGAGAACCAATTTCGCGTGGTCCGCCACCGGTACACCGGCCACCCCCCTCGCTGCTCGATAAGCACGGGAATCGTCAGTTTCATGTCGAGAGAATACTGAAACGACGTCGTCGTCATGGCCAATATTAGTATCTGGTAAAGTGGCGAGGGTACCTTGAGTCAGAAAGCTCATGGTAGTACGAGATAACCCTTCGGCAAGATTTTCCATACGCCTTGGATGTTTTTGAACATCGTGGCCAGTGTCATCTCAAGACCAAGACCGCTTCCCACCACTAGTGGTGTGGGTTGGCGGGTTGGTGGTCACAGTCTGACCAGCACTCGCGGTTACCTTAGTAGCTGAAGCATAGCGCGTGCGATTGTTCAACTGGCCTCTGGCCGTAAGCTTGGAATAGTCATACCGAAGCTTGCGTTGAGACGCACATCGGCCACATTGGCACTAGCTCTCAGAGCATACATACTGCTGGGACGACGATTGCGGTGCACCCAGAGAACGAAGGCGTCGTCTTCTTCGTCCGTTGTTTCGCCTACGAACAAGAGAATGGGTATACCCTTAATCAGTGGAACCGGTGCACCACGTGCTTGCATCTCAAGGCGTGCCTTGTACTGACTTTGAGTTGTCCAGATATGGATCCAGGTACCTCTCCCGAAGTGCCTGGCCACTTGCCACTTCCTCGGGATACGTAGCTCCAGGACCAATGGTCCACGTTGCCGACTTTTGGCCAATCGTTTGACATAGACGTTCCTCCACACTGAGTGGAGTGAACACATTGTCACGCTGGTTCTTAAGGGTCGTGACCATTTGTGCATGGCGCTGAGCGCTTTCTTCTCGTTGAACAGTCAACTCTTGCTGCTCATCGAGCGGGTTGGTGATGATTGCATCATCTGAACCGAGTGTTGAATACGGCGCCAATGGCGTATTCACATCATTACGTTCAGAGAACGGACTTAACGTAGTAGGAGGTTGTACCTCAGGCATGGGTGTATCGGACATTTTCCTTGCATAACTTGGGACGCTGGTATCGCTACCACAGTCCACTGCCTACTCCATCCCGAGGTATGCATAAAAAGGCGATGAGGACATTGTGCTGAAGCTTTGCGTTACCGTGAGGTTAACCGGAAGCGCACTGACCTCGTTGAAGAACAACGTTCGATTGCCGTTTGGGTAAACGGCAGTATGGTGGGGAAGGGTGTAACGGGGTTACACATCGAAGGGTACTCGGTACCCTGTGCCTTAGACGCACGGGACGGTATCCCACTGAAAGAGATATAGAATATCTTATCGGTCTATAGGGGCTGACGGTTGTCAGCCACGAGATAGGAAAGATCTTGGAGATATTAATTTAGGACATGAGTGCCTAGATTAGGTAATATTAGGAGTAAGATATTCCATAGAGTTAAACGTAAATAAAGTTCAGTTCCCCTTTTGATCTTGTCTAAGACACGTGCCTTGGGCGAGGCGTCTCGGATCGTTGATCGTTAAGAGCTAACGACATCTCCCTGAGATAGCTACTCTTGAGCACTAAGTGCTGTAGATTCACTGAATCGTTCGGTCCCCTGGAACACGGACTCTAAGCGTTACGCTTGTTGGCTCATAGAGTTTAGTTCCTTAGAACTAAGAACGCTCCTTGAGCACTAAGTCTTCCTCTGATTTAAGGAGCTGTGCATCTCCGCTACAAGTTTTGTCCGTGTTAAAACAATCTTTGGGCCTAAAGCAAGGAATTACAGTCCGAAGGCCAGAAAAAAAGCTACATCAATAACTTCCTCATTTAATAAACTGCTTTCGCCGTGAACTTTGATGCTGTGCAGCTTATTTCGCTGCTGCAAGCATTGCGACTATCCACTGGAGAGCTTATTGGTGTCCTTAGGTAGGCTTAGGCGTTCAGAAAACACGAAGTCCTTAACTTCAATTATTGTTCGATTTAGGGACCGTTCCATGTTTAGGATTGAAGCACGCAGGTTGACAGGTCTTCCTTTAGCTTTGGATTCTAAGTACCCCCCCCCGCAGGACTTTTAACAGGAGCTCGTTATCTGTCAGAGATTCAAGATCAGTGCGCAACTTGATTATGAGAGAGATCGTTCGGGGTGATCTAAATTACAAACTTGCTGGAAGCCTAATTTGCCATAACACTTTGGCTTATTTTAATATTCTTGGCCTCGCGTTGGCAAATCTCGAGCCTTTATGCGTTGGTGACAGTACTTGGGACATTAATATATAATTTTAAAAGGAGAAACCGCCAATTTACTGATTTCCTTCTTACAAAAAAAAATCATAAAATTCACCTGATTCATAACTCGGCTACTTGATAGAATTTGTCTCCACCAAACCTATTAGTTGATCGAGGAATGACTTTATACCTATGAGGAGGGACAGGCTACATCAAACTTAATCGCGAGCCCGAAGAGTGAAGCTATTATTGACTGTGCTCAAGCTGAATTCGTAACGTTTAAAATCCTACTTATCTGTGTGTTTCTGTCTGCAAATAACGCGGTTAGGTGCACCTTACCCGTACTAAGTGCGATCCAGCCTGTCCTCCCTCACATGTCGATTAGCATGATAGGTGTCACTCTTTAGGCAGGTTACTAATTGCGACCGAATAAATAGTAGTAGTCGCACGACTAACGCACGCATGTGCATAGCTCAGAGGTCGTACGGGGCTAACAAAATTAAAAAACGAAAACGCACAACTTTTCAGAGCTCAGAAGTGGTTGCACATCGGGCATAACTAAATCAACATTAGTACCACCAGTTGCAGTCAAGCAAGCAAATACTCATCCACTAGAACTTAGGATGGGGAGAAGTCTTTTCTCTGTAGATACGCCGGAGTCTCCAGAGTCCCCAAGAAGTAAGCGACGTCGTCTGAATAGACGGCGCACCCTATGTTACCGCGCCAGACTTGCCTCATCATCGAGTGACACCGCTACAATTGCTCTTCGACAACAGACAGCAGCAGGCAAGTTGTTTTGGGCTGATAATTTTTTTCTTCACCTTCATATATACGCTATATATTTTATATGTATTTTTGTGTTTTGTTGAATGATGGCTTATTACAATGTCATTATATGTGCCTTTATAAATAAATGATCTTAATCATCATCGTGTCGAAAGTATATTAAAACGTTTATACCAAAAGTTTTATGGATTAAAATAGTCAAGAACCTAACCATCTCTATTTACCTATAACAATGTAGATATGAGAGCTAGGCGCGCAGCAGAAACAGAATCTCGAAGGCAAGCTCGCCTTTCTCACGAAGTTCTAGGTATGTGGTGATTAGTACAAGAACTTGCGAATAATATATTGCTACAAACCTTTTTTTCTGCCTAATATTTATACCTTTCCTCAACATTATCAAGCATTCACTGCAAACCGTCATAATAAAACAAAGCTGAGACTCACGCAAGCCATGCACAGGACAGTTTAGGTATGTATATGCATAATGTTTTTGCACATGTTTTTTTATCATCTAAATCTATTTTAATATTTGTGTAGCAACCGCCGCACGCCGCCGAAATGAAACAGTTGCTGAGACTCAAACTAGACATGCTCAGGACAGTCAAGGTTGGTACATACATGATGTATTTGCACACGTGTTAATTTTATCTAAATCTTTTTGCCATTATTTTGTCGCAAATGCCGCACGCCGCCATAGTGAAACAGAAGCTGAATCTGTAGCTAGACATACTCGAACCAGTGAAGGTTTGTGTATGCTTGATGTATTTGGACGTGTTTTTAATTATATCTAAATCTATTTTATTAAATTGTCTAGCAACCGCCGCACGTCGCCAAATTGAAACAGAAGCTGAATACCAAGCTAGGCGTGCCCGAATAGTCAAGGTTTGTGTATGCTTGATGTATTTGGACGTGTTTTTAATTATGTCTAAACCTGTTTTACTAAATTGTCTAGCAACCACCGCACGCCGCGATATTGAAACAGAAGATGAAATCCAAGCTAGGCGTGCTCGAGATAGTCGAGGCACATATGTGCTATTTGAATGTCTATATAATTAAACATATTGCTTTTATTATAACACTATGTGCTAATGCCTGACTCGTCTTCAAATTAAAAGCTTGTGCTGCTCGTCGTGCTACAGAGTCGGAAGATCATCGACCACTTGCAAGTCTCCTAGACAGGGAGTCTAGAAGAATACTACACAGAAACGATTCAAACGTACCAGTTATCGATGTGGTTACGAAGACCGAATATCTGGACAACTTTGATGCGGCTAAAAATGGCCCCATTCATGAGCAAGTTTGGTGCCGTGAAGCCATGCGAAGTTTCATTTGGACATGCGCAAGCACAACCAAGGCCATTGTTCAAATTGTCGTGATCTGTGGCCCACTACCTACGTGAGCTACGCATCTCCAAATTATGTTTGCAGACTCTGCAAGAGAGGTTTGCTATATTGTTGTTTATATAGGTCACAATTTACTACTGATTCGAATCTTAAATTTATATACGTTCTGCTAAAAACAATTTTGGAAGTAAAAATGACATGATACCTGATGATTCCTTAATACCTGCCCACATGATGGTTCTCTTAAAAAAGCTGACAAGGGTTGAAGAAATGCTGTTGTCACCAGTTCTTTCTGTGATGTCTGTTTTCAAGCTCAAGACTGGTCGGAATATATATCGTGGTTATGTTGCTACATTTCGACAAGAATCGGTGGAATTTATTGATGAAGCGCCTCGTCTAGTTGCCAAGATCCCCTTTATTATCGAAAACGTTATGGCAAGAACAACACATCTGTCGAGTGCAAGGTCAATCGAGCACGGGTACAAGCGGTTGGGAGATTTTGATACAGCACCACCCTGAATTCGTGAGGAGAATCATTACCTAGCCAAAAGAATTGCAGTTTGCTACCTGAAAATGATGTACCACGAGAACATTCCGAAGTAATTGTTGAAGATGATGAAATTGTGGAAGCTGATGAAGGTCCTAATCCCATCGATATGAATGATGATGAAGCGCCATATCATTCATTCGTTCACGATACTGCAATAAACCCTTGGAAGTCGATTTTTGTATCGCGCTTTTGCATGGCCTGATGCTGAGTCTCAGCCAATTAACGAGTTCGAGACACCTTCAATTTCCGCAGTAGCTTTTGTATAGTTATTTTCTCTTGTATTTGCAGGCCTCACTGCACCTGATTGGCAGTTTGCCGTATCCGGGACTGATGCAACTGCCCACCTTCTTCGTTTTACTGAACTGGATCCTCTTACTGTAAATCTCTATTACCCTTTTGCGGAGCATGATCGATTTATATTCTGGACGAACGACAGGATAAGACGTCATCGAACGCTATCACAATCTACCATTTACCTGAAGAAAAATCCGGCAGATGCAGCTCTGACAATTATCTATTTACGACAAATAATACACACGACAACACTTGGGATAATTTGATGGTAAGGCACACTACTTATTCAGCAAATCTTACTGGCTCCGAAGCTTACTGGTATCATCGACGTCAAGAACTCGAAGCAATTTTCCAGTAAAAAGGGTGTGGCACCGCCTTTTTACATTTCGCTTTGCCGACTACTATTAGGAAGACCTTCATAGGCTGATATGCCTAGTGGACTTGTGGTACCGAATAGGCGCTATCGTAATGTTGCCAAAAATCCACATCTGGTCGACTGGTACTTTTCTGCTTGATTGGAAAGTTTCTTTTATTGTTTTTTAAAGATGTTGGTGACTCTGAATGGATATGGCACCGCTATGAATGGCAGTCTCGAATCGCGATTCACGCGCATGGTGTAGTCAAGCTCAAAAATGATCCTGGCATTCCAAACTTTGGTCGCTACTACATATAGTGGAAAATTGGCTGGAGAACAGATGGTATATTTTTCTGTCTTAAAACGGGATATTTTTGAAAAAATCAAGGACATTCAAAGTCGCAAGAAATTAGCAGAGCAGACTGTTATTACCTACGCTAATACCCTTTTGACAGCAATGAATTTTCGGTCTAGATTTGAATCTGATTCTGTGGCCGTTCCGGATCATCATCCATGTACAAAAAATATACTAGATTTTCTAGAAAATCCTGATTATCGGGAGCTCTCAAATTGCTGTCAGCGCCACATTTGTCGCCCCGACAAATATTGAAAGTCTAGAAAGGGAAAAGGTGTCGATTTAATATACGATTCAACTTCAACGTGGTACGACTATTAATTTTGAAGAAGTCGGTTCCTCCGTGGTGGCTTAAAATTGCATTGCGAACAAATGACCCAAGGTTGAGTATGAGTAACTGGGTCATGCACCAGCATTGTAGAGTTAACGTGGACCTTCACATATTCTTGACCGTCACACTGCTGTAGCCTATATGGTTAAGTATGCATCCAAGGTTGAAAAAAGTGGAAGGTCTTTGCAAAATATTTACAGGTCTGTGATGCAAAACGCACAGGATTCCGATAATCCAATTTCGAAGTTGAGATCTGTAATGATTAGGTGCGTTGACCGCCGAGATGTGGGAGGTGGTGAAGCCTCTAGGATGATATTTGGTGGTAAACACTGCCAGTCATCGTTTATTTTTGTGAGGAAATCACTCGAAGTCAACACTCAATAGTTGTGCATTGAAAAAAGTATCGGAGAAGATATCATTACGGATAACTTTCTGACTCTTTTTGCAAAACGTGCACACATTCAGTCCGACTATATCAATTTAAACTTGGAGCTACAACCAAACTTGATTAAATTTTGCCGGAATTTTGCGATCAATATTACCAAATAGGTCAAACGTTCAAAACCGGATAGAACGATCGGTATTACCTTTCCAAGTTATAGTGGAAACAGCCAATCATCTACTTGCAATCTTTTTTGTAAGTATTCTATAATTGAATATTCGTCTTGGGTGTTTGAAGATCTTTAAGAGATGGATAATGAAGATAATGCCAAAGACAGATGGAACAATTTTCTGGAAACAGGTGATGCTAATCTTCTCAGATATTGTCGCGAGGATGTTGAGCTCCAGAAAACTGCTGGTTAAAGCAACGAATAAGGGTGGTTATGATCTAATGAAAGAACTGGATTGTAAACATGAACTTGGAGAACTTGATCAATGGAAGGTAGCAGCTAGTATTTTTCCACTTAATGGGCAAAAGGTCCTATCTCAACCACTTGTTGACCCCAACTATGATTGGCACTTAAACATTCAGTTAAGTAACACCAAGCCATCTTAGGCTGATGCTTCCAATTGGCTGAATCTTACGATCAAACAATACCCTTTAGATTTCTGGCATGCTAAACTCCCAGCTGTTACTCGTCGCGATTTAAATCAAAAGCAGATGTTATGCTTTGATATGGTATTCAAGCTGTACGAATTGAAAATCACATTTTTTTGATTATTAATGGGACGGAAGGGACTGGTAAGTCACACACTATATGTGGAAAGCTACCGCTCTTGTTCCTGAAGATGTTATCCGTGGATCTTTTACGACGAAAGCGTCTTTTTTAATTCGTGGATTTACCAATCTTACATTCATTATTTTCGATACCGGTTGAGGCGGGATCTCGGTTTTTCGTGGATCTTAAAGGAGATTCACTCAAGAAAATCCAAGACAGGTTCAATACAGTTCTCGTAGTTATTATTGACGTGTAGCGCCATGGTCAGTTTAGACCTGCTGGAAAAATTGAGACCCGATTGCGTCAAGCTAAGGGAAGGTGAGACGTGTCTTTTAAGGGTGCTTATATGATACTAGTTGGAGATCTGTGACAACTACTCCCTGTTGGTGGGACACCTATGTATGGATAATCCGATAAACCATTTTGTTTGCAAGGAGAAATGGCTCATGCAAATTTTGAGAAGGTTGTTATATTTGACCAGGTTGTCCGGCAACAAGAGGATCTTAGTGACCCTCTTCGAGCTCAATTTCTGTGTCTAATTAAAGATCTTTATGACGGGATTATGTATGCATCTCAGTAGGAGATCCTAATGACTCGATCACCGTCAAATATTGGTGTTACATTTGAGGAAGATTTCAAGGATGCGGTGAGGCTTTTACTGAAAATGCTGAAGTCGATCGCTACAATGCAGGAAAGTTGAACAAAATTGGAAACCCTATCACGCGTATTATGGCAATTAACAGTTCGTCCCGAGGAAGGTCAATGACTTCTGGCAAGTTCAGGGGATTGGAGAACTCATTGTATCTTGCTGGTGGAGCACTGGTGAATTTAACATCTAATATTTGGCGGGAATAGGGCTAACAAATGGATGCAGGGGCGTGGTCCGAGATATTGTTTATGAGAACGGTCAAGCCAGAACTGGTATGCCCAAATATATTGTTGTATGGTGGAACGACTACTTTGGTCCACCAATTTTCGTGGATAGTGACAGACAAAAGAAATGGATTCCAGTGTCGGCCTCTAAGTTCTTTTCTGATAAATTCAAACATAATCGGACGTAATACCCGCTCCGATTGTCATATGCAATGACCATACATAAGAGCCAAGAGCAGACATTGGATCGTGTTGTTGTTGATTTGGGAAAGAGTTAGAGAACTCTTGGATTGGATTTTATCATGCTATCAAGAGTTCGACATATTCGACATTTGGCTGTCATACAATGCTGGTACGACCGTGTTTAAAAGATCAGAGAATCGAAGAGTTTGCCGCCACGAAAGGTTCAAGAAATTAGGTTGACAGAGCTGGCCAGGAGTACTCAACATATGGCAACTAATTGAAATTACGTATACTTAGTAGTAGCTCGTAATTATACATTCTACTTAGTAGCGTAACCCTAATTATAAATATTGATCACAAAAAAGTGTTAAAATCGTCAGATGTCCGTGCAGGTATTTATTTTGTATAAGTTTTGAAGAATATTGGGCACATTAATCAGGATATATAACTAAACTACCTCTGGGCTTTCCAACTGTGCCACTGACCCAACGACATGACATTGGTACTCCTATTGCCCAGGATACTAGGACCACTGAGGACACGCGCACCCGGGACAAGGGTTGGAAGTTTGGACGCTTGGTATGGAAAGAGCCTGTTTTACGGGCGGGGTACGATCCCCATCTAGAGTTAACACTCTGGCTGGGTTTCCTCCCTAAGCTATACGGAGTCCAAACACAGACCCATCATACATTCTTTCGACTGTTTGAATATATTATCCTTTCGAGTATAACTTATAATATAACAATATTCTTACATTCCATACCCATAATTAATGGTTGCTTTTTCTTGTTTCAAGTTTGTACCTTTTGCTTGTTTCGAATAAATAAAACACCCTTGAACAATTTTATCTTCGAGGCATACAATTTTACATTTAATTTTTAGGTTCGTTCATATACATGTGTTTGTCCTACAAATTTTATACGTCTATAATACTAAACGAAGGTGTATTAATCTAAAACATGATTCAGTTCTCCGAACTGGATTACTCATATCAAAGGGCGAGCTCCAGAGCTTTCTCCCCTATCTTACTGTGTGTAAAAAGTACATCTAGCGTTTTTTTCTACCAACACTCAGAAGCAGATAAGTACGATTTGAAAAGTTCGTCATTCACCTTGCGCACAGTCAGGCTCCCAAAAAGTTATAAGGGTCTCGCCCTAATTTGGCATAACCATTCTTTCTGATCTTTTGTTACATTCGTATTCCAGAGACATACACGGCTAAAAATACGTGGCTCTATAAATTCGTATGCAAGAGCAAAATATTGCAGGTAACGGAGCACCGATACGGCAACGATACATGCCCTGAATTCTTGTCGACGATATAAAACTTAATGACTAAGAATTTTTATAATTCAGCCCATATTTTATCAAAGTGGGTCATACCGCGCACATGCTTGAGCCACCGCCTACAGACACGGTCTATGAGTTAGTAAAGGCTGTAGAAAACATCGTAAATCACCACTAATTTTCGCTCTGCTCCGTACCTGGTGACGCTGAAGCTGCGTACCATAACACACCGCCGAAGTATTTAATAATGTATACATGATAGAGAACAACTATATGGTGAAGTAGTTAGATATCTACTTCAGAGTAAAGTTTCTCATCAATTTATCGTACCTAGATCTGGCGTTTATATAGTCGCCGGGGCAGGAGTAAAATCTGCGACGACACGAACGACAGCACTACCTCGACCATCTTGATCGGAATTGGGCTGCCACAACAATTTCGAGAGGGACAACCACTATCACACACACCGGACGCGCTGGTGCTGGCTCTGCGGCTTACACAAATACCGCAGTATTCATCAGGAGTAACAAGTATTAAATGTCAAGGGTGCACCGGCATTGTACAATAATTATTATATTCTTATTTTAGTGGTGTCCACGTAGTAAGTAGAGAGTGTCTTCCGAGTCAGTCGCTTTAACAATACGGTCCTCGCTATGTTAAGTTTTAGTCTCGGTGAACATATTTTCATATCAGTTATCAGACGTTATCATTATCGAATTGTGTTGGCGTCGTACATATACCGTAGCAAAGTCGATGATTGAAGAATTGAACAAGTGAATTCTTCCCCATAACCATCCACTCCACGTCAACCAAAAAAATTAAAATTTACTCAAAACCTTCTGAATACGATCCTCAGAGACGACCAACACAGGTTCTAGCTTTTCGTTTCCAGACCTGGCTCAGGTTGAGCCTCTAGATCAGAGAAATGTAGCCACCCTGGTCATTAGCTGAGGGTGCTGTTCATAGTGAGGATCAATATGATCTTTTTTGGCTGACTTTCCATTGATGAGCTAATAAACTCGATTGAATAATACAAAGTGCTGCAAAATAGATCAATGATCAAAACATTCTTGACGCAGTGTAGGAGGAGAAGGAAGAACAAGAAGGAGTTGCAGCTGAGGAGGATGCTGTTACAAACAATTTCACCAAGCCCGAAAAATCGCCATGTACCTTGCTTAATATGTACCATGAGAAATACCGTTCTACCTATAAGCTATAGCGCAGCCTTTAAACTGACATTCGCAGTGCTAACACCACACAAACCACCTCGATGCTTGGTTCAAATAGGTTTATCCCACAAATTTGGTAGAAATATTCCCTCTATACACTTAAATCTAACTTTCGGCTATCAGTTATAAGTCATAAGTTAGCGATCATAGGACGACCACGGTGAACATCTAATCTTATAAAATAGCGAAGGTTAAAAGTTATCGAGAGAAAATTTATCAGACGGAGGACTGTAATCTAGAAAAAAGAATGCCAGTTCTCGACATGAACCTTCTGGCTGATTTATTCTTGGCACATTGAACTTTGCTCACTCACTCCAGAACAAATATTATGCCGCTGAAGATGCACCTCCTCGCGTTTGAACTCGTGCTTACTACTACGATTCAAGCAAACGGCTCGAAGTCCGTGGCTTCCTTCGACTCTGCGATGACGGAAGCTAACCCTCCGACAGTCGTTCGTTCCTCCGATGGTTACATCTATGGCAACCCTGTCAAGAGAGTGTTAAGAGCACACGAAAGGACGACTGATGAAGCGAGGGATCCGAGACTATCGCTTGCAGACGAGATTAAGTCATCAGGTACCGACCGAACTAATAATGAAAGTGCATGAGCATGATCCTCCTAGTGCGCATTCATCCGGCGTTGAAACCGGATGATCGAGGATGGAAGGATCTTTACACAATGGCTTGGTAATCGAGAGAACCTTTGCGCAGATCACTCAATCGGCGGATTACGCGAAGACATTGCCGAGAACGCTTGAAATGAGGACCGAGTCTGCTATGTCCACGTTAACGAGGGATGTTACTGTTCCGGCTCAATGCCACGTTCATCTCGCGATGAATGTCAAGAACACCTCGCCAATTATACACTCAACGAACGCGAGCAAGTATAGATCGGGAAGTACGAGAGCAGTCTGTACGAACTGCAGACTGTAGTAATTCGTGGTGCGCCTCGCTGACGTTACCACTCTCGGCAGCTACTTCATTCTCCACTCAGTGCCTAGCGCAGGGCGGCGAGACATTCGAGGTCCGTTCTTGTGGTCATGGTGATACACGTTCACCACGACGTTCTCGTTCTCGACGTCCTTGGTCGCCTTACCGTTGTAGTTCACCACGAGATCATTCACGTCTGCGGTTGCATCGGGGTTTTCCAACTCCATGGACTCATATACCCGACCAACGTCTGGAACGTCGAGATGAAGCGAGGAACACGGCTCCTACGTAACGTACTCGGTTGGGAACCTAATCCCCTTTAAACGATACTTGCGCGCGGTTCAACCTGCGCGCAAGTAATGAACCGATGGTTTCACTTCATGGAGAGGGTCCCCGTGACCCACAATACAATTCCCGTCCAGCAAGCCTGAACTTCCGCATCCACAATTAGTGGTGAGCCCTTGAAATGGTAGCGGTCCTGGCTACCCATATGAGGCTGTGGACAAGGCTTCCGACGCTCAGCTGGGAGGTGAATCCGCTTTCGGGCGTGATGTACAGACGGAGAGAACCGTGAGTGAGGTCTGTCAGTCGAATCGCGAACTGCTCAAACGGATGAGGAACCGGTAATGTTCGGTCATACACTGACGGGAATGCAGCGCGTCCGATGTCATTGGCGTTTCGATAAAGGTGTGAAGGTAGATCGGTCTAAGAGTTCCTAACTCCGGTGTCCTAACCAACTTGTGATGCCTAGCCGGACGATATTACTTTAGACGCCCGATGTAGAACGTCGGGTGAAGTCTCAACGATGAAGGAAGGTCCGGCGTGTAGGAGTTACCGATCGCCGATCCCCTCAAAAACATTATGGCTGATAAGGCGTGGCGCAAGTTCGTTCGTGCCTACGTTGGTAACTGCTGAATCTCTTTGGCTTTCTGTAGACAGTAATACACGACCACCCTTTTGAAATTTTGATGTTTTCCTGCCATGTTTGTCTGCATTTTCTTTCTGTTTAACCACTGCAGACTGAAGTTCATCACGTACAAACCGGATGATGGATTGGCGTTGGAGGATAAACTTCGACATAGCCACGTCATCAATTGGTCGCGCCAAATCAATCGACGTGTAGTTGACAGTAGGTGAACGCGTGCCCGAAGACGAGTCAATCGGTGTCTGCGCAGTTATCGAGATAACAGGAACGCCACGCCACGTGTAGTCAAAACAGCAGACTTCGTCTTGAACCGGGTGGCTATTCGGCGCTCAAAATTACGTGGGCTGCACTTGATCGTTGTCTATCACCTCCATCCCCACCCAGAGTGGAGCCACGAGGTGCCACCGGGCGACACACAGCAAGAAGAGTAGGAACGCGAGGGTGTCGAGCCAAATTCACAAAAAATGGCGTCAACACTCTTGACACGTGTACAGCATTGTTGAGTGCGAACTTAACAAGTGGTAAAAATGCTCTCCAACTCGTGAAGGAAGTAGCATAACGTCGAAAAACATCCTCGAGGACTCGGTTTACGCGCTCGGTTAGCCATCCGTTTCCGGATGGGCTGCGGTTGACATCTGCCGTTTCGTCTTTCTGAGCTTGAACAGAGACGTCCGAAATGCGGATGTGAATCGAGAATAACGGTCCGAACCAATATCTTTCGGCAAGTCGGGATGGCAGAACATAGCGTCAATGAAGTATTTCGCGGTCTCTGCCGCGGTGATCGCAGCGCGAACAAGCACCAGGTGTGACATCGCGCTGAATCTGTCGACAAAAACCAGTACACTCGTTTAATCTTGCTTATCGGGCGCGGGCCCGAAGATAAATTTCATCAAAACTCAACGCCAAGCTTCAACTACAATTGCCAACGGTCGCAGGGGAGCCTCCGACGAGGGAGATGACTACACTCGTTACCAGATTTTGCATGTGCAAATCCATTTGCGTATCCACTTGTACATTTGGGCCAGAAGAAGTCACGAGACACAGCCGCGAAAGTCTTTTCGCGGCCTAAGTGGCCACCAGCTGGGGCATCGCGACACTAGTGAATGATACGAGGACGCAAATCCATGTCATCTACGCGAGGAAAATCGAAGTGTTCGATGCTGTACAGGAGCATGTTACCCTCCAACCTGTAGTGCTGAATATTATCACGCTTGGTTTGTGACAGAGCTCCCAATGTAAACTGACTGTGGGCTCCCAGATAAGCGATGATATCCGCGTAGTCCGGATGATTCTCGTAAGCAGCGACTAATTCGTTGAATAAGGACAGCACGGCGGTGACCCGAATTTTTTGAAAAGATTCACACGTCACACATCGATCATTATCTTCATCGTCGTCAGTTACCTGACGAATCAGCGTGGTCCGAGGATCTTGGTCGGGACGGCGCGACAGAGCATCGGCGAGAAAAATTTTCTTGCCCGGTTTTGTAATGCGCGACGAAGTTGTACTAAAAAAAGAATTACTTTCATCGTGCCATCCGTTGGGACAAACACGAAGTTTTCATTGCTTTGTGCAGGAATGCATGATTGGTGAAAAAAGCAAATGTGCGTTCCCCAAGCAGGTGCGCACGGAGAGTGATCTGTTAACGCATTGCTAACAACTCGTTATCATGAACCGAATAGTTCTTCTCCGACAGCCATATCTGCCGTGACTGATAGATCAAGACTAGTTCACGGCCTCAACATCAAATTGCAGGGGGTCAATACCCATTGCGAAGTCACTTGGCGTCGTCCGTAAGGACCAATACTGGTGCTAATGCCAGGCTCTTCTTTACCGTATCAAAGTTCTCTTGAAGATCGGAACGCCACGACTACATGACGTTTTTCTTTAATAGTTACGACAAAGGCTATGTAGAACCGGCGCTATCCTTGGTATACTAATGCAAGTAATTGGTCAGTCCGAGCACCGCAATGTACGGTTCACAAAATACACACTTCTTGAGAATCGCATACATCGTGTTGTCTCGCATGACAATAAAATTGTTTAAGTGTTGAAGGTGAAGTTGGATATTGCTCATGTTGTTCTCGGCACAACTTTGGACAACGATGTCATCGAAGTAACTAGGAGAGAAATGCCAAAGTGGTCTCAAAACTTGAGAAACCATGCGATTATAATCGGCCGGTGCATTTTGCAACCGTTGTGGCATCACTAGCCATTCCCATAGAATTCCACTCAGGGTTTTCATCGCTGTGAGTGGTATGTTGCTTCATCATCTGATAGAACCCATCAGTTAGATCGATGGCACTGAAGATGACGCTTCCTGACATGGAGTTTAACACCATGTCCTTTCTGGGGATAGACGTCTGCACAGAAATAGTGGCATCATTTAGCTTATTAAATGCATGCAGTATCTGCCAGCCTCCCGTAGCCTTCTTCATGCAGGAGGTGGTTCCCGAATGGGGTAAGGTACTCTCGCGAACATGACCCTCCTTGCGGCGGCCTTTGAAGAATTCGTCAAAAGTCTCAGTTTAATCTCGAGGCAAAGGCCACTGTCACTCAAACCTTCAAACCTGAAAGAGATCAATCTCGTGCCGAACACCACGATCATCCGGAATTTCAGCCGTAATCGTGTCCGGGAATACGTCTGCATACTCACGAGAAATGTCGTAGACAGTATTACCAAGATCGTACAGAGCCTCCCATTACTGTGAAGCAAATCATATTAACGCGCTGGATTTGGCTCAGCGCTTCTAGGTAGCGTCATTTGTTCTTCGTTCGTCGCGATTTCCATCTCTTTGGAGATCAAGCATACGTGTTTCACACTGCTTCCCAAAAGGTCAGATAAGAAATGCTTCCAGGAGAGACTTGAAGGGCTTGTAATAGAGGGCGCGTCGCGCGATGGACTCGTGACTCCAATGTATTGGCACCTTTGTGGAACCCCTTCCACGTAAACGATAGCGTGGACACATTCCAACGCTGCGTTCTCGATGCTTGTGTCCCCTTCGAACTTCGAGTCGATACTTGAAGCTGGTGAACCGCAGCCAGGTAATGAGCCCTCCCCCCTCTAGCCACTGGATGTCCTCATCCATGATGCCACAAACACGTGACGGGAGTGATCCATGCTCGACTGTCGAAACTTGATGCGGAAGCTCCTGATCGGCCGCCGTAAACCCGTGTATGACACCCTGCTCGACCACAATTGCCAATGTGGGAATCCCGGTGCGACCATCATGTTCTTGCGTGATGACCCCTGTCCGTCCACTCCGTACTCGTGTGGGCCCAGCTCGACCAAAAATTGCACATGCGGGAATCTTGGTCTGACCATAGTAGGCGATTCTGGGGATCCCGGTTCGACCATCATGTTCTCGCATGGGGAATCCTTTCGTACACATTGCACTCGTGTACGAGCTTCTTTTCAATCACAAATTGCCCTTATGGGAGCCCTTGCTTAACCTCAATGGGTGCAGATGGAAACCCTGGTTAAACCACTGGATGGGCGTGCGAGACACTCTGTTCAACCGCGTTGTTGATGCGCGGGAACCCCTACTCGACCGCGTCGTCCTCTTGCGGGATCCACTACTAATCCGCATCGTTCTACTCGCTGTGAAGCAAAAATTCTCTGTCGTTTGGGTCCAGAAGGACAGACCAAGTAGTACAGAGGGGGCCATCGCTCGCTCTGTGCACCGCAGACATCGTGGATTTACGATCCACGACTGGACGTTAAACCAATCCCTTGGTGATACCAAGAGATGCGTAAACGTTTACTGACGTCGACCTTGCGTCGACGTCTCACTGATCTGGCTGACCAGTCGAGCTGGGGCTTGTAACGTGCCAGCCATGGTATTCCCATGATGCAATCAAATGCATGGTTTATCGCGATAACCAAAAAATCATCATTACTGCGAAAAGCATCAAATGTATACGGCAACGACACTTCGAGCCAATACAAGCGATGTGGTTCCCCTTCTGCAACTTGACGATGACTTGACCAGGCCCCTCGCGGATCGGAATGCTAGGAGGCAGCATCGATAAACATGGTTTTCGAAACAAAAAGTATTGGTCGCTTCTGAGTCCAGGAGCTCTCGTAGCGGTCGCCGGACACCGGCGACATATAAATTGACAATAATTAGACGTGATTTACCAGTCGTAGTGGTGGCATTTAATCGCGCACGCAACTAAAGGATGTTGAAAGGTCGAGCTGCCACTGGGGGCCGGGGCGCTCTGCATCTACTAGCTACAGCCGTTTTTTTGGACGTTCGGTCGGGGCAGCGCCCCTATGATGGGCGTCCCATATATACGTCGACATGGACGCTGGCGCGCGGCACTCAGCCGCGCGATGCCCTGGCTTTCGACTAAGAGACAAACCATTTGGTGCCCGGTGCGAGCGTCAGCGTTAAGGGGAGTCGCATGTCGTCGGCTGCTTGTCGACTCAATCGCATCGGTCTCCATAGGTTCCGGACCAGACGTCTGGGCGACGGTGACAATTGAAGGCTTGGTATAAGCCTTGGTAAGCCTAAAGTCATCAAGGGGGGTAACGGCAAAGGCCTCCATCAATGTGGCAGGGTCCTCACGTTCAACCGATAAGCGGGTCACTCCTCACGCATACCCTCCAGATAGACATTAACCTGTGTGTACGTGTTCATGGGATGTGTGATGATACACGATGCCAAGCAATCTCCACGTATTCGCGCATCGCCATTTTACCCTATCCCATTGTAAGGAATCTTGAGCGCACCATTTCCTCCTCTTGCGGTGGCTCGAAGGCAAACAAGGTCATCCTGGATGACATCCAGTGCGGGGAACGTGTGCTCGTCCACGACGAGCTTACCAAGGGTCTATTCCTTGGCTTTTCCGAAGAGACGAAAAAAGAGGGAGGCGACCTTCGACTGAGGCATCTCGAGAATTCTTAATGCGATACGTATGTGGTGAAGTGCGCTCGAAAAAAATAAAAACCCAGAGATTATCAGGACGAAGGGACAAGATGATACTTTTAGGGAAAAGGCGCCTGGGAGAAGGAGTCACGAGAGGGGTCAGACCCTCGGGGAAGATGGATCTGCAGATCCAATCAAGCATAAGACGGTTGCTCGAGTACCGGTTAAGCGGTGCCATAAGAAGGTGACTACAAGCTCTCATTGGTGAATCAGCGACGCGACAAACGCCTCCCCCGATATCGCCGCGAGGCGACCAAGGCCATCCCACTTAATACCAGTGATATGAAGGAAGGTCGCGTACTTCAGAATCAATCTGGAGCGTAAAAAATATGACGACTCGTTCTTCGCAAACTCAGGTATGAGGAGGACTAATAAGTGCTACCAGGTGTAACGGGGCTAAAACGTCCCGTCACTAGCTTACGCAAAACGCTTGAGGAAGCTTTGAGTCCAAGTATTGAATATAAAGTAAATTTAGGGAAACGCTAACCACCCACCAGGTTTTTTGGTTACCACCGATCACCCCTATACATTACCGTGATTTTATCGATTTAAGCCTTCTGATTGGTAGGGTTGAGAATATCACCAGATTTCAGAAGTATTTTACTATCGCATTTACAAATGATAAAATACTAGATTTGAATATTTTATGCATGTCTTTAAGTCGGCGACGTGTGGCTAATTATCATTCAGCTACTTCCTCCACTATATACTGGAATTCAAGCATCAAGTAGTGGTGGGGGACAATCTTCGACATAAGTAAATACACTTACCTGGGTTGATTTAAAACTGCTCGCATTGAACCACCGTAAGGCACTTGTCTTCAAAGTCCAGCACGTTGAAGGCGAGGCCAAGACGTAACTATTGGAAGACTCCAGTGCACGTGTCATGTAGGAGAAAGTGTTGTCAAAGAGGTACAGAAGTACGTGTGTGTCGCTCTTATAGCGCTAATCTGTGTTCTTCACGAAAAGAAAATTTGCGACGGTGCTCTGGTATGTGACTGACGGCGTACGTGGGCCAAAAGCGATTAAGTGAGTAAATATTCGACGCTAATGAAGTAATCTATCTCGACTTGTGAGTTCGTTGATGTAGTAAAGGATACAAGAAGCGTGGCTTCTACAAGGTTACTATTGCGATGGACGAGTATGAAGGTATAATCTGCATCCAATAGTAGGAGGTCGACAGGGTTACACCACTTCGTGGCTTTTTTGTTGTAAGATTATTTCGCGATACGATGACTGTAGTGGAAAGATTGACGAGTTGGAGGATGAAGATGATTGTTTTTCTAATATTGTCGTGTGTAATGTGAGTTTAGATAGGATGAAATTTCCGACGGTAATATTCTCAATCCTACCAATCAGAAGGCGTAAGTCGAGTAAATTACGGTAATATATATGGGTCATGGGAGGTTAACGAAAACCTGGTGGGTGGTTAACATTTCCCAAAATTTAACTCCAATTTTTATTGTGTTTTAACCCGTACTAGTACGACCGTGTTCCTGCCTTTCGGGTGGCCACTCAATTTCAGGTAGCTTTTCATTGGTCCATAATAGGTCTTTATACCCTCAGTAATGAACCAATAAAAGTTGTTACGCTGTGCCCGCTATTGGGGCACAGCACATGCCTACAAATGTAGTTTTTAATTTTGTTTGTGTTAATCCTGTAACGTGGACCATTATAAAAGGTGCCTATGATCACATAAGCAATGCTTGTCGCTCATAAGCAAAGGCTGATCGCGTTGCCCGAGTATACTGTACCGGGTCAATACAGACACTAACAGCATGATTCTCAATCTTCAGCCACTGCTGCTGTATATTGTTTGCAACTTAATTCAGTTCTATAAATTGAAGTTCTTATATCAAAGAGAGATCTCCAGAGCTTGCTCCCCTATCTTATTCACCTTCAATCTATTTTAAGCCATCGCAAGCGTGCGCCACAATAGTGACTAGGCCTCGGCAAGGTAAGGTAAAAGGTTGCCGGGTTACAGTTTTTGTTCTACTTTTACCTCACCACAACCTTTACCCCTGTGGCCCGTGGATACCTTTACATTTACCTTACTCTACCCCTTTACCTGGGTGATTACCTGGTAAACAAGCGTTTGAATGGTTGATGGAATTGGTGTAGTTGCAGCTGGTAAGTGATGATATGAAATCGCCGGCCTATCAAAATAGATTGGTTGGGTGGAATGGCGTACGATCAAGTTGTTTACTTCAGGTGGTAAAGAGAGCGCAATGCACGCTTGCGGTATTGTATCAGAGCTCATATTTGGCCTCAAACGCCTATCGGCGAATTGGTTGTGCAACAACTAAACAAATCCATCGTCAAGGATATCTTCGTCCCAGTTTTCTTTTTCCATCTCGAGCCGCTGGACGACGGACTGCACGTCATTGAAGCCGGTCTGTACGAGTGCGGCTGGTGCTTGCGCTCGATTTGACGGCTCTTTAAGGATAGCGTCACCCATCCATGAGCGCAGGAAACTTCTAGAAATCTGTATTTATATACTACAATGAAAAAGAAGCACCATCTACATGCGTAAAATGAATTAACCACCCATTATTTACATCTTGCATAATATGTTCAACACTTATGCGGCATGTAAATGATGGGTAGTTTGTAGTTGGCGCCGCGTGTCCCGACGTAGGCGTCGTTGCCGTCGTCACTGCCGTTGGAACCCTCCATGAATATATAGGGTTTGGAATGCAGTCGCACGCAAGACGTGGCTTAAACGGTTAATGAAATGCTTTATTCGCTCTGGAGGTCAGAACTCAGGCGAACTCCGTATCGGGCTCCGCGGCTATGGGGCAACTTACAACTCGCAAAAAGCTACCCAGAAGCCCTTATGTCAGACTTAATCATTTATTAACCTGTACTTCCGGGTAATAAGGTAACGAGATCGGCTATACCATTACTCTACCCGCTACTTAACCCGTTGACTACCCTTCACCCTTTACCACTGACTTTTACCGTTTTATGGGGAAACGAAGGGTGTCCTACCTTACCTTTCCAAGGCCTTATAGTGACCTAGCCAAAGGGTGTCTTCGGATATGCCTATATAACTATGAGGGGGACAGGCTAGATCGCACTTAGTACGTGTAAGGTACACCTAGCCGCATTATTTACAGGCAGACAGATAGACCACACAGACGAACAGACAGATAGGTACGATATAAAAAAATTCGGCATTCACCTTACGCACAGTCACTAATAGCTTTACTCTTGGGCTCGCAATAACAATATGTACCTTACATGTCGTACTAAATGCGATGCAGTTGGTCACCTCTTGTGTATGCGTCTGTAAAAATCGAGAAAATCTCACTATCAGTACTACAAATGTCTAAAAGTTCCAAACCAGGACTATACTTTAAAAAATTCTAAATTTATCTAATTTATACTTGTACTGAGTATATAAACTGGTATAGTTTTATCCACATTATACTTAACTGCAACATGTGATAAGAAACTGCTTGATTGCTAATGAGTCTTCCCATTTGAAGACAACTGTCACACGAGTGGTCGCAAAACGCTCCAATTTTACCAACGGTTCGTTCATTTCTTAATTTGCGCCCACACGCAGATGTGGTTACTCGCAGTGAGCTCATTGCGTGCGAGCCAGGTCCAGTTGCACGAACTCGACGAGCTTGTGATTGTGGGTACCCCGTTAGGACACAATACCGTTCGCGAGTAGCGGTAGCAGCAGGTCAGTTCTTGCTGTTGGTGTCGACCGTGCTGTTAAACGATTGCTTGCTTTATCCGAGTGTATGTTACAGTGTTAAGAGTACGACTGATGGGTATGTACCAAGCTAATGACTGGTGCACACCCGTGACATTTCCTACTCCAGGATAGCAGCAGGTTAGACTTGCTGTGCTAGGTGCTGATTATGCTGCCTGACGAACACGTACGTGTGAAGCGCGGTTATTAATCAACAGGATATCTTAAGATGTTTTTAACGCAAACGAATCTTTATAAAGCTTGTGGAGAATCGTATTATATTCACAATGGTTAAGTTTTAGCGATTACGCACTTCGCTAATTCAAGCGTACTGTTTAAACACAACGTGCATGCTACCAGTCAGCGAAGCTGCATCATGGATAGCACTGCTCATTGTTTCTTCAGACGCACCAGCACCGAAATCATATCCTCCTTATGTACGGCTCGCGTGGCGTTGGTTCCTGCAAAAACGACTGAGGCTGTCGTCTCCATTATCCGTGCTGCGGTTGTCAATACTCTCAGCAACAAACGATGAGCTCTGTATGGCGGAACCGCATTCGTGCCAACCTGTTCGACACTACAGCGCAATCTGTTGCTCTTTCAGCTCCCGCAATGACTTCTACCGCAAACCTCCAAAGTGCGAGTTCGGTCTGCAGCCTTTCGGAACCCCAATCTGCGTCATATGTACACCAAAAGACACACGTAACTTACCACCAAACGCTTGTAGCTTCGCAAGTGTTCCCAGACAGTCCATGAACGCTATATTTTTCATGTCACTCATGCGCTGGCAGCAAAAGTCGCATGCACACGAAAAAAGCACACATTCGTTAGGACACCTCAATCGGCACCAAACACAGCAAGAACTGAATGGAGTGCGCGCAACCATTCGTGTGACCATTTCTACTTGATGGAAAGACTCGCTAGCAACCACACAGTTTCTTTACCCATGTGACAGGTTAGTATAATGTATTTAACACTAAATATCTATTAATGTTAAACTAGATTAAATTATTGTACTGGTTTTCGGACTTTGGACATTGGTGGTACTGGTAATGAATGGGATTTGCTCGTAAATAAACGCTTGGTGTACCTTACACGTCGTCCTAAGTACGATGTAGTCTGTAGTCTGTAGCCTCTTATGCATGTGGCTGCAAAAACAACAGTCGGTATACCTTAAAAGTCGTACTTAGTGCGATGTAGGATTTTTCTTTTCTTTATTGGTCAATAGGCCGTAATTAAGAGCCCGAAGAGTGGAGCTATTGTGACTGAGCGCAAGGTACGTGATAAACAAAACTTGATTCAGTTCTTTATACTGAAAATGTAGCGGAGATACACAGCTCCTTAAATCAGAGGAAGACTTAGTGCTCAAAGAGTGATATTAGTTCTAAGGAACTAAACTCTATGAGCCAACAAGCGTAACGCTTAGAGTCCCTGTTCCAGGGGACCAAACGATTCAGTGAATCTACAGCACTTAGTGCTCAAGAGTAGCTATCTCAGGGAGATGTCGTTAGCTCTTAACGATCAACGATCCGAGACGCCTCGCCCAAGGCACGTGTCTTAGACAAGATCAAAAGGGGAACTGAACTTTATTTACGTTTAACTCTATGGAATATCTTACTCCTAATATTACCTAATCTAGGCACTCATGTCCTAAATTAATATCTCCAAGATCTTTCCTATCTCGTGGCTGACAACCTTCAGCCCCTATAGACCGATAAGATATTCTATATCTCTTTCAGTGGGATAACATCCCATGTGTCTAAGGCACAGGGTACCGAGTACCTTTCGATGTGTAACCCCGTTACACCCTTCCCCACCATACTGCCGTTTACCCAAACGGCAATCGAACGTTGTTCTTCAACGAGGTCAGTGCGCTTCCGGTTAACCTCACGGTAACGCAAAGCTTCAGCACAATGTCCTCATCGCCTTTTTATGCATACCTCGGGATGGAGTAGGCAGTGGACTGTGGTAGCGATACCAGCGTCCCAAGTTATGCAAGGACAATGTCCGATACACCCATGCCTGAGGTACAACCTCCTACTACGTTAAGTCCGTTCTCTGAACGTGATGATGTGAATACGCCATTGGCGCCGTATTCAACACTCGGTTCAGATGATGCAATCATCACCAACCCGCTCGATGAGCAGCAAGAGTTGACTGTTCAACGAGAAGAAAGCGCTCAGCGCCATGCACAAATGGTCACGACCCTTAAGAACCAGCGTGACAATGTGTTCACTCCACTCAGTGTGGAGGAACGTCTATGTCAAACGATTGGCCAAAAGTCGGCAACGTGGACCATTGGTCCTGGAGCTACGTATCCCGAGGAAGTGGCAAGTGGCCAGGCACTTCGGGAGAGGTACCTGGATCCATATCTGGACAACTCAAAGTCAGTACAAGGCACGCCTTGAGATGCAAGCACGTGGTGCACCGGTTCCACTGATTAAGGGTATACCCATTCTCTTGTTCGTAGGCGAAACAACGGACGAAGAAGACGACGCCTTCGTTCTCTGGGTGCACCGCAATCGTCGTCCCAGCAGTATGTATGCTCTGAGAGCTAGTGCCAATGTGGCCGATGTGCGTCTCAACGCAAGCTTCGGTATGACTATTCCAAGCTTACGGCCAGAGGCCAGTTGAACAATCGCACGCGCTATGCTTCAGCTACTAAGGTAACCGCGAGTGCTGGTCAGACTGTGACCACCAACCCGCCAACCCACACCACTAGTGGTGGGAAGCGGTCTTGGTCTTGAGATGACACTGGCCACGATGTTCAAAAACATCCAAGGCGTATGGAAAATCTTGCCGAAGGGTTATCTCGTACTACCATGAGCTTTCTGACTCAAGGTACCCTCGCCACTTTACCAGATACTAATATTGGCCATGACGACGACGTCGTTTCAGTATTCTCTCGACATGAAACTGACGATTCCCGTGCTTATCGAGCAGCGAGGGGGGTGGCCGGTGTACCGGTGGCGGACCACGCGAAATTGGTTCTCGAAGTAAGGGGTCTCCAAGAGACCTTGGGTAAGACCCAGTGCATGCTGGATGCGATGGCAAGCCGCATTCAGGCGATGGAGCGTGCTCAAACTCGGAGCGAGGCTCAGTTGGACTTGCTGATTCGCTTACAGCAATCCGATGCACAGCCCTCGTCGTCGGCGCAAGCGCCTCCAAGTTCACATGGGACGGATCCCGATACGGCTTAAGCAAGACCATGTAGAACACAGGATGTGTGCGCAATTTGCGTGGAAGGTTGAGCGTATACGCAAGTCCCTTCTTAGCAACGACTGTGAATGGTCCAATGAAGAGCAGACGCAACTCTGTTTTGAAGACAGCGGACACTACCTTTATAGGTAGGTTTTTAGCATTGAGTAATACTTATAACGTTCAATAAAACCTCTGCTTTTAGCATCTGATTGCTGTTTCTGCTTGTCTTGGCTTTCAGCCATTGCGTCACGCACATGTCTTAAGACATTCAATCGCGTTGCGAGAAACTCGCCTATCTATTTTTGAACAGTAGCAGGTCTGATATTAGCAAGCCGATCGGCAACCTCTCCCTCACCAAGCCCTGAACCACATAGTGGTAGCGTTAACGGAACGCGAGGGTGGGTGAGACCGTTTACTTAGAACAGAGTATAGCATGTAGAGGCATGAACAGCGTTGTTCAACGCAAATTCAACAACAAGGAGCATGGAGCTCCAACGCATAGGCGTATCAGCACAAACACTGCGCAAAATGTCATTAATGACGCGATTAACACGCTCAGTTTGCCCATCGGTCTGCGGATGATCCGCTGTGGACATGCCCATAAGGGTGTCGAACACCTTGAAGATGGACTTCCAAAACTTGCCAGTGAAGCGGGGATCTCTATCCGAGACAATTACCACTGGCAAACCATGTTGTCGAAACTAACGGTCAATAAATAGCTTCGCTGTGCCTTGGGCATCAATAGAGTCCGGCACTGACGCTAGATGAGACATCTTGCTCAATCGGTCAACAAAGACCACAATGCCAGTGTTGCCTTCCGAATCTTTCGGTAGGCCAAATACAAAGTCCATACTCATGGACTCCCAACACCCAGTGGGTACAGGCAGACTAGCCAGAGTCGCCGCCGCATGTGTTGAGGGTTTTACCCGTTGACACGTTTCACACGTGCGCACATAGGTGCTCGCCCACTTGTATAGTTGGGCCACCAATAAGCCTGGCTCACTGAGCTATAGGTCTTCTCACGACTGAGATGACCACTTAAAGCGGTATCATGTGCCTCATAGAGTATTCGATACTTCAACTCCTCATCATGAGGGACAGCGATACGAGGGTTATCCTCAATATCTGTGCGATAGCACAACAGGCCATTATCGATAGATTTATCGATGTAGCCTCGCACGTAAACGTGCCGACAATTCTATGTCCGAGTCTTTAAACTCCTCGCTCCCAAGAGCACGTAGCAAAGCTACACATTGTTCATCCTTGGCATAAGCCGCACGGATTAAGTCAGTGACTGACGATGACAGCGTACTGACGTGAGCAAGCTCATAGTCAGGTCGGCTCGATAGCGCGTCAGCCAAAGCCTTTTGCTTTCCTGGCTTATACTTCACTTCGGAGTTATATTCGGCAAAGAATGAAAGCCAACGATTCATTCTCTAAGAGAGATGCGACGAATGTGTCACTGTGCGCAATGATGCATGATCTGTGTAGATCACAAATGGCTTTGAGCCAAGCAGATGTACTCTGAATTTGACTAGAGCGTACTTCATAGCAAGTAGCTCTTTGTCATAAACTGGATAGTTCTTTTCAGCAGCTTTGAGCTGTCAAGATTCGAATGCAATAACGCCTTCGCGTCCATCGACATCTGTTTGTAACAGATCACTTCCTATAGCAAAGTCAGATGCGTCACAGACGACATTGAAAGGCCGATCAGGATCGGGCAAAGCTAGTATTGGCGCATGAAGGAGACTTTCCTTAACTGTTTGAAAAGTATCATGTTCGGTGTTACCCCAACACCAATCCACATCCTTCTTAAGGAGATTGGATAATGGCCGAGCCATATCTGCGTAATTCGCACTATACTTATGCAAGTAATCGTCAAGGCCAAGCCACTTACGTAGATCTTTTTGGTTCTTTGGAACAGGCCAATCAACTATGGCCCTTACCTTAGCGGGGTCCGCTCGAAGGCCTCGCTTCCAATGAAGCACCTCAGAAACGGAATCTCTTCTGCACCAAAGATGCACTCAGATGCATTTGCATACAATTTATTCGTGCGCATGCACTCGATCACCGCTCGTAAATGATCAATGTGATTATCCACATCAGATCGCCCGTTCGTTGCACGAATATGGACAAAGATGTCATCAAAGTACGTTTGTGCATAGCCTCGGTGAGATCTGAATAGTTGCGCCACCAGACGATTAAAAGTAGCCGGGGTATTTGACAGCCCTTGTGGCATAACGAGCCATTCCCAGAGCATACCGCTTGGGGTACTAACCGCTGTTAGCGGAATATCGCTTGCTCGCATGAGCAGCTGGTAATAACCATCGACTAAGTCGAGCGCACTGTACAATGTATATCCCACCATATTGTTCTGAAGAATATCCTTTCTGGGGATTGGCGTCTGAGCCGGGATTGTGGCAGCATTGAGCTCATTATAAGCGTGCACAATACGCCACTTACCATTAGGCTTTTTGACACAAAATATAGGTGTGAAATGGGGAGACTTACTCTCCCGCACCATTCCCGCCGCGTCTTAGCACGAAAGAAATCGTCAATGACGTCACACTGTTCCTTAGATAAAGGCCACTGCCGTGTTACGCAGTATTTAGTTCCTGGAACTAGGTCAATTTCATGACGTACACCTCTATCGGGGGTAAGACAGATGATGGGTTGTGACACACCACATCTTGGAATTCCTTTACCAAAAGATAGAATGGATCCAAAGGATCTTTAAGGATCGAAAATCCACTCCGGGCACTGAGTGCCGCCTTGGTATCCTCTAGGACCGACTCATCCATTAATGAGGACGAGTTCAACTCAAGATCGGGTCTAATGACCACTAATTCGGATAAATCTCCTGCCTTCAAGGCCTTGCTAAACTCACCATCAGATATTTCGTCTAGCTTACAAAGAGCATCCAAAGATGGAAGGGTTTCCAGGCTAACATTGCCCTCAACCTGGCCAGTCACTCCGTTGACAAGTGCATATAGTGTATCACAATTGTCACTATGTGACTGCACGGACGCCTGGTGCTTAACAGTTGCCCCCTGGCGTCCCGGTCGTCTCTTCGATGAGACCCTACACCCCTTTGGGGTCGGGACAATAGTGTCCCCGTGGTTACTACTACGAGTAGTACGCTCTATACGAGAGCTGATGTCATTACCGACATTAAGCGTGGTGCCTTCACAGCCAACCGCACCCGGTGCATTTTCACGTGCCACCCCACACACATCAAAGGAATCACATCCTTGATAACTCGGCCCTAGGCCAACCATGCTTTCAGCATGTAGTGACTCGTTATTACAACAAGTAACACTCAACGGAGTACGTGCCGTATCACTGATACTCAACGAGCTACGCCGGAATTCATGTTTTCAGCATTGGAGTTAGTTGGCTCAGACATTCCAATGTCCAGCACATTGACATCTTCTGTCAAAGGCTCGCGCCAATAGTGCTTTTGTTGCCTAGCAAAGGTGGGCTCATGACTCTCCAAAGATTCGCTAGGAACATTGCGCGTAGCACCTAAGGTCTTCGACCTCCAATCAATCCATGGATCATGGCGTTCAATCCAAGCCATACCAATAATGCGATCACATCTCGAGTCCAAATCAAGGACATGACAGCGTTTAATGCTACAAAGTCCAAAAACTTTATACCTAAGTTCAAAGGAACTTTAGGTACAGTGACACGACTTCCAGTCGCTAAACGAACCGTGATGGAATGATCCTCATGCGCTGTAAGTGCTTCAGCATAAAGCTGACTTCTCTCAAGGGAACGACGTCAAGCGTAATTGCAAGACGCCCCAGAGTCGATTAAAATCTACCAAGGCTTTTCAAAGCCTTTAACTTTCGCCTCAGCAACCAACAAGCCAGACTTTTATCCGCGCTCCATACCAGTAGGCATGGAACTCTTTGGGGCTAAGCCCTGTTCAACTTTACCTCCTAAAGGTGTTACAGAACCTAGTTCTTCCCCAGTAGGGCGCCCCGCGCCTACTGGATGTCGGCATTTCCCCGTGCCATGCCAGACTTCTGGCTCGGGAGTGTTGACTCGTAGCCTGGCGCTGTCTACGCAAAGGGCAACCAGGCCGTAAGTGTTTAGTACTTCCGCACGTATGACACCGTCGTACAACACGTTGCTGCTCAGCAGCTTGAAATTCAACTTTACCTTTATCTTCAGCATAGCTGATATCCTTCATTTCCGGCCTATTAACGGTCAGAGTACTCGTGTAGTTTGCTCTCGCAGAGCTAGGGTAGTACCCATTCCAGCCAAGTCTGGCCGACTTGAAGTTATGCTCAGTATTAAGAGCAATTCTCACAGCCTCTTCGAATGTAGAGGGGTGAATCCGAAAGACTTTGGTTCTGGCAACGCCAGTACGGAGACCCTCCATGAATATAGTCACATGGACTGCTTCAGGCAGAGGGTCAGACTGCATAGCAGCCATGAGAGTTCTCAACTCTTGGACATAGTCCTTTAACTCATTCTTACCCTGACGGGTTGATAAAAAGCGTGAACGCACGCGGTAAGCCTGGTTAGGTGGTGAAAACACCTGTACCAATTGTGACTTAAGCGACTCCCATGTGAGAAACGCTAAGTCTACCGACGTGCTACACGTCAAGGCCCATTCTAGTTCCTGCATCGAGCTTCGAGATAGCCAGCGAGACCTGTTGATGGTCAAGCTTGATCAGGCCTGATCTCATGGCCATCTCAATCTCAGGGATCCAGAGGATGAAGTTTTCATCCTCCTTTCCTGAGTAGTTTTTAACTTCCATTCTAAGTGGACGAGGCTTAGCCTCTTCGTCTGGAACAGACACATAGCGTGTAGGCATAGCCGACGCCATTTGATCTGCCCTAGAAGGAACGCTTCATACTGCAAGAAGCCCTCAACACGTGCAGTCAGCACCTCCGGGCCTTGCGATACAAGGAATTCCACATACTCTGGACCCAAAAATGCGGTCAGCTTATCAAGCGCGACCTTTTGGGCCTCAGAGAGGGGAGTGGGGTTTTCCATCCTCCTCAGAGGATCAGTCTTTAAAGACTCAGGCGTAGATTGACTACAAGTGCTACCAAGTGTAGCGGAGCGACACAGCTCCTTAAATCAGAGGAAGACTTAGTGCTCAAGGAGCGTTCTTAGTTCTAAGGAACTAAACTCTATGAGCCAACAAGCGTAACGCTTAGAGTCCGTGTTCCAGGGGACCGAACGATTCAGTGAATCTACAGCACTTAGTGCTCAAGAGTAGCTATCTCAGGGAGATGTCGTTAGCTCTTAACGATCAACGATCCGAGACGCCTCGCCCAAGGCACGTGTCTTAGACAAGATCAAAAGGGGAACTGAACTTTATTTACGTTTAACTCTATGGAATATCTTACTCCTAATATTACCTAATCTAGGCACTCATGTCCTAAATTAATATCTCCAAGACCTTTCCTATCTCGTGGCTGACAACCGTCAGCCCCTATAGACCGATAAGATATTCTATATCTCTTTCAGTGAGATAACATCCCATGTGTCTAAGGCACAGGGTACCGAGTACCCTTCGATGTGTAACCCCGTTACCAAACTAATGTGTGAGGATAAAGAAATCTTAATTTAGGCTGATGTAGTATTTACAGCATGAATTAGAAAAGACGGTTGCACAGAGAGACATTGAGAATCTCACGAAAAAGAAGGTCAGAATTGATCAAACTTAAAAAATATGAAGTTTGGAATTTCGATAGTTCAGTAACAATTTACTTCCTTTGTTTATTTAGGTACGGATCTCTATTGCCTTCACGGCCAATGCGGATGGTACAACAAATGTAAATTTGTATGGCTGCCACCACTCAGAGGATCGTTATCACTTGTATTCACTAGTTTAGTACACTCAGACAATTAGTCCCCCTTCAAATGTGCATTTTTATTCAGGAATATTATTTGCTTAGCTCAGGAGTATTATCGTATGTTTTTTTGTCCCTCGTAAAACTCATAACTTTCCGATAGGTATGAGTTACTAGCTATTAGTCAGCGACCATAGAACGAGCATGGTGGAACGGAATTTGTACGAATCATATGAGTTAGGATTTATGAGAATATGAGTTATCCGAGGAATGCCTGTATAGACATATTCAAAGTCACTCTTTGGCTAGGTCACTATTGTGACACACGCACGTGATTGGCTTATCACGGGTCAAAGGTGAATAATATCGTTTAAATAAATGCTGGACGCTCAAAAGCAAAAGGTGATGATCGCGTTGCTTGAGTATAATGTACTGGGTTAATACAGACATTAACAGCATCATACTCATTCTTCAGTGACTGCTGTTGTTTAGTGTTTTGCAACTTGATTCAGTTCTCCGAAGTGGATAACACATATCAAAAGGCGAGGTCCAGAAATTGTTCCTCTATCTTAATGAAGCCGGATGCACTAATCGTGTCGATTAGCAGAACCCTATCAAAAAGCTAACGACGTCAGCGAAAATTGAGCCGGGGACAGGTAGGAAACAAAGAACACAAGACCAGTACCGTTGCTAAAAAGGAAAACGATGTGGCTTCAGGACTTATCCGCTGCTGCAATTATTATCGATTCCAGCCTGGCGCATTGCCTAAACCTTAGCACAACCTATTGAGTTTCAAAAAGGTATCGACTATGGCCATCCTTCGTCACTGTTCTCGATTTCGTCGTCCACCGTGTCTCGGAGTGAGAGTGCATCCATCACACAAGTACTTTCGCCATTGACCTGCCGAACTGTGGATCCACCGACTTGGTCCAAAATCTTTAAATAAGGCTCCACTTCAAACGCGAATACATCGCCCATACACGCATATCGAAATCCATAGTCGTCTTCTCGTGCGACAAGAACCATTTCTTCACGTCGTGACACCATGCGTTGCTTTGCAGTGTATGTCCGAGGCCGTGTAATCGGACGAAATTTCTTTGGGGCAGGATTTTTGTTCGTGACCGCTACGGCTCGCAATAAAATAGCTTGTGTGACGTCCCTTGAGCGCTTGAAAGCCTGATAGTCAAAGTACAGCGGGCCATTAAGTGTAACCGACAAATAAACGAATTATTGCAGGATGCATACCTCCGAAATGCTTACACTGTTGCATGATTTGGCAACCATCATTTCACAGAAGCTCATGAGTTCCAATGCACCAGATAGATCCTCAACTTGCGAGAAATAGGCAATACTGTTTTCGTGAACGAGCCCAAGCACTCTTTCCATTGGCATGGCGGATGCAGCCAATACCTGGTCGTCATCGATATCGTATGTTTTGCGCTTCGACTTGCCCTTGTCACCAGATTTGCTTTGCAACATTTTACCATGCAACAGCTTTCCGACAACGTGAAAATCCGAAAGAAAAGGATCGCGGACGCTGGATGTTATGGCAGACAAAGTCTTCGGGCTTGTAGACATATTTTCTCTCTTGCCTTTTTTGCTCGCAGGTGCTAGAACCATTTCCAGCTTCTTCACACCAGGATATTTCGAAACCTGCAACATGTTTAGTGCGTGCCGTATATCGCCGCCGCTACAATCTATGATCTTCTGGATATCTGCTACCTGGAAAGCACACTTCTCTTGTGCGGCAACACGCTCGAGACATTTCTTCATTTGAGTAGATGTCACTGCGTTGACATTAATGACTGAAGTCAGTGGCGAATGTATCACTTCACGAGAAAACTTTCGGCTCAAATGCTCCACATCAAGCTTGCTTCCTTGAACGTCGCTGTAAATACATACAGCAGGATAACGAAATCTATCAGCTGAGCTGACAACGGACTGGTAAATTTGCCTGAGCTTCTCTTCGTAAAGCGACAGATCGCTTGACCATGACTGAGGCCAGCTCTCGATCAGGATCAATTGGCCAGAACTCGCCGATGGCTCCTCCCTATAATATGCTGCCTCTTGATTGCTTGCGAGTCGGCGCTTCCTACCAGTAAAACGCATGCGTCTGGACGTAGCAAAAGGGAGTTCTGCATAGGTAACTGAACGATGTATAAAGTCTGAAAAATCGTCAACCCCTGACACCTGCGGCATGTAAAAGTCATCTCGTAACATCCGCGCGTAGTCAAGCTTTCCCGCAGATGAGTTATCGCTCCACTCTTTGACAAGAATTCCTAGTTGCAACGCAATACGTCGTACTGCTGTGGACTTTCCCGATCCTGGCGGTCCATACAAGAACAACAACCGCTTCTGGAATACGCCTGGGCGTGGTGATGCGTTGTGATGCAACCATTCCGAGATTTCCTGCACTTTCTTCTTGTTCACGCACAAGTCATCAACTGTTTTTGGAGCGTACAGATTTGCCCAAAGCTCTTGTTTCGACTTCACAGCCTTCAAGTTGCAAATGGTGCTATCTTTGCGCCGTCGGCAGCTTGTAACGTCACAATTGGTGGACGTAGTACCAACACCAGCAGCGTCATTTTCTCCACTCTCACTGCTGTCAATGACCTCGACAAAATCTCTCCGAGCACTCGTTGAAGCGATCCTGTTTTCACTCTGCTTCTTCTCTGTCCAGTCCACTGGCTGCGAGAGCCACTGCGACAGTTTCCGCGTCTTCCTCAGCAATCCAGGCCGCTTGCTCCTGCATACAGAGCATCCAGATGCACTGCCGTCTTCATTGAGAAAAGTGCACATTCGACACTCCCATGGTCGAGGCCCTATCGTGGCGCTAGGTACGAGTTCCTCAGCGTTGTCCTGTATCGCTTCCACTGTTTTAGCCCCCAGCAACGTGTCTGTGTCCGTGCCGCTGCTGCTATCCATTGAATCTTCTATTTCTGCGCTACACCACACCACAAAGATCCATTCACATCATTTAATCATTGTTCAAGTCACGATCGAGCAGTGGAATGAGCTACTAACCGCTGCCGAAGCCGTCGCCGACCATGGCGCATGTTATCTTATTGTTTTGACTCTGATTAGTGGTACACTTTGAGCACTAAGTGTACCAGTATATTTAGCGTTTCTAAGTTAGAAATGACGAAAAAGAAGGAAGTCAAGACACCGGCGCTAATACCTGCGACGCTGCAGACTGTAGAGTGGAAGAGAGGCTTTAATGAGCAGGAGAAAGAGCTATTGGAGTTGTCAATCACGAAGTGAGACTTGTTTAGTAGATGATGCTTATTGGAATTTGACTTTGACTCACTTTTTTTATATGCTCAAGTGTGAATGAGTTTTCGCAGGAGTTGCAACGAGTGCGGAAGGCAATGAAGCGCCAGCAAGAGACGAATGAGGTTCCGGCTGCTTGAAACCTCCCAGAAGAGAGTCAGTACTGTGTACCTGTAATAAAGTTAAATTTTAGTGCAGCTTCACTGCTTCCGTTGAGGTTATTTGAGGGGCCCTCGTGAATTAGCAGAAGTGTCGATGACTGGAATCTTGATGTTACTTGTGCATCGATTCGAGCAGTAGCTCGACACGAGCACGGACCATGACATGCAACATGTTTTTCGTAGCTGCGTAGGTATCACTACCAAATTTGCGCACATCGTCGTTCAGACTTGAGGTAAGCAAGCGGTAGATTGGAAGCTGAAACTTCTGCTTTCCCTGCATCTCGAGAAACCGGCGGACGACAGACAGCTTGCTGATGACGACATTCTTGACCAGGATCAATGCCCATCTGAAAAGAATCTCCGAATTGCGCGACCCCCACAGTGCAAGTGTGTCGCCCAGAACAATCACCACTTCTGCACTCGAAAACTTTGTCTCGAGGAAGCAGTCTAGAAAATAAAGCATTGGTCGAGCCTCCCATTCTTTCGCCTGTTCCGACAAGTGAAGAATGCTTGGCTTTACTGGCACAGATGACGACTGCCAGCAAAACGCCAATGACTCGCATGCCTGCATGATTTCGTGCGCATCAGAATAGTCCGGCACATATTGCGGATAGCCCGGTTCATTTAACCACGTGTTGAATGAGATGCCACCTTTGAGGTCAGTCTTTAAAGAGTCTGCAAGCTCCGGGAAACTTTTCAAGAAGAATGAAATCATCGTTTCTGCTGGAATCGACTGGAAACGATACTCGGCACAATATCGTTTCAGGAAGTCATCAAACACCTGTGGATTCAAGTATGTTAGTACGTGTAAGCGCTCGTAAAAGGCTCGGTAGAAAGATCACGGGAAGACATGGTGCCGTACCTGATCGGATTCAACAAGACTTCGGAGGTAGCACACGAATGCGTAGCCCTTTTCATAGGCACACATATTATAGCAGTCACCGGGGTCAATGCCTTCGTCGAGAGGCACACGCAGCCGTGTTAGGGGCGATTGTTCTCCGAAAGACGATATCTCCTCACGCAGCAATGCTTCTCCGAGTTTGGCATCAAGACAGCTCAACGCCCTAAGATCAAGTCAACGCACGTTGGTGTATGCGCTGTACTTCGTGTTCCAAAATACCGTACCTGCCGTGTGACACCTCCGTGATGCGTCGCTCAGCATACATTGTAAAACCTTCATTTAAGAAAAAGTCGCTCCAGGTTGCGTTTGTTACCAAGTTACCAAACCACGAGTGGGAAAGTTCGTGCGCCACAACTGTAACACACAGACAAAGCAAAGACAGTCAGCAAATGACTTGGTGACACTGAAGAAGACCGATAAGCCAGCCATCTTGTTAACGCACTCGATACGAGCGACTTGTCTCCCGCAATCGTGCATGGTGACACGAACGTAAGACGCGGGTTTTCCATCCCACCATACGGAAACGACGGCGGCATGACTAGCATATCGTAGCGTTCCCACAGATACTTCCCAAACAGTCGCTCTCCAACGGTCAAATACTCCTCCAGCACGCTATCAAACTCCTTCGTCGCAGCTTCTATCATACACGGTTCGGTCCAAACGCTCGATCGCGGACCAACTTCCGCTTCTACCAAGTCTCCTACAGCCATCGCGACTAAGTACACAGGAATGGATTGCTTCATCTCAAACGTGAACTTCCTCTTCACAGGAGTCACATCTTTTCTTCCATTCTTGGGTCTGTATTCCGTCACCCCACACAGTTTGGCACTCATGACACACACTAGCTCGTGTGGGACGACCACTGATGCGGTGTACGTGACGCGTACAGAAGGCGAGTCCTGACATGGAAAGAAGCTCCTGTTCAGCACTTCTTGACCTTGTGTGTACATGTAGGGCAGTTGTTTGCCTGCTGTCTGCTCCTTGTCGAGCCAGCACACCCCAGGACTCTCCCTCTCCGTCTCGTAGCAGATCGTGAGCTTAAAGGCACGAGCTCGCGCCAATGCATTCGGAATGTCCACCTCCAAGGCTTTTCCAAATGACGTAAAGGGTTTAATGCGCCATTGAACCGCCATAGTAGGGTTATGATCAGGCAGAACGGTGGCGCACACCGAGTTGATGGTCAAGTAGAACATGTCCAGACGCAACGTCGCTGCTCCATCGCGCAGGCGGGTGACAGACAGCGTGGTAACGCCCGCCACGCACTTCATGTCCATGTTCACATCCAGCTGGAGGTCGATATGGTGCGTGCGGAACTCGCTCAGGTTTGTGCACGTCGCAGGATCATCGCGCGCTCCTCCAACAGTCGCCATGGTCGACAGCGATCTGAAGACGTTCGTAAGGTCGGTCACTCGCGCGAGGGAATCAATTGGATACAAAGTGCCTCATGATTTTTGATTACGAAATTCATGCACGCGGCGCTTTGGGACGAAGTCCAGGTCTCCTGTGACCCCATTCGACTCGCAAAGGCACTAAAGGATGGAAACACAGACGCTTCTGCAGTCATGGACGGATGGACGCCGCTTCATTTCTTGAGCGACAACTGCATTGTGGAACCTAAAGCACGTGCTGAAGGGTTGCGACTGCTGAGCCAAGCGGGCTTTAGTTCGAGCGCAGTGGACGAGGTAGGGATAGACTAGGAACGCTTTTTTCGGCAAAAATGTACTGAAGAAAAGTGATGTTTCTTTTGTCTTGCTTGATGATGGTGACAGAACGGGTGGACCGCTCTTCATCTGTTGTGCAAGAATAAGAGCGGAGATCTGACCCCGAGCATCCAGCAGCTAGTCGAAGCCAAAGCAAACGTGAATCTTCAGACGACGGTGTGTTACGTCGTGGAGATTACAGAAACGGTTTTGATTTGGTAAGGGGGGGTGGTAGCTGAGAGGTGTTTGTCATTTCAGGACAGTCAAAAATCGGCGCTGCATCTTCTCTGCGAGAATGAAGCAGTGTCAGACGAGGCGCTAAGGACTTTACTGAAGTCAAAGCCAGAAGTAAACTCTGTGGATGAGGTACACAAGGCACAAAAGAATGTGGTTGATGTAGGATGTTGCGTGACTGAACCGGATGGCTGATGTTTTCATGTTTAGGACGGCAATGCACCGCTACATTACCTAGCGGAGAACTGCTGTTTGTCGAACTATATGTTGGGTCTCTTGCTGGCGGCCAAGGCAGACCTGAACATCCAAAACAACGTGCGTGAAGTTACTGTCTAGCTGCTTCTCGCTCACAACTTCTGACATTGTTGCTAAAAAATGGACGACGCGGACCTCGTGCAGTTTCATGCCACTCCAGCTCATTACATCTGCCAAAACAGTCAAGTAACACAGCTCATGATCGCCGAGTTGTTGAAGCACAAGGCTAATTTCAACATCAAGAACAATGTGAGAGATTGATGCTTCAATAAGTATCCGTTCGCTTGCAACTACTGACACGTTGTTGCTCGTGTTGGACAGATCGGAAACACCCCTGTTCACTATTTGTGTGAAAATGACACAGTAACGGTAGATTTGCTCCGGGAACTTATGAACGACGAACATGTCAACATCACTATCCCCAACTCGGTTCGTGGATTGCATTTACAGACGAATAGGCCAATCATCTTCAACAGACTAACTTATACGACGTTGCTATCATGCAGCTTGGAAAACTTGCCAGTGACCATCTTTCATCACAAAAGAGAGACTGCCTAGCGTTTCTGCAGAAGTTCACGGCACCCAACTTGGCCCAAGTGGGAGGCAGCTCCAGCACGTTTGCTGAGATTGGCGGCGAAGACCCTAGCGAACTGCCGGATCGTTTGAAGCGAGCACTCACGGCTTGGAACGCGTCACTCCCGCCATTTGACGCCGCCTTTTATAGTGCCGTTTCGTGCGAAGCTGCATTTGAACGCACGTACGACGAAGTTCAAGAGATATCAGGGCAAGCGTGCGAAGCTCCTGACGACGCGACGGCTTTTGCCGCTTGGGAGAAGAGTCTGTCGAAGTGGCGAGCATGCATCTTGTTGGCGTATGCGGCTCTTGTGCCACCAAACGTTTGGCACCAATACGCTGATCAATACCAGCGTCCTGTGCCACCTGATCTCACGAGAGTGCTGGGCAAAGTGGAGGCAGCGTGGAAGCAATTCCCGGAACAGACCCAGCGTCGTGGCCGTTTTCAAGCTCTAGCCAGTGTGTTTACGCACTAGATAAGCGGTTGCTCCTGCAGCGTGGTGACTTTGCTTAAAAACTAGCAAGCGATGCAGTGTCTGCTTAGGCTCTTGAATTCTATCGCACAAATGTTCATGCTGCGAGGGTTGAACCCAGTACTCGGCTTTTCTGGCTGTATATATTAGGTGTGAGTAATTGCGAGCCCGAAGGGTGAAGCTATTAGTGACTGTGCGCAAGGTTAAATGCCGAACTTTTTAAATCGTACTTATAAGTCTGTCTGTCTGTTTGTTGATAACGCGGTTAGGTGTACCTTACCCCTACCAAGTGCGATCCGGTCTGTCCCCCCTCGTAGGTATATAGGCATATCCGGAGTCACTTGTTGGCTATGTCACTATTATGGCACTCGCTTGTGATTGGCTTGAAATTGATCAAAGGTGAATATGATCACATAAGCAAATGCTGGACGCTCATAAGCAAAGACTAATCGCTTTGCTTGATTATACTGTACTGGGTTAATACAGACATTAACAGCACCATACTCCTTCTTCAGTAACTCCTATCGTATATTGTTTTGCAACTTGATTCAGTATTCCAAACGGGATTACATTTGTCAAAGGGCGAGCTCCAGAGCTTGCTCCCCTATTTTATATATACCAAACAATGTGGAAAATAAAAATGGGAAATTTATAGGTAACCATTCACCCAATGAAACGTACACCCACTCAAACTGTTTAAATTTATCAACGGTGCCGTACTTACTCAGTGCTAATACTTTTATATGAAAAAACCTCGCCGTCTTAACATGTTTGTCCCTTTATAAGAAAAAACCATAAAATAAGCTCTTTTATGGGCTGATTTGCTGATATACCTAAAAAAAAAGCTTTTACTGCGCTCTTTCAGCTAGTGTGTGTCGCGTACTTTTCCAGTAGCCGTCAGCCGAGAAATTTACAGTTGCAAACCAATCATTTATGAAAGTTTTGACACCGAGGTCGATTGCGATGCGTTCAAGCCACCGATGGTAAAGTGTGAAGGCTTAACCACCAGCTTAAAAAGAGCAAATACCGCTATTCGAGCCCGGGTTTCCAAATCGCCTCTAATAGATCGTCATTGCATCGTAAATAGTCGCATTTTTTAGCTTTAATCACACTAATTTGCCTCTACAATAACATTGTATTTAAAATCATATAATATTATCGCTATTGGTTTAGAGAATACCATATATTGGCTACTATATATTGGCTTCCTTTTTGACGTTATAAATGTATTTTGACAAAACAGACAAACATTATGAAACAGAAATCGCTCTATTTAAGACATAGACGATAAAACGGAGGAAGTAAATGCGTAAGACACAAGAATATAAAATATGATAGGGAAGCAAGCGCTTGCTCGCCCTTTAATATAAGTAATTCAGTCTACTAAACTGAACCAAATACTGTATATTCACGTACCCTGCACTCAGTCACTCACAGCTTCACAGTCGGGTTCGCAATAATGCTTCTTGACCAATGAAGAAGGGATAACTGCTACATCGCACTTTGTGTGAAGTGAAAGGTACATTAAGCGTTACTAACGCAAGCAATAGGTGACAGACTACATTGCACTTAGTCGACGTGTAAGGTAATCCTGGCGCTACTCACATACAAGGGAATGATAGACTAAATCGCACTATGTACGACGTGTAAGGTACACCCAGCGTTATTTACATACAATGACGGTAAAAGACTATATCGAACTTAATACGACATGTAAGGTACAGCCGCTCACATATAATAACGATTTAAAAAGCTCGGCATTTAGCTTGCGCGCAGTCACTAATGGCTTCACCCGTCGGGCTCGCAAAAATCAGACCGTAAAACGGCGGCATAGTAGGTATTCCGATGTTTAGACTGCTAAGGTCAGCAGACTGATTGCATATCGATTATCATCGATCGGATCTTACTGCAGTGGCAACATCGATAGCTACTGTTTCTATGTGATGAAGTAGGTCGCATTTGAGAAATTTTAATAGCAAACCGACCCCATGAGGACACGTAGGAGCAGATGAAATATTTGTAATCGCGTCGAGCAATATAACTAAAGCAATAAAGTTATGTATAAGAGCGTTGATTGCTACGTAGATCGACATCACCTACAAGAGTAGTGTATTCAAATTGTGCTGAATTTGTTACTGATCACCACTACGACTGCGTCCTCGCACACTGGATCCTTAAAAGTGTCGGTTTGACACAAAGCATGCTCAAAAGGATAGCGGCGGAACAGACAGAAAAGTTTTTTGGTCATTCTTATTTTTGCTCGCCGTATTCATTAGCAATATACTAATAATAGACTACCAGAATAGCAAATTGTTGTTATCAAACAGTTGGTATATTGCCATAATTATTAGCCAATGTATGAATTTTGATTATATTTAGATGGACACTAGGAACTGCGTGTTGCACTGCGAAGATTTCGAGACTCTTCCTTTAAATTCATTTATTGGTTCTTTGCTGACTAGCATGAAAACAAATAGACGAGCTTTTCTTTTACCACATGCGCGGCACTTCTTCAAGCAACTTCGTACTAACCTGTACCCATAATTTCTCGTGCCGTTGCCGTCTTGACATCATCTACAGACTGAACGAGCAAAATCCATCTACAATATAAATGCTTTTATATCGCAATATCCTGGCCATCATCTTCTTATAAACCAAGATAACACCGATGCTTTATATTTCAAAGTTACAACTTTGTCTCTTTGCATTTACGTTATATTTTTTGTGGCAAATAATCAATTTCAACAGTTTGACTGGGTGCGTACGTATGAAGAGTGGGTGTGTACCTACAAATCTTCTAAATGTTTAATTTTAGTTCCACCACGATTTGTACTATTTACATAATACCATAATTTTGTTTAAAAATTACGTGCGGATCACCAAATTACTCCCACCCGCACCCGCCCTCATCTACAATCTCCGATAAGCGCACCCTCGAATTGCTAACAAATGCCTGTACCAATTAATACTCAAGGGTGCGTCGACATGAAATTCATCCCCTTCGTTCCCTCTCATAATTTGCTCTCAACCTTGCCTGTAGTGCTACGCGTACTGACTGATCTGATTTCCACTCAGGTTTTAAAACGAGCTATTAACAGGCCTCTTCAGCAGAATGTCCAGACTCAACACACAGACCCTTTTTGTCGTTGAGACGCGATTGTTGATCATGCCAAGAAGTCATGGATAGAGAAAGTTTTCCCATTCACAAACAAACGAACAGACAAAACGCGTATCCGTCCGCATGTTAAACTAGGTTGTGACCTCGGTGGCCCATTTCAAAGTGCATCACAGTCCTGTTCCAGAAAAGAATCAACTGAAAGTGAGACACTTTTGGCCGACTGCAAGTGGAAAGTACTCAAAAGTTTGCCGAACGATGGATAAAATCTTACGGCGAGCACAACCACAAATTCTCGCCCGACCTGGACACTTGAGTTGCCGGCGCCTGAAAAAAGACGCACTGATTCTGTCGAAAAGATGATAGGAGTAGTGCGTCTGAGAGCCAATCAGCTGCTCTCTTCCGACTAATTCCCATACTTTATATCGACAATACGGCTGGGAACAGTCCTTTACTATCCGTATTCAAGAGCGTGTGGTGGTGTGGTGCACCTGTATTTATTAATAAAAGTTATCATATGGTGGAAAAAGTTAAAAAATGGGGTGGAAACAAAGATTCTCATACTTTTAATCACGAAAAAGATATACACCACTTCCTACTATACTTATGTAAATGTGGCACAAATAACATTCACATATTTAGCTATCTCTCAATACTTTATGGAAATTGATAGGTGTGTACCTATCAATTTCCATAAAGTATTGAGAGATAGCTAAATATGTGAATGTTTGCCACAAATTGTAACGTAAATGCACAAAAATAAAAGTTACTAAACTTAACAGCTCTACGATCTCTGATCACCCTTTTATACGAACACCCAGTCAAACTGTATAATATTATCATTTGCCACAAATTGTAACGTAAATGCATAAAATATGTCTTACTAAATTAATCAAATTGATAGGTACACACACACCCCATAATGCGTACACACCCAGGCGAACTGTTTAAAATAATCGATTGCCACAAATTGTAACGTAAATGCAGAAAAATCTAAGTTATAATATTCCTTATTAAACGCGCGAAACGTTCGATTCATCGCCATTAACTCCTTTGCAGCAGTTTTGTTATTTCCAATTGGATGTATGGGTTTTCGCATTCGTAGACAAGCCTGTTAGACTGTCGCCACACTGAGTCACTCGTACATCAATCCAGACATTCCTACAGGAATTGATGGGCGATCGAGCACGCTGTCTGATAGCAGTGCGCTGCTTGCGGGCCAAACCACGATGAATAGCGAATTATTAGGATGGTATCAGTACGCTGCATCGTGACACGTCACGGATCATGTTCAGAAGCGGAACCCTTCTCAGTAGCATCGTAGCCATTGAGTCAAATTCGATCATCGATGCTTGTTCATCGTGTAAAATCAGTGATGCGGACACACTCTAGCATACGACGAAAGATATCTACACGACTCGCAATATCTGGCGCTGCACCGTTCGCCACCTGATGGGTAACAATTTTTTTGTACGAGAAGAAGAAATTGTCAACAATGACAGTGATAGTTGCACTGACCTTGCACTAAAACGACATAGTGACGCGGTTGTTTGGTAGGTAACACATATAGAAATGACAAGTTTGTGAATAAACGCTTCCCTGTCACGCTGCAACATTATAATGTATGTTGCCATGCAGTTGTTGTGTCGTCTTCTACCTTTCCGTAAAATAAATGCCATAGACTCTTTCTGTTTGAAAGGTAAAAACCAACTTTTAAGCGTGAATATGTACAACAATTAGGATGAGTGTGATGTGCTTCGTGAAGCGTATCGAGGGGATTCATCTAGTAGTGTGCACGCATTCCAGCCCTGGATCGATTCATAAATATTGACACATCTGATCGGCAGATAATGGACTTCGTAAATATGACCATGAAACGTATCTCACATCGTTGAGCTTTGCGGGTGCAACAATCCTTCGAGACATATAGGTGCATCAAATTTGACAGTAGAGAACGGAGATTATCTATCATAGAACACCATACATGGTTTTTTGCTTTCGCAAGAAGGTGCCGATCTCATCTAATCTTGCGCTAACTGAGAATGGTATTACGCTGTTGGGTAATCCCTGCAGTTAAGTCACAGGTCATATGAGACAGATGACGTTGCAGTGTGTCGACGACGTCATATAAAAATGGGTGACTCATCAGCACGGACATTGTGGCTCGAATATTTAATCGTTATACAGGAGAATCTGAATGGATAAATGTAAAGCTAGTGATCTGAACGGATCAACCCTACCAGTCCATGTAAAAACGAAAGGTGTAGATAATCGACGTATGTTCTGATCAAGATCACAAAGAAAGGTAGACCACTGCGCTGAATGATTGCATTTTCTTCCTCAAACCAAATTAAAGGAAAGCTCTAATTGCGTGGATGTTGTCATCGATATGTGCGGCTTGAAGGGAAAGATGACGAGACGGACAATGTCACCACTAAGTTAACCTTCTTCGTGAGTTTACCACGACGCCCACACTTTTGAGTGCGACTTCGAGGATGGTGAAACGATTGAAAAAAAGCATAAGCTACAGTCTATTTCACGTATCAGGTAATACATTCCAGGCTATAGACATTGTAGAGTATGTATCTGTTCAGTGTTATAGCTCATCTCATGTTGCATACGCCAATGCAACAAATTTAGCATCAGTGGCGACCGTATTGCGAGCACCTCAAGCACGCTTAGTTTTATGGTAGATGCAATAAAAAGTGCTCCATCTAATCACGAAAAAAAAACTTGTTTAATCATGAAAATAATAATGCCCCACGTCGAAGTTTCTCATGTTAACGTGGTACATATGAACCGACATTCTCTTTTTATGAAGCACCAACCTATATTAATCAAGTTTCTCCCGCTATATACTAATTCCTTATGACCTTCCAAACCATACGAGTTTGATAACGGTCACGCGGATATTCCCCGCGACAGATTGAGTTATGCCATGCTCGCGTATCAATGTCACTTTACGTTGACACATATTTGACAGCGCAAAAGCTCCAAGCTAGGTGCCGTATAATAAAACTCATGTCAATCCTGGCCATGATCACTGTTTATTTACTCGATCAGAGTGCATATGAAAGAAATGTAGCACATCTTAACAACGCAGCAGGTTATGTGGCAACAGATATGACCGCTAGAGGTCCCATACCAAGCGCTGATGGATATAAGAGCGTCCAAATAATAAAAACTCTTTTTGAAGTCCTTCGTTTCAATGCAAAACGTATTTGGTTGTTTTTAACTACGACTTAAATGCGTTAGTTAGGTAACAATTTGAACAAATCGAATGTAGTTTGTGTATTACCAGTATTTCCTGAGCTGTCCACGTCCGGCGTGGTGTTCTTGGACTTTAAATTGTTTGAAATCACCGGTGAAATTCTAAAACAGCACTGAAATGTATCCATCATCATTGCCTTGTATCGTACCTTCATATCGTACTCAGCTTTGTGCAAGCGGAAACAAAGAAGGCACTGTTTTCTTTATCCATAGTAAATGATATTGACATGTCAGACATACATATTTATATGTAATATATAATAATGGTGTCAAACTACAACTCCGGACGTTGTACAACTAACAAAAAGCGACTTCAATTATCTATTCTGAGGTATAATCGCGCCTATTCCGCCTGCAGACGAATATTACAATATTTCTGAGAGACGCATCGATACTGATGGGATTCTATTGACATAATCAAATGTGCTCAAGTAAGTATTGCACATGAGTAGTAGAAAAATACCTATCTTAACTCTAAATCAACCAGAAGAGCAGCAGTGCAAGACCGACAAACAACAACAGCGACAGTAGTACTACTGTAGTGGAGCTACCCTAACTCTCTAGTCAGAGAAGACTTTTGGACTCGTAGAGTCTTTTAGTATATCAAAATAAGCGGGTCATAATTTAAAGGGTATCAAGTCTTGCAAACTTGGTGAGACTTAACTCTAAGTATATGTACAAGCTCTTAAGTTTCTAGTCCTGGTTCAGGTGACTACGACTCCAAGGAATCACGCGGCACTAATGCTCAAGAGTACTTAGCCTTAACTCAGGCACTTAACTCTTACGACCAGAGACGTCTTTGAAAGACACGTGTCTGAAACTAATCAAAAGGGGAACTGAATATATTTACTGATTTATAGCGATAATAAACCTTACTTACGTCTTTAACCTTAAAACTATGCTACCTAATTGTATAGTCCTCATCGTAGTTCTTGTTGTGTACCACACCAGAACTACGTCACCTCTATGAAGACCTTATCACGATAGATATCCTCTAACCATAACCGATAGGGTACGGTATTATCGCTTAGCGTATGTGATACAAAAATACGCCTTATCAGTGATACTGATCTCTTTCTGTGTGTACCACACCAATGTACCTGGTTATCCCAACCATTTGTGTAACCCGTTACACCTTCCCCCACCAAACAGTTGATACCCCGAATCGACATTCTTCACCTTTCTCATTGAGATAGCTCGGAGAGAACAGATATCCTCACGGTTGTGTTTACGACACCTTGCGCATCAATGACGAAGTCTTCGTATTCCTCCGAGTCTTTGAAGGACATCATAAGAGAAGAGAAAATCGATGATTATGACAGTGACACTGTCATCAAAGAAGATGAAGCCCTTGAGCCTGCCACGTCAGCGTCGTGCGAACCTTCTTGCATAGCGCCAAACCCAATCCCGGAACGAAGCATGGTTCAAATGCTAACAGCGTTTCGTGCCTCAACCACTCTTTATGAGCCTATCATCACCAACAAGCACGATGAGCAACAGCAAAGCTATATCGATGAGCATGAGAGAGCTAGACGTTTATCTCAGACATTAGCTACTGCCGAGGCGCAAATTGGACTATCGCTTTGCGAAAGTTCACAGGGCATCCCTTGACTACTTGGCCCACAGGGCACGAGGCTACGACGCCCAACGAAATCGCCGAACAAAATGCTCTCAGAGAGAGATACCTGACACCTGAAACGACGACGATCTCTGAATATCAATCAAATTGACGGAACAAGCACGTGCCTCTGTACCAACGCAGCAAACGATCCCGGTCGTTCTGTACCCCGGCGAGAGCGAGGCCGAAGATGATAGTACGTTCGCTCGCTGGTCTCATAGGGCACATCGCTTTCCCAGCATGAATGCCCTTAGAGCTAGTGACTTCAAGTCCGACGTTCGGTTAGAGAGCAAACTGCGCTATGAGTTTGATAAGCTGAAGGTTAAAGGCCAGCTACGTTCTGTATCGCACCCAGTACGCAAAGCTAGTTGCTGGTCAAACCACCACTGTTGCGACTGTGCAGACAGTCGCGGGTCACTCGGTATTAGTGAGCGAGCCGTACACCCCCACACCTATTAACATGAAGCGTGTTGGGGTGCAGGCTGACCCTCAACGCGACGCTCAAAAATATCAACGGCGTATGAGCAATTTTGCCGAAGGGGTACCTCAAACTCCCAGGAGTTCTCAGACTCAGGGTATCCACGCCACTTCACCAGATACTGGTATTGATCTTTGTGACGACACCGCTTCAGAAGTCTCTCCACATGGAAGTGTAAGACCCCTTGCTCGTCGAGCAACGCAGGAGGGGGTCGATGTGTCGGCACAGGCTCATAAAGACTTGGGGTCATACGTGAAGCGACTACGAGCGTCCTTTGCTCACGTGGAGACGGCACTGGATCAGTCTGTGACTGAGAGGAAGCAACTTCGGGAGAACATTGACCAAGTGCAACGTGTTCATGAACAGTCATCAACTAAGTTGGATCAGTTGCGTGAGCAGATGAACAGTCTTTGCTTGATCGAATCGGTCGAGAAACGACTGCGGAAGGTGAAGTACAACCTGCCTCGACTGGATGGCCAGATGAAACTCTTGATGAAGATGCAGCTAGCGTGGACGACGTCCCACCCTCAGTCGCAAGCGGCTTCCGGTCCACGAGAGAAGGATCATGATATGGCTTAAGCGAACCAACGTAGAACGCTGGGTGTGTACGCAACTTGCACGGGAGGTTGAGTGTATAGGCAATGCCTTTCTTCGCTATGACCGTAAACGGCCCAATGAAGTGCGGACGCAATTTTGTCTTGAAGACGGCAGACACTACATTTGTAGGTAGGATTTTAGCATATATCAAGCCTTGGGCTCCAACTTCATAAGAACCAATACATCCTCTGCCTTTAGCATCAGCTTGTTCTTTTTGTTTGTCCTGGATATTATCCATTGCATCACGCACATGTCTTAAGACACTAAAGCGCATCGTGAGAAACTCGCTCACTTGTTTCTGTATCGTGGTAGATCTGATTTCAGCAAGCTTGACAGACTCTCCCCCACCAAGCCCAGAACCACGTAGTGGTAACGTGAGCGGAACGCGGGTGTGTGTGAGGCTATTCACATAGAACGGATTATAAGCCGGTCGAGGCATGAACAGCGTTGTTCAACGCAAACTCAATCACAGGGAGGATCGAGCTCCAAGTCTTAGGCGACTCAGCACAAACACTGCGAAGAACGTCACCAATGACGCGATTAACTCGCTCAGTATGACCATCTGTCTGCGCATGATCCTCTGTGGACATGTTCAATCGCGTACCAAGCACCTAGAAGATGGAAGTCTAAAACTTGCCTGTGAAGCGAGGGTCTCGATCAAAGATGATTTCTAGCGACAATCCGTGTTGACGAAACACACGATCGATAAACAGCATAGCTGTACCTTTGCCATCGATGGAATCCGGCACCGCCGCCAAGTGAGCCATCTTGCTTAAACGGTCAACAAAGACCACAATTCCCGTATTGCCTTCACAGTCTTTGGGAAGACCAAGCACAAAATTCATACTGATGGATTCCCAAAAACCCGTGGGCACAGGTAAACTGGAGAGTGGCGCAGCCGAATGTGCTGAGGGTTTGACTCGCTGGCACGTTTCGCATGTACGCACGTAAGTGCTCACCCATTAGTAGGGTTTGGGCCACCATTAGTGTTGAATCACAGAGCCATAAGTCTTTTCCCGGCCCAAATGTCCACTGAGGGCAGTATCATGGGCTTCAAAGAGGATTCGATACTTTTGATACTCATTCTGAGGCACAACAATGTGAGCGGTATCCGCGACATCTTTGCGATAGCACAGGAGACCATTATCGATGTGATATCGATGTAGGCTGGTCCGCAAGCGTGCCGATAATTGACTGTCCGAGTCCTTGTATTCCTCACTCCCTGGGGCATGAAACAATGCCATACATTGAGGATCCCGTGGATGTGCTACACGAATTAACTCCTCAATAGGAGACGACAAAGTCGTGACATGAGCGAGCTCATAATCAGGTCGGTGAGAGAGGGCATCTGCCAACACATTTTGTTTGCCTGGCTTATACTTCACCTCGAAGTTATATTCCGCAAAGAAGGAAAGTCACCTAACCATTCTCTGAGAGAGGTGAGGCGACTGTGTGCCGTGCGTAATGACGCATGATCCGTATAGACGACGAATGGCTTGGAGCCAAGCAGATAGACTCTAAATTTGACGTGCATACTTCATAGCAAGTAGCTGTTTGTCATGAACTGGATAGTTCTTTTCAGCAGCTTTTAGCTGACTTTATTCAAATGCGATAACCCGCTCGCGGCCTGCAGTATCTGTTTGCAACAGAGCGCTGCCTATGGCAAAGTCAGATGCATCGCAGAGAAACACTACAAAAAGGGTACTCAGGATTTGGCAACGCCAAAATTGGAGCATGGAGGAGACTCTCCTTTATTGCCCGAAATGCGTCAGCATGGGTGTTGTCCCAGCACCAATCTATATCATTCTTAAGGAAATCAGCTAATGGCCGAGCCATATCAGCGTAACTTTCACTGTATTGGTGTAAGTAATTGGCGAGGCCAAGCCACTTACGCAAATTCTTTTGATTCTTAGGAATCGACTAGTCCACTATAGCTTGGAACTTGGTGGGATCCACTCGAAGACCGCGCTTACCAATGAAATAGCCAAGAAAAGGAATCTACTCTGCACCAAAAATGAAGTTAGACGCGTTGGCATACAATTTATTAGTGCGCATGCACTCTAGCACGGCTCGCAAATGGCCGATGTGATTTTCAACATCTGACCGACCTTGTTCGGCACGATTGTGAACAAAAATGTCATCAAAGTACGTCTGTGCGTGATCCCGATGTGGGCGGAAAAGTTGCGTCACCAGACTACTAAATGTTGCTGGAGCATTAGACAGCCCTTGTGGCATCACCAACCCTTCCTATCGCATACCGCTCGGGGTGCTCACTGCTGTAAGTGGGATATCACTCGCTCGCATGAGCGATTGATAATATCCATCAACCAAGTCGAGTGCACTATACATAGTACAACCAAACATGTTGTTTTGAAGAACATTCTTTCGCGGAATGGGTGTCTGTGCCGGAATAGTAGCCGCATTAAGCTTGTTATAAGCATGCACAATACGCCACTTGCCGAACGGCTTTTTGACACGAAATTCCGGCGTCGAATGTAGAGATTTACTCTCACGTACCATTCCTGCCTTGTGCTTGGCACGGAAAAAATCATCAATGACATCACATTGCTCCTTAGGCAAGGTCCACTGTCATGCGACACAGTATTTCGTCCCAGGATCTAAGTCAATTTCATGATGGACACCTCTTTCTGGAGGTAGAACAGAGGGTGCGTCGTGGCACACCACACCTTGAAAATTCTTGACTAAGGAATAAAAGGGATCATGAGAGTCTTTCAATGTTGATGACCCACTACGCGCACTGAGTGCTGCTTTTGTGTCCTCCAGAACGGCTTCATCCAAAAGTGAAGAAGAGTTCAGCTCTATGATGTCGGGTCGAATCACCACCACCTCTGAAAGGTCTCCATTCCTTAGTGAGTGATCAAACTCATCGAACGACAACTCTCCGAGTTCTAAAAGCGAACGCAACGAGAATATAGCTTCAAGGCTAGTTGTATCATCACATGCACCAGTCACTACGTTAACGAGTGTATACAACTGACAGTCATCATCACTTTGTGACACAGCACACGCTATGTGATTTGTATCTCTCTGATTGATACCATTATCAACCGTAATCTGCTCTAAACTAGAGCTGACGTCACTATTGACATTTGATGACAAGTCATTGGACATGACGTCGTCATCAAGAGGATTATGTGTCACTTCGCGTGCATCCGCTGAGCCGGGCTTGGGATGCCTTGGTAGTTCACCAACAACGTCAATATTGACATTCAGCGCGTCGCTATCACAGTTAACGTCACCCAGTGGGTACTTACGTGCCACTCCACGCTCATCTGATTTGTTCAACCCCCGATGAATTGACGCTTGGTCAACAAATGCTTTCAGCATTCAGTACGTTGCTCTCACAACGACTATCACTTAGCGGAGTACGTGCCGCTTCACTATCACATATCGAGCTTTGCTCTATACTCATGTCTTTGACATCGTCAAAATCAACTAACTCTGACACTCCGATGTCCAGCACACTGACATTGTCAGCCAGTGGCTCACGCCAATAACGCTTCTGATTCCTAGAAGAGGTGGGTTCATGACTCTCCAAAGCTCCGCTAGGGGCAGTGTGCGTGGCGCCTAATGTTTTCGACCTCCATTCGATCCATGGCTCATGGCGCTCAAGCCAAGCCATACCAAGAATGAGATCATATCTCGAGTCCAAATCAAGGACTGAACAGCGTTCGATTCTATCAAAATCGAAAAACGTCACGCCCGAGTTCACAGGAACTTTGGGTGCAGTGACTAGAGTTCCTGTCGCCAAGCGAACAGTGATCGTATCACCCCCGTGCGCGTCTAGCGTCTCAACATAAGGTGGATTCCCTTCAATAAAATAGCGTCTGACATAATTACCGGATGCTCCGGAGTCGATCGAAATCAACCAAGGTTTGTCAAAGCCGTCAACAGTCGCCTTTGCAATTAACAAGCCTGGATTGTATTCACGCCCCGTGTAAGAGTGCACGGTACTCCTCGGGGCTAAATTCTTCTCTTCACTACCTTCTAGAGGCTCAACAGAACCTAGTTCCTCCCCATCAGGGCGCCCTGCGCCTACTGGGAATCTATGTTTTCCCGCACTGGACCAGACTTCTGGTTAGCGGCGGGAGTTCGGCCTGAAGTAGCCTGGCGTGCCCTGCGTAAAGGTCAACTAGGCTGCAGATGCTTTGTGCTTCCGCACGTGAAACATCGTCGAATGTTTTGATGCTGTTCTACAGCTCGAAGCTCTGCTTCTTCGTCCGTCTCGGCGAGACTGAGGCCCATAGGCTCTGGCCTATTTAATGAACTAAATGAGTTCGCCAACTTTGGGTTACACCCATGGGTGCCGAAACGGGCTGCCTTAAAGTTAAGCTCAGCGTTCAGCGCGATATCCACAGCCGCCTCAAAGGAGGTGGGGTGTACCCGGAATACTTCGGTTTGAGCCACGCCCGTACGAAAGCTCTCCATGAAGATGGTAACCAAAACCATTTCTGGTAAGGGATCAAGCTGCGTGGCAGCGATTAGAGTTCTCAGTTCCTGGACATAGTCCGATAGTTCTTTCTTGCCCTGACGAGCAGATAGGAAACGAGAACGCACCCGGTATGCCTGATTAGGAGGAGCAAATACTCGGGATATTTGCTGTTTAAGCATGTACCGTGTGGGGAAAGCTTCGTCTACCGACGTGCTACACGTGAGAGCCCATTCTCTGGCTCGACCATCTGGTTTTGAGATAGCCATCCCAACTCGCTGTTGCTCCGACCGGAGCATAGCGGAGTTCATGGCCATTTCCACCTCTCTGATCCACAGGAGAGGATTCTCCTCTCCTTTTCCCTCAATTGTCTTTACAGTCAATACAAGGGGGCGAGCCCTTGGCTCTTCATCGGGTACGGGGACATACCGAGTAGGTATAGCCGATGCCAAAGGGTCGTGTACTTGCCCAATCAAAGTGGACTCAAACTGCGTAAAAGCGTCAAGACGTGCACGAATCACGTCAGGACCTTGTGCGAGGATTAGATCCACTTGTTCGTTCCCGACTAGCGCTCTGATTTTCTCCAGCACTAATCCTTGGGAATCAGAGAGGTTTATCTTTGTTATCATCCTTACATAAGAACAGTCTTCAGCAGACTCAGGTGTAGATTGACTACAAGTGCTACCAAGTGTAGCAGAGCTACCTAACTCCTTAGTCAGAGAAGACTTTTGGACTCGTAGAGTCTTTTAGTATATCAAAATAAGCGGGTCATAATTTAAAGGGTATCAAGTCTTGCAAACTTGGTGAGACTTAACTCTAAGTATATGTACAAGCTCTTAAGTTTCTAGTCCTGGTTCAGGTGACTACGACTCCAAGGAATCACGTGGCGCTAATGCTCAAGAGTACTTAGCCTTAACTCAGGCACTTAACTCTTACGACCAGAGATGTCTTTGAAAGACACGTGTCTGAAACTAATCAAAAGGGGAACTGAATATATTTACTGATTTATAGCGATAATAAACCTTACTTACGTCTTTAACCTTAAAACTATGCTACCTAATCGAGTAGTTCTTATCGTAGTTCTTGTTGTGTACCACACCAGAACTACGTCACCTCTATGAAGACCCTATTACGATAGATATCCTCTAACCATAACCGATAGGGTATGGTATTATCGCTTAGCGTATGTGATACAAAAGTACGCCTTATCAGTTTCACTGATCTCTTTCTGTGTATATCACACCAGCTTACTGAGTTATCACAAGCCGAGGCAATGGAGGAGACGCAGTGAGTAGCTATCAATAACCCTCATTAATAAACTACATGTTTGCTCTGTTGGCGCAATACTATACTTGCGAAGCACACTGCATTTGTTTGAGGCGTACATGTGCATGCCACATAACACTTATGTATGTTTGTTTGCTTTTCTGCTCAAAAGGACGCCTTTGGGAGTCCACGGCCGCTAAATACTCATCTAGAACTGACTTTTATTCGTCATTCCATGACAATGTCTGCATTGATGGCATTGGCGTCATTGTTGTCGTCGTCATTGTAAGTGACGTTTTTGCTGAAGACGTTGCTGTTAGCCGCATTTTTGGGAAATTGTGATTTAATTAAATGTGTTGCACGTACCTCATGAACAAGTCTCGCCAAGTTACCACAAGGAATGCATTCATATGATACTGATGTATTTGTTTTTCAATATAAAGACATGATAGTTATACGGCATGTATATGTACGCATGACGCCAGTTCAGTGTGCCTTTCTAGAAGATTACTGCATCAAAATATCCACTTTTTATCGAATTTATCGACGGATGTTTTATTACTGTGCGCTCTCACCTTTTGCTTTGTATTGCATTGCCTATCAGCAAGCGCCATTACAGCAAATGCGATCGAAGCAGTTAGACTAAGGGTAGGTATACCAAAGTTTGGATGGTATCATCAGGTTTAGATTGGATATGACATACAAAAATTATCAAGTCTGATTTTGATTGGCCAAAACAAGTCGCCGGTATAATGACCCACTTGCGACCGGTACGTTTAACCTTTCCCTAATGATTAAAACAGGATTTTCCCGTCCCATTCTGGATGAGTGTTTACTCCATGTTAGAAACGTTTCTTGGACATTTTGTGTTTGTAACGTAGCTATCAGAAGTAAGCTTGAGTTTCAACGCACAGTAGTAATATCGGCAGTCATTACAAAGAACCACAGCACGAGACGCAACGTATCAAGACGTATGTGTATCAAATCTGTCCTTCCGAACCAAATATCGATGAAAGGATACTTTATCTAGACCAAGTCAACCACATCGTTCACGTGGCTCTAGTCGCACTAGATCAGGACAAGCTTGTAGTCGCCACATCCGACCTCGTCCTTGTACTTGTCAAACATGTTTTGAAGCACGGTATAATAGGTAGCATGGACTTTGTCGATGTCGGCTTGCGTAGGCTTTGCAATGTGGGGCACCTCAAGAGGCTCCCCAACTACGATTGGAATATCGACCTTACGTGGAATCGGCAGCAGTGCACGGCCGTATGGGAAATAGGGAAACGGAAAAGCGAGTTTCTTGACAAACCAGCGCTGCACCAGAGGAGCCTGGATGTTGTCCATCATCTCACCTTCCTTGAAACTCAAAACTGGCACCAGCGGCACCCCGTGCTCGATAGCAAGACGGATGAAACCTTTGTGGTGCGTGTACACGCGCACCTCTTTTCTTCCAGACTGTTGCAGCAGCATCTCGGCCTGACCACCAGGTACAAGCAGCACGCTCTCTTTCTGCTGCAAGGTGTACGCGAACGCTTGTCGAGTAACTTCACGTGATCCGTAAAACTGGAGCAGGTCTCGGGCGAGCGGAACTTGATGCAAAATACTAGCCGTCAAAATGTGCGCGTAAAAGTTTGGAAACAGACGTCTCCATTGTGTCGTAAGCTGGAGCCACATCACGGAGATAGGATAGATGCCGTGAGGATGGAAGCTCAAGATATAATGCTGCTTTGGATCCAACGGAGCCATCCGGATAATGGTTCCGCTGAAATACCGCCTGACGGTGTCAATGAGAAAGTTACGACCTGTAATCCAGCTAGCTCGCTCGCGGCAGCCTGTTTGTTGCGGGTTACCTCGGTACGTGAACTCGTACAAGTAAATGAAGATTGTGAGGATACATACTGGTACGAAGGTGTCCATGTCGTAAATGTAGTGACGGTACGTAACCAAGGCTGGTATACAGGCGGCGAGAATTTGGGGCAGCACATATTTCACATGGTAGCGATTGACTTCTTCCAACAAGCCGTTGCGCGAGTCAATCAAGTACAATTGGGTGGCAAGTAAGCGAGACGCGACCATGACAAACTCCCCACACGTCACCATAACGATATAAAATGCAATGCCAGCAGGACTCAAATTTGTCGTAATAGCGAACAAGACGACACACGAGGCGTTCGGAATGAACTGGATGTTGGCCAGAACTCCCACGACGAGAACTCCAATACACTCGTCGGCAAAGTTTCGTAGTCGGTTATGAAGCTTCAAACAGCACGCGAAAGAACCTGCTGCAACCGACTGCTTATCAACTTTCTCTTCCGACAAAGTCTCAGGCTTTGTAATCAAGTTCTTATCACCAAAAGAGACCGTCTCCGAAAAAGTAGCAGCGGATGCCACAGGCGATAACGCAGACTTCCGGAACACCAGCAACGACATCATCATGCCAATCTCTGCCATTACAAACAACGACCCGGCGACAGCCATCGCACCCACGAACGGTTCCAGCTCCACAACTACCATCGAAAGTAGATACAACAACTGGAGTGCTGCACCCGCGCCAAAGCACGTCCATGACACAATCTGGAACAGCACGAAACGCGCACCGCCCATAAAAGGCTGGTAGAAGCTCCAGCCGTCCTTTGTCGACAAGACACCACCCAGACCATACGTATTGAAAAGCGCCGTCACAAAGAGAGCGAGGGAACCTAGACCGGTGACCATTGGGTACCTGACACTGCTGCCCGACGGGTGCGGGAACACGCGCGTGTACTCAGACGCTAGAGCCAGCAAGGTCGCGCCTACCAGCAACAGCATGTTATTAAAGTTGTTCAGCTGCACCACAAACCGGTCCTTCCGTCGCTGACGATTGCGATCTCGACGCTTTTCCAGCGTCAACACGGACGAAATGATCAGCACCTCAGCAATGAACGCCACCACGGCCTGGACCGAACGACTGCCTGGATTACAGAACAACAGGTCCCGTACTTTATACGATCCAAAGCAACTGAGCTGCAACGTCACCACAAGTCCGTACAGTGTCCACCCGACGCTCTGGTAGATGGCAAACATGTAATTGTGACGAAAACGTCGCGTGAGTTTTGCAAAGAAGGACGAGGGATTCCTTCGAGACGGCACCACCAGTGTAGGGGACAGTGGTGGCGGCACTGCCGACGTGATGAGTAACCTCCCGCTTGGTACATGGGAGATCGAGATGGGGAACCACGCAGCTGCACTCGTCGCAGGTACAGTCAGCAGCAACAGCCACTGAGCTGCCGCATGTGTGTCGCCTTGCAAGAAATCGGCAAAGAGGAACCTCGGGTGGTGGTGCGTAAGTTCCGCCAGTGAAAAGAGCGTAAAAGCCGCAAACGACGTGACGGCCATTGCGAGCAGGAACACGCCGCGGGCGCTCGTGTGCTCCACAGGTGCGCTGGTAAAAAGGTCATCGCGGATTTCGGGCTCAACGACAAGTCGCGGCACGGCTAGTGGCTTGCGGCACGTGAGCTGTGGCGACGGTCCGCGTTTTCGTTCCATGAGTTTTTTTTGGCTCGAAATGCTCGAGAGGTCGCAAATTGAGAAATGATGCAATTGAGATGCGGACAACTAGCGGTTCTTGTTGACGTTTGCTGCCACGCAGCTCCAGTGGGTTCACTTTCGTGTGCCGTAATCGTGGCACAGGGGGGTGATGGGGAGACGCAATCGGCAGAAGCGACGACCTGGGCGATTTGATGACGGGAGTGGAGAAACATGTGGCAAAGCGATGGGCAGATAGCCAGTCCATTCATTAACTTGTGCTCTTTTTTTCGTTGGCTCCCCCTTACAATAACGACTTTAATCTGCTTGGAAAGGAGTATCGGCGTCACAAACGCACCAAACGATCAAGTTTTAATCGACGCAGCACTGCACAAGAGATAAATGAAATGCACGACGCGGATTTATCTTTCGCGAATGTGTGCAAGCCAAATTAGAGAAAATAAATGGACATGCCGAAATAAAGTTAAAGTCTACCAAGTCACCAGTTTCTCGCAGCTGCACCTTCAACCAAGCCAGGAAAAATGTTGACGTAAACAATTGTGGCTCCGCCCCCGCTTCTACGCTGCCTTGCATACACTTGCACGTCAACGTCGCATTTTCGTAACCACATTCTTCACGAAGGCCTTGCTCTCTTCATGCTTTGCAACGAACGCAACGACCACAACAGCGGTCAACCCAACTAGACTCCAGGTCATCTTCCGACCCGGCAACCAGATCCCGGACGACCTGGAGCGCGCGTTGTTTGGCCTGTATAGCACACCCGTCACATGTACACAAACGACAGATCGCAATGAGCTCAAGAATACTTCCCTTCTCAAAAGACGGCATACGACACGTACGGTCGCAAGGCAGTTGCCACGAGCACACGGGCGGCCTCACCCTTGACGCAGTGTGGTTCAAAGCACTTAAGGGATGTCGAATACTGCTTCAGCAATGCATCGATTGCAAAATCGCTTGGCTCGTCCGGTACCAAAGCGCTGCTGTCAGTAGTGCCCTTCTCGCTATCTTCCACGTCTTTTTTGCAAACCTTCGGCTTGTAGCTAATTACTACACGCGGGATGGAGTCAGGCAGCTTCTTGTCCAGCTCCTCCACAAACACTTTGCTTGGCTCGTCCTCAGGGTTCAACACCAGCAGCAGAACATCAGCGTTCGACTCGATCTCGTCGTCTGACAAGGCTTCTGTGATCTGTTCATAGCATGCAATACCCAATTAATTTCCAGTACACCTGCTAATTGCATACCTTCCCCGCAAGATATCAGTAAGCATCAACATACAAAGAGATACTTCGTCGTGTCTTGGTCCGGCACAGCGCCAATGCTACGAATAATAGATTGCTCATCGTCTGCACAAGAAGCGTCTTTGTATCCAGCGAATGTGCGAACGAAGTGCTCCTTTCCTGAGCTCGGCGAGCCAAAGATATAGCATGAGATCACGTCACGTTCGATCTTTGCTGCATGGCGCGTCGCACTGCGTTTTCTAAACGAAACGCGACAAAAAATGAGGGTAAGAGTCGCATTTGACCAAACACCTCGAGCTCACGGACACGTACCTGACGAAATCAATTGCAGGGAAAAGCTTGTCGTTGTACCCCAGGTAAAACAGCGTTTCAAGAAGCTTCGGCGGATTTTCCTGGGCCACAAAGCTCCAGCAAGCTAGCCACGCTGCAAGCGAAAGCGTGGGCTTCCCATCGACAACGGTTCTTTCAAACAGTAGTGGTGACGGAATAGCCGAGCAAGTCGTCCACGGCGCACTCTCCTCCTCGCAAATTGAGAAAATAGCTTCAATCTCACTCTCTGCGATGTTGTTGTCCTTGTTTGCATCAAATTGACGAAATAAGTGTGTCAAGAACTCGACGGCTGAAGGAGTAAGCTGCGCAGACTGGTCCTCGTCGTGCGGAGGTAGTTGCAAACGCTCAGGAGGGATTTCAAGGTGCAGCTCATTGTTGTATCCTAAACTTCGGAGCACCTGCCAGCCTGATTCCGGCCGGTTGCGATCAATAAATAGCCACCACAGGTAGATGAAACCATCTACAAGTAGTCCGCTGCGATCGGGAGCTACTCCGGACGGCACTTCGGACAAGAGATATTCCATCAACGTATCGATCTCCGTAGAAACAAGGCGCACACCAAAGCAGTCATACTGGTACTCATTTAGCTCCTCTCGACTGAGAATCCCACTTCGATCGCGGTTGTACAAGCGGAATATCCGCTTGATTGCTTTAAGACACTTAGGCTGTAATTGCTGCAAGTCGTACATATTGTACAGAAGAGATAGCACAACTTTTAGAAACCACTTTACCATCCCATTGCTGATTTCTGTCACAACGTACGCGCTTCTTCTCATTGTAAAGCGGTGCAACAGGATAAATCACCGCCTTCTGTGCTAAAAAGAACGCTTGCGCCACTTGTGTAAAATTCTTGGCCGAGCACTCCACCTCTGACACCACAAACTAAACACAAGAGTGTCAATAAACGCCATCCTTATTCCATCACCAGCAACTCTCTTTGTATCATCAACTAGGAATCATTGCCACAAGTTGAGACGCACCGGGTACGTGTTGACCAGGTGGCGCACTTGACTTGCATATGTTCCATCCGAAGTGGGCGTAACAGCGTTGATGTCCACTTTGTTAGCAACCAGCACGACGGGGATCTCCTTGTTCTTAGCAATAAAGTTCAGCCACCGTCGCAGCCGCTGAAATGTCTCCGGTCTCGTCAAATCATACACTAACAAAATAGCGTCACTGTGCTTCACAGCATGCGTCACACGCATCAAGTCCGACACACGAGCTGCGACAAGTCAAGGCATCGACATACACCATACATAATCAAGATCACCACCCCATCCAATAAAGCACTATAAATACAGTATAGTAATGTAGTGTAAATACAGTATAGTACAGTTTAAACGTACAAGACGTGTCAGTGATGGAAATGACCACGTTCTCGTCGCTCTCTTCGGCCGGGATCTGCACGTTGAGCAACACGCTCGGCACCTTCTCGCTAAAGTGGCGAGACACGAGCGAGCAGATGAGTGACGTCTTGCCCACCTTCTCGTCTCCCAGCACCTCAATGCGGACCACCTGCGGCTTCAGCGGCAGCTTTGGACACGCGGCCTCCGCTTCATCGTCCTCCACGGGCTTGGACGCCCCAGTCGCCGTCATGTTTCCCGCGTTTCTTGGAGGTTGGATTTCGACCAATCCGAAGATAGATACTGCTTCATTGGTCAATAAGACATCGCTCGGTCGGGGTGCGCACGGAGGGTAGTTGAAACGCCGGTTCAAGTTTGTTTGGGGGATAAAACGGACAAAACCGCGGGGATCATTTCGTCCCCGAGCTTTATCTCTAGAGTCCTCAGAGCACGACTGATAGTACTAGTAAGTAAATAGGAAGTAACTAAAGCGTGGTCCTTCGATTTAGTCATTGTCAGACGCAACGCTTTGTCGCAATCAGGAGATTTGTTTTTTACTTCTGATTCAGACTACAAACAGTTTGTTACCACGGGGTTGTACGGACAACGGTTCAGTTGATACTTTCATCCCCAATGAAAGCACGTCCACTCGAGTCAAGTCCCCGACCTCGTCATCACTTGCACTGCTGCGAAGATTTCCAAGGGACCAATAGCACGAAACCACAGCAGGAGCTGATGACGTTCGGTTCGAGACCTGAGACAAGAAAGCGCCAGCTGTTTTGGCGCAACGTGGTCAAGCAGTTCAACTTCACGGACCAATCAGAGCGGAAGCTGCTGCTGTCACTCACGGAGGGTATCGACTGGATGCGCATGCGCGTTTTACCCCGAGACTTTGTACGTCGCCATCGAGAGATCTACTACCTCATCTCCTCGCCCGAGTACGAACGCTCGGGTGCTATTGGCCGCGACGTTACACGCACTTTCAGTATCTTTGAGCGGAGCTGTCTTCAGGACCAAGTAGAAGCCCAGCAGAGCGCTCTATTTCGAGTCCTGAACGCTATTGCAGAAGCTGAAGATGGTTATTGTCAGGGCATGAACTTCATTGCGGCACTCTTCTTGGTCGAAGGGCTGTCGGAAGCGGACGCGTATGCACTTTTCCTTTACATGCTCAAGAAGCGCCATCTGGCAGGGATCTACCATAACAGCTCCATGTTCTTGGATACATACTTTCACCACTTTGAGAAGATGTTTATCCGAGACTTGCCGATCCTTCATGCACATCTCATGAAGCAAGGCTTTGTCGTTGCCATGTACGGCATCGAGTGGTTCACCACGCTCTTTTCGTTGTCGACGAAGACCGACCTCGCGTGCGCAATATTTGATCTCTTCTTTGTCGGCGTGCAAGACATTTTCTTACGAGCCGGACTCGCGATTCTCAAACTGCTGGAAGCTAAGCTCATGTGTATGACGTTCGAAGACTTTTTGCGCGAGTTCAAGCCTCTAGTGCGAGAGCTGGATCCGTATCACGTTATCTTACAGGCCCTCGCACTTCGGCCAAACGACAATATGCATTGTGAAGACACAACCACGTATGTATCCCGCGAGAATTTTATCCAAACAATGGGCACTGCAGCTCGTTCTTGCAGCGATGCTAGTGTTACAAGCAGTGACAACAGTTTTGCTACAGATGGCAATAAAGAACCAGTGGCCTCAACAGGTGGCTTTGGATTGCATCGGACGCTACCACCCGAGATGGCAGAAGCTGTCCGTTCAGGAAACGGAACACTAGTACGTCTATTATGGGAAACTCATGTAATGCATCGTCTCCATAGCGCTGTTGCTAGCACCGTGCTGGCCAACGAGATTCTTCACTTTGCCATCTGGTATGGGCGTGTGTCGATTGCCTGTCTTGCAATTGATCATTGTAATGCTGACGTGGACAATCGAGATGATGCTGGTCTGACGCCTCTTCATTTCAGCGTTACTCGAAACCAACCCGACATGGTACGCCTACTACTTGTCCACGGCGCACGAATGCAGGAGACCAGTATGCGAAGGCCGTCAGCGTTGGAGTTGGCACATCGCTGGGCACGATGCGACACAACGGCGGCACGCCTTGTATTGGAAAGAGAGGAAGTGTGTCTGTACTGCAACACAAAGTTTGATGCGCTGACCCTTGAGACAGCAGTGTGCGGCCGCTGTGCATTCCGTTTCTGTTGTAAACCGCGGCATGATCTTTGTATATTCAAGCACCAGTGCCCGAACGCAAACTCTGATGGCCAATTTCGAGGATTCGGCATAGACCGCCGGCTATCTGAACCAGTGATGGTGAGACATGACATTTGTGATGGAGACTCGGAAGGCATGAACGAAAAGGAGCCAGGTCTGGATCTGCTCAGCCAGCGATCGAGAGGATTAAGTACGTCAACGACGGCATCTACTTGTGCTTCAACATTCAGTGAGGTCGGGATCGGTGTATCACTAAGTCACAGTATGACGGAGTTGACTTCTCTCGAGTTTTTGAGCTCGGCAAAAATGTTAGGCTCACCAGCAGCAATGTCTTGGTTGGAGTCACCCCGCTTTGACGTCACTGCTCTAAAAGCAGTTGACGCTGCAAGGACTGGACAAGAGTGTAAAACGCCTGACGCTCGGAAAACTGGTGGAATATCTGTCTGGCAAGCCACACGGCCTCTACTCAGATTTCCTGATCGCCCAGACTGGTACTGCAACGCTCGTGAATGCCACTTTGTCTTTGCACTATTCTCGCAAGCCGCCAAATGTTTGAGGTGCGAAGGGTACTTTTGCTCCGAGCATGTTGACGGCAAAACAAAGCGCTGCTTTGAATGTCAGCGAGACTGAATGGACCCCCAAAATCCGCGTTTTTGTCACACTAGTACTGCCCATAAGCAGTCTTTGATGCCAAATGCTATCGATACAAGACTCAACTGCGTCGTGTCATTGTACATTTTACAGAAGAATGCAAACACAAGCGAGCATTGTACCAACTCGCTTTATTCGTACACTTCGAGAGATTGTTCGTCCAGCTCGAAGTCGCTGCTACTTTTACTGCTAATGCTATTCGACCTCGAACGAGCTGCCTTGCGAGACCTCTCTGCCGCCGCGAGAGCGCCGGCTGCCACACCGGATTCAACATCCAAATCTGCGTCAATATCCTCACTGTTACTATTGCTGCTACTGTCGTCTTCCGGTATCGTGCGAAATGAGTTAAACTTTGCTGGGTTATGTCTGGCAAGTCCGGGTACGGCCACGCCTGCATCTTCACTGCTGCACATAGAATCTCGACGTGCTCTCCGCTCGTTGGCTTCCTCTACTTTGCACTTTTGCTCGAGCTCATCACACTCTTCTCGCATGTGGTCAGCACCATCACTCTCTCCAAAGCGTTCTTGCTTGAGCCGTTGCAGCTCTTGCTCGTAATGCGCGACATTCGACCGTAAATTTAACATGCACTCGTCAATGTTCGGGAAAATAATGTACATGAGGTCCCAAAGCGGCGACACGATCTTCTGTGCAAAAAAGAGCTGACCTTCCACCATTTTCAATGGGTCATCGATATTTCGATACGAGATCGGGATATTTTCAGCTTGCTCCATCAATGCTTGATACGCAAACTCTTTCGAGATCATATTGCTCCACTTCAAAGCAATAGGTTTCGGAAACACTTGCCCTGACAAGTCACTCGCGTGTACGAGCATCTTCACAAGAAATAAACGGTCTTCGACAGTACCATTGAATGCCCAACCGCCATTTCTTGATCGACCACTTGCCGAAGCGCACTTTGCACCGATAACCTGGTGAAAAGGACTCAGTGAAGGACCACTTGTATCATCAGTAGGAGTCACAAGCACATTCTCGTCATGTTGCATTACAGCGTCGCGCAGTACGTTTAGAATTTCCTTTTCTTGATCGTCTGCTGTTGCAATATCGAGCCGTGGCTTCGCTCCGCTACTCACCGCAATAATAGCGGTGACACTCGAGTTGTCACGCTTGGCCGATGAGATTGCAGTCGTGTCAACGTGATGGCTGGTAGGTCGTAGAGTCTTCTCAATCGCCTCCAAGAATTTGAAATGATTTGCCATATCCGTGCCCAAAATCGCATTGATCACCATTTTACGAAAATGGCGGTAATCCGTAGAATTCATATTCTGCAATATGTTTGCATTCTTCTCCTTGAAAATCAAGCGGAAAGTCGTGTAGGCGTGGTGGTGCTCGAGAACGGACTCGTCACAATACAACATCGCCAATTGCGATCCGGACTTCACTTCAAAGTCGTTTGTGTGCCCCGGGTGGTCTACGTCATGACCAAGTGACGCAACAAGACAAGCTGCGATGTCCAACGGCTGAAGCATTTGACCAGCATCTGTCGTGCTCAACAGAAGATAGGAGGCGTGTACGACAGAAAACGCGTGCAGGAAGTTGTGGAATGGATTCGGATGGTAGTGGTCCTTCATGGCCACAATAAAGTTTTGCAAACGGTGCTTCGTCGTGTGCAGCACTTCATCCACCTTGAAATCCAAGTACATCTCTTCGAGGAGCTTCGGGAGAACTGCCGGGTCCGTGGTAAACACATTAAAATCCCACGACGGAAATCGAGAGCCTTGCGGTGCACTGAATAATAACTGAGACGGGATGTGATAGCTACTACCAGCGAACTCATAGCCCAGCCGACCCGAGTTTTGCTTCTTATGACCAATCACCTTTCCAAACTGCTGCTTAACGTGGTCGCTCACACTGTTTTTGGCAAAAACGGCAGTGGCCAAAGCAGGCAGGTCAACTTGATCTTTCAGCTTAGCGGTCGCCGCACACCCCGAACAGTCTGCTACGTGCCGGTCACTTGGAACAAATGAATTACGCAAACAAGCTTCCGGGTGAGTATGGGCTGCGGAGGCATAACTTGTGTAGCATTCGAGTAGATTTACCTGACTGCGAGCACGCTTTGCCAGAACCTGCTCCGCCCGCGTATCTGCCAACAACTTGATGTACTCGATTTCGGTACTGCGTCGACGTAAAATAACTGCAACCTCGCATGCAAATGCCTCGAGGGCACACTCATCGTCAAACGTGAATCCCTGACAGCATCCACTAGTCAGCCCGCCAGGCAATTCTTCCACTTTGTTGATGATCTCTATCACGGCAATGGGTCGACTACTACTACCAGCAGCAGATGTTTCATTATTTTGTGATGATCTCTGAATGCCCACTGGAACGTACAGCACACAGCGCGTGTGAATACCACGACGCTGGTCTATCGACCACTTGTAGCGAGGGTCCGCATCGGGGCCCTGAACGTTCAGTGTCTGCTGCGTGGTAGCGGCAAGGCCCAGCATGCTATCTCGAAGGGGAACGCGAAGAGTCTCGTCATAGTAGCTGGACGAAAGTGACCAAAGTTCTTCGGTCTCCCAGTCAATCATGAAAAGCGATACGCTCTCAGCTTTAGTGATATGGCACGCTCCATCAATTACACCGTCCACGAGATTCAACACCGTATCTTCTGTATCTGACGAACTAATGATGTGAAGCAAAGCTTTCTGCGTACGCTCCGACAGCAATACATCGTGAAACTCGATACACTTGCGCATACAGGAGCTCAGAAGTGGTCCTAACCATGTCAACAATTTAATATACAGGTCATCCATTACCCGCTGCGTACTGTGAGCAGTCGTCGCCTCAACGATTGCATACACTGAGCCACGCTCCATCAACGGAACACAAAGGAGCTTCTGTTCCGAGAAATCATGTGCCAAGTCCACCTCGGGATCATATCCTTCGATCGAGCTAAAGTCGTCTAAAAACTTTGCTTGTCGCGATTGCAGTACTTCACCCACAAGTCCTCGTGAGGGCACCAGTCCAGACTGCGTCGGTGCACCTCGGGTGATACGAGACATACTCTGTGAGCTTTGATCCACTAGAAAGACAGCAGCGGCTGCAACGCCCAGATCATCCTGAAGAAAGTCGAGCAGTACACGAATCATAAGCACGACGTCATTCAGGTCCAAAATGCGTTGCACGAGTTCCCAGAAAGCACCGTGTGTCTGCTCAACCAAGCAGAGGTCAGCACTTTCTTCCAGCTTCTCGTTCTGCTGCTCCAGACTCGTGCAGGGGGTACCCGTACGGACCATAAGCCACGACAGCACGCCATTCACAAACGACAGCGCCGAAGCACTTCTCGTAGTAGTAGTAGTAGTAGTACAATTACTACTACTACGACTACACCTGTCATAGTTCCTGTGATCACGATTCAAGTCGTTAAGTTTCACGCTGCTACCAGCCGTCGCCGTGCTCTCGCGTCGTCGCCGTCGACTGCACGTCCGCTGCATGACGTCGTCACCGTCACTCCCTTCGTACGAAGAGACGCTGGTCGAGCCCGACACCGAGTGCTGAGTCGGGTCCAAAGTCCGTGCACGCACTTTCGACGCCGCTGGATCCTGCTGCATGGAGCCCATTGCCCCTGTCTGCATCCGAGTGAGGCAGGCAGTAGTAGCAGTAGTGCCTGTGGTAGTACTGGTACTTGTACTGGTGTCTTGTCTCCCGTCGTCTGCTGTCGGTCGTTTGGTTTTTAATCCGTTTTCTTCTTCTTCTTCTTCTTCTTTAACTTCTGGTCGGTCGGTCGGTCGATCGCGCCACTCGCTGGGGAGAGTACAACCTCTTTTATTACGAGGAACTTACTGGGTCGCGTGTCGCGCGTTTCAGTAGAAATGTCGAATGGAAAAATACGTCCCGCGAACAAAAAAGAGATCAGACGACCACGGGCCGTCCCGGGTCTGCGATATGTCGACGATAAAATTAAAACGGGAGACTTTCCGGGCTCTGTCTTAAGGCGTTTGCTACTGCTGCAAGGCCAGTAAGTGGAGACACGAGTGGGTTGCTGCAGGGCGGAACAAAAACTGACGTTTTCGCCGTCGCATGGCGGAAAAGCTGCTGCGCGATTGCGCCAGGGAGTCCATGGTGTGTGGTCGGTTGTACCAGATATGACAGAGCATGTGTTTTGAAAGGAGAATGACCACAAGAGTTGATTGGAGATGGACTCGGTTTTGGATTTTATTGGATAGTAGAGGTAGAAAGGAGCAACATACTACTGGTACGAGAGGTTACTGGAGTTGTATCGTTGTTGCTATTGTTTGGACAGCAGTTAATAGAGTGTGGTCTCTTAGTTGCAGGGCAGAGAGCCGGAACACAAATGTACTCACTCCGACTGTACAATTCGGGCGTGTCGCTGAATGGCCAGGACAGGACGTTTTATACCACTTTGAGTAGACATCCTTCTACTGCGACAAGTTGTTTGTCGCTTATCGCCTGTTTTTACCCGCAGTAGTTTGAGACGCGACTGACGTCTGTTGCTGACACATGTCCATCCATCCCACACGAAAGATCGAGTCAAGATAATTTGGGACAGCGAGATAATCGCTCTGAAGCTGCGACTAATGAACGCACCTCACACACGCGCGCCATTCCATACAAATGTAGCACAGGGGTACAGTATTCTTGCAAAGTAGCGGTTGGATTTGTATTTCCGGGATGGGACAACCCTGCATCGTTTTGCTATAATCGTCGCAGCGCAAAGACGATTTGCACGTCGCAAGTCCTGCTTCTAGACCTGCAGCCATGTCAGCAAACAGACAGCGGTGGTCGCTGCTGACGGGAGGAAGTCCACGACGCCGTTGTCCCAGCGACAGGACTCGTCATAGAGGAACTGCATGCTCTTGAGCAAGGACGGGTGCAGGGTTTGCGGCTCGCTCTCGTAGAGCCACATCACACTCGCCCAGACGACGGTCGCGAGCACCGGGTACGCCCGCTTGAAACGATACTGCACAAAGGGTTGGTAGCCCTTGGCCGCAAGCAAGCGCACCAAGCTGATGAGCACGCGCGACATCAAGTACATGACAATCTGGAAGTTCACACCCGAGTAGCGACCCCAGACCACGTAGCCGCCAATGCCGCCGGCCACAGCCGCGTGCCACGGAACGCCAGGCTTCCCCACATTCGTGGTTACATTTTGTCCTCGTGTATGCTGCTCAAGAGTGCGTAGAATCACCAGCATCGATTTGTATACGCCCACAAAAAGTGCGAGATTTTTCGTGTGTTCAAAGGTTAAGCGGATAATGCCACGGAGTTTTTGGCGGATGGATCCGTTTTGGAAGAGCAAGATCATCACTAGCGCTGATTAAGTACAAAAAGAGGTCGCGTCAAGTAATGTTCAGTAGGGAGGAAGGAAGGAGGTACAATAGAGACAAGGAGGGGAGGGGACAATGGGGACAAGAAGGGGGAGGACCTACCGTGTGGCGCGCGCACTTTTGTGCCGTAGAAAGAGCCATTGCGGACTCCACGGAGAATCGCGAGCAGCGCGTCCTGCATGGCGCTTTCTCGAAGTGATACCGTAATCGTTTTCTCGGCGGTAAAGTCGAATGTCTCTCTCTGATTGGGTACATCTTTGTGTTGAAGTACGTTAACGACTGGTGGCTCGTTGGGCTGTCGGTGGGACAAGTGCTTACATCGACTTCAACATCAGTTTAAAGCTCGACACTGCGAGAAACTTGACCACCTTGGCGTGCCGCACGTGCCACTCATCTGTGTGTCATTCCTACATGAGAAAAAGGCCTTCATTCGACACTAAAAGGACAGCACGGAGAACAAAGATGGAGTAAATAAGTAGAGGACGGGAGTCAAGTTTGCTACCGATACGATCGTAGAATGGACGTGGCAATGTGTAGAGCATGAGAGGAGAAGAAAGGCCGCAGTTTTGTCCATCGGGATATCGGGGCGGCAGCAGTAGCAGACCCTGTCTCTCGTAATGATGTCAACCGCTAACGCGACGAGACAGTGCCCTACGCGACGGAAACAGAGCCCCATATTGACAGGGTGGCACAACAACTTGCCACAACGAGTTGAAGAGCATCTGCGCTATGGTCTTCGTCAGTGTGAGCACCTGCTTAGGCAACATTTGTCCTACTTAACACACGTAACTGTCAGCTGTCCGGCTTCGGTGTAAAGCACGTCGAAGAATGTGGCAAGGCGAAACTGTCGTGTCGAAGAATAATTCGTGTCACACGAGGTGCTTATCAATTGACGTCAATTGATAAGTTTTTAACGTAGCACTCACGTCTACAACATTGGTATCGTACATTAAGTGGTAGTCGTATGCCAGGAGTTCAGATGACTTGCAAAAAGCACAAAGAGCGATCTGAACACCGGTACAACATCTCGTTCGGTTGTTTAAAGTCGCAGGTGTAACTGCTGCAGGTGGACAGTCAACCGCGACTCGGTCATTCAACAACGCGCGAAGCAGCAAACGGGGCTGGCGAAATAGGGTGCGCGAAACGACGCGCTGGAATCGTCAAATCGGCGTCGGGACAGACTAACGCCAGATTATAGTAAGTGACATATGAACGCTATGCGTACACGCTTGCTTCGTCTGTACCCTCCGGTGTAGTATTACCACGTGTAATTGTCGGGGTACGGGTGGGTGATTGACAAAACAACCGAGAGATTGGCTAATGTATGACCTGGACGAACCTGATGCCGTAGAATGTGCTCCAATTGATGATCGTGACGTGTTTTAGTAAGCGCTTTGAGACAGAAATGGGCTGCAGTTTTAAAGGTGTCAGAGAGTAAGTCGGCTAGCGCTTAGTTTAATGAGTGTGCGGTTTTCAAGGTTGCCCCACGCTTCCGAGTGATGAGCTCTACAGTCGTTTTTTTAACTGCGCAACTCGTAGCGTTAAATGTAACATAGCTTCGGTCTACTGAGTGTGGCATAGAGGTTTGTCTAAGTTGTGTATCGACATTGCAATTAATAGCTAGCGATATGAAGTGGAAAATATAAAACGAACATTCCAAACGACCGTGTGTCAAATTTGTAGCGCCGCAAAACAAGCATGCAGCATTCTTTAGTCGGTTCCAATGTCAACTGACAGAAGCGCTGGACGAGTGCTGTAGTTTTCTAACTCCATAGCATAATCCGTATCATTCTGCAAAGTATAGGCAGCAGCATCCTTGCAGAACAATATGTGTGCACTTATATGCAATTTGCACAACGTTTGTCAGGTTTCCAAGAGCAAGTTTGTGGAAAAGACATGGAACATGTTACACCGTTGCGCAACTTGCCAACCACCGATGGAGTGAAGTCGAAAGCCAGCCTTTCGCCGGCCCTGGACTTCGTGCTCCTGCACAGAGCTGGAAGTTTTGAGCTGTCCGAGTGAATGATGGCACGTCGTTACCCTTCTTGACACAATCATAGCACACCTGATCCACGAATTGAGGACATTGGTAACTCCTGCAACTCCTGCAACCAAGAAAACATATCAAAGCATGGACACGGCAATACAGGTAGAAACTACTACATAGATTCATCCACACATTCTGTAGGAAGATGCTGCTCATTTACCAGCTTCCTCATGTTTTGCACTATTCGTTCTTGCACCAGGTATGGCTCGCAAACCTCGCTTTATCTATTCTCAGTAAGCGCTGGAGACAAGTCGCTAAAATATGGGTGGAGCATAGCATCAGCCGCAGTGACTCGCTTTGCTGGGTCGTACTGCAGCATGTGTTCGAGCAGATCCACACCGTCCTCGTCCAGGGTAGGCACAAGGTGAGCCAAGCTGTCCGGCGTAGGATACACGGGAAAGTCTCGCTATCGGCATATCAGTACAACGCCGTTAGACACATGATGGCGCAATGACATCCATCCTGTTCTCACCCGATAGTCCGGGAGGTCCACAATGGCTGGATAGATCTCAACAGTAGGCGTGCCCATCAGGCGAAAGATGCGGTCAAGCTGGTCAGCTTCCGATGTGCCTGCGAACAGCGGGCCACCGTTGGCCATCTCTGCAAAGATGCAGCCCACACTCCAAATGTCAACTGGCGTCGAGTATTTCCTATCGATCAAGACAAACAAGCGTCAATCATCACCACGACACAGGGAAAAATGTCATTGTGTCTGCAGCTGATCAACGCAGATAGCAAAACGGACCGTGATCCCATGAGCACATCAGGTGCCCGGTACCAAAGCGTCACGACTTCGTGCGTGTAACTTCTCACTGGAATGCCAAATGCCCGTGCGAGACCAAAATCACCAAGCTTCAGTTCTCCTTCGCGATTGATCAGCAGGTTCTGTGGTTTCAGATCGCTATGGACACATGACACAAAAATGCAGTGGATACCTATCCTGGTCAGTATTTCCATTCTACCAAAATTCTGATAGAAGAAAAGTACATCCAATTCACACCACCTACCGATGCAGGACTCGGTGTTGGTGGCAATAGGCAATGCCCCGCAGTAGCTGGTACAAAAACGACTTGAGAATCGGCTTCTCCAGACCTTTCTCGCACACGTCCAAGTACTTTTTCAAATCTTGGTCCAAATACTCGAACACGAGCGTAAGTTTCCGCTCTGTATGTACAATATTGTACAAGCGCACAATGTTGCAGTGCTGCAGCTCCTTGAGTAGTGAAATCTCGCGAATAGCAGTGCTGGGAATGCCTTCGTCCTCGGCTTCCAATCGGATCTTCTTGAGCGCAATCACTTCACCCGTGACACGATCTTTGGCCTTGTACACGACACCGTAAGTGCCTTCGCCAATCTTCTCCAGCTTCTGGTATCGCTCCATGAGCTCGAGTGGTCGAGCGCTAGCTACTGTGCAGTAGGTAGACAATGAATGGTAGGAATGAATCTGACAGACAGGCTTCAAGGTCGGGCTTTTTCTAGAATAGAGCTGTTTCTTTTTCTACTGTATTTACGGTTGGGCAGTAACGACGGCTGTAAATTAGAGCATACTACGAATAACGATGTCCTAAAAGCATCCGCGATGAACAAATTCAAGTTTTGTGGGAATCGTATGCCATCCACGGGTTCAGCAATGTGGTAATCAACCCTTCTGTAACGCCTTGGATGTAAAGTTGAACTCCATTGGCTTTCCCGCTGGCTCCCGGGCCGCTGTAATGGAGAAAACAAGTCGTGGTATTGTAGCTAAAGGAGACGACGAGTCTTTCGGGTCGGTGTAAAGCCCCTGCAAGTACGTTTCGTATGCTGGCATGAAGCGATCCACAAAGTCGCGCACTTCTTCGGGGGTCATGGCTGGTCTGTTAGCCTTACGCAGAAGCTGTTCCGGCTGCTCGCGCCATCTATTCAATACGTATAATAGTAAACAATCGGCATCCTTATACAACTAAACTACCGAGAAGAAAGCGACAAGAACGTACTCGTAGACCCAGTCGAGGTCGTCAATCTTGATCACGATGAGACCGTCTAGTTCCGCGTACATTTCCTTAAAGGCGCGCAACTCGTCATTCACTACCTTCAGGTGGTCGCTGGGACAACACAAGTGTCATTCAACATGATACTATACAAAGCTGAAGATCGAGACTACGTCTGCAGCTTCGCGAACGTGTACCTCAACTTGGCGCTCGAGTTGTCGATTGCTTGAAAACCCATGCACCAGCCTTCAATCAGCAGCACGTCCAACGGACCTGCAGCGATAAAACACAAAACACGTTAGTCCAAGGCTACCGACAACAAAGTCTGTACGTCCTGCTGCTCCTCACATTGTTTGCGATCCCACTCGGAACGAGGAGCACGATTGCCACGGCCATTGTGCTTTGACTTGTCGTAGCGAGGTAGCAACACCTCGCTTTTGGAGGTCTGACACTGCCGAATTGTGTTCATCAGTAATGGCACGTCCATCGTGCCTGGATTGCCGCGATACTGCAGTACTTCATTAGTCTGTGAACAATTAAAGCTCCTACAATAGCCACGTGATGACGCACCTGAAGCAGCGGATTGGCTGGATTGGCTTTCGCAAGAGCCACCTGGTCCTCGTGCTTCCAGTACACATCGTCCAGCGACATGACAGCACATTTTGTACCTACAACTGCCAGTGCTTTTTGCATGTACGTGGACATTGTAGTCTTTCCGCCGCCTTGTGGACAGCTCAGACCGATACAGACACAGCGTTTGGCCTCGCCCAGTCTTTTCTGCGCAGCCTCCACGACCTCAATTGTCCAGCAGAACATAGGCAAGTAGTATTCATTGACACGATGACGCAGCGCATATTCGTCCACGGACTGTGAGCGTTTGGCGATATCGTGACGCAGGAGATCTTCGATGTGGTGGCGCAGCTTCTGTGTGTAGTTTAATTGAGGAGACATCGTGAGGTTCAAGGCTAGGACTGCTGAGGGTTGTCACATATTTTGTTGTTGGTTTGTAGCATATGAAAATACACAAAACTCTGAATGGACAACCGCTGGATCAAGTACCGCGATATTGGTAACCTTGGAGTTTTAGCATGGGGTACTGTTGTTGCATTCGCAATAAGCTATAAAATGAGGCCTTGCGCGTTTCTAAATCGCTGGACAAACGTTAGCAATTGAATTAACATAAGCTACCACTTTTTCACACTTATTGGCTCACACTGTAACGCTGGCTATGTGTTGTACGACCGCATTCCGTCCCTACTTGTCCTAAAGGGCTGCTAGTCTTCTTGGTGATTGTCGTATATTTTCAGTGTATCTGGATGTTACAGTTACAGAAGCTTTAACACTAGCGTCAGCTACAACTCATCAGAACATCAGATCTCGCGCAACGGTGCTACCGCAAATTAACTTTCGATTCACATGACCTTCTGCTAACGAAAAGCTGCTTTACCTCTGCATTGCGATATACTCTGCACCAAGACCTGATAGCTTCAATTGCTTGTCTGGTTGATCTTCTGAACAATAGTTCTTTGTCTAGAAATATGGCAGTCCCAATTTCTGGGATCATTTTACCTCATTGTACATGCTACTGAGCCGTGCCAGGTCCATGACCACTTGCTTGCTTTGCACGTCAGATTTAATTGCTGCTGGTGTCTGTAGTACCATGGGATCGGCAGCATAGTATTGGCCACTAAATATCTGAAGCAAAATCGGCAATTGTTGGTGTGTCAGTAGGAGCTCCCCCCTATCCTCGCACAGTTCCATTATTCGCTGTCACCTCTCGGTGTTTTGGAATAAAGGGCACCATTCAACACGTTTGTACCCGCACGAATCGTTTAAGGCGCAACAGAGACAGACTCGGGCAAAATAGGATCCTAAGATAGAGTGCATTTTATAGAAATAGCTAACCCTAGATACCATCTGATGTGAACTGCTCTGTAAGATGCACGTTGCCATCTCGAGTCCCCGCTTCTTGAGATATTGGTATGCAATCGAATAGCCAGAGGGCATCTCATTTTACTCTTGACTACGTTGCTCTTGCTACAACTCTTTGGGAACCCTATATTCGAATTTCGTCAACCATAAGCGAATATACCTTCGAGTACGGCAGAATCGCCTCGATGGAATCGTGTACAGTTGCAACCGGTATAAAGATCAAGTCCACGTTAACCACATCTTTTTTTCTCTACCGAGTTACTCGGCAAAAACCCAACTGCTTTAATGCCCGTGTCATACGTCGCTGATGCAGTAGCCTCATTTACTCTTAATCGTCCGTATGTGTTCCAACCAAAAATATCACCATAACTTCACATATTGACTCCTTTTAAACTGGAATGCAAAGCGGGCTGCTTTACAGTTTATAAATCGAATATATCATAGCCAAACGCCGGCCAGCAAGCATGCTTAGTTTCTACATGAAGTACAGGTCAGAGTTCGTTGATCGACAAGACCGTTCCCTTATTTGTCATGTTTCTTAAGGTCGTAGACCGTCATACATTGTTTTGGGAGGAAAAGATACAATGAAGCATTGTCGTCAGTTCGATGCAGGCCTGTATAATCAATGGTGACCGGATAGTGCCCCGCTGTACGATCAACAATAGCTCTGCACTACTATATAACTTCAGGCACTGGTTTTTTCGACAGTCTATGTACCTTTTTACGTGAACATACAGCTTTCGTTCATGTTGTCTCGATGAGTGGTAGATGTGAAGTCAAGTCATTAGGACCTTACGATGCACGAGCTTTGAATTACAGCAACAGATTCTAACATTCCACACGTATTTACACTAATATCACCGGTAAAAACGGAAGCGTACGTCTAAAGACGTATTTAACTAACTTTGCCCTTACAAATGTCCAAGAATCGTGCCATAAAAGCCGTGGATGTAGCTAAAATCGACATTTAAAATGCTCAGATCTATCCCTTTCAACCCGCCGGCATGGGCATGTGCGTTGCGTCAGCCCCCGGCGAAGAAGCTGCGTCTCGGTCACTTCCCGACACCAATTTTTCACTTTTCACCTCCAGGACTTCCAAATGGCGTCCGTATGTTCATTAAGCGCGACGATTTCAGTGGCATGGAGACGTCTGGAAACAAGATCCGTAAACTGGAATTTCTGCTGGCTGAAGCGCTGGAGCAGAAAGCTGACTGCATCGTCACGTGCGGGGGTATGCAAAGTAACCACTGCAGAGCTACTGCTGCTGTCGCCAGGTTACTCGGCATGGACTCGTTTTTGCTACTACGCACCAACAAGCCGGATGAAGCCCCCGGACTAGTTGGAAACCTGCTGTTTGACCGGTAAGTACGTAGTCATTTTTGACACAACGACGAAAGAAGATAAGCAAAGCTATGCTATTGATGTGAAAGGTTGCTAGACGCCAACCTCATCCAGATGTCTCGTCAGGAGTACGGCAAATATGGTAGCGAAGCTATGATCAAGGTTGATACACGCTACAAGTATTGGAACGTCTTTTGCGAGATGAAAGCTCATTGAAAATTGCTTTTTCACAGCAAAACTTGCGACCGTTTGAAGAAAAAAGGTCGCCGTCCGTATGCAATTCCAGTTGGCGGTAGCAACGGGCTGGGCACATGGGGTTACATTCAAGCCATCGACGAGATCAACTACCAACTAAAGGTCCGTGTAGTTGTTTTTAGTGTCTCGTAATATGCGGCTCATCTGGATTGATGCTTTTGTGGAGGATAGACACATGAGCTACCGATCACGGACATTGCATTTGCGTGTGGAAGCGGAGGAACTGCTGCTGGAATTGGCCTCGGCTCGTATCTTTTCGCTACATCTCACCCGCACGCAGCCCTGAACTTCACAACTAACATCCCAGGTAGGCGTGAATGCTCAAGGTGGATATTAGGTGCTTTGACTCACCCGTGTGCATATGTAAATTTGTGGGTTTAATGCAGCGCACGCTTACATCGTTTGTGAAAATGATGATTACTTTTACAACCACATCGATGACCAGATCCTACCCGCGATAGGAGCACCGTCCGACATTCGTCACGCCAGTTTCTTCAGGTCACGAACGCGCAGGGAGCGGGCTACGCTCGCAGTACGAAAAGAGAGCTAGAGTTTATTTACAGCGTGGGCCGCAAAACCGGCGTGTTATTGGATCCTGTCTACTCGGGAAAAGCACTCTTGTACGCAACGCATGGAAAATGACACCGATGGCTTTCTTCGCTAATTGTCCATGCTGTTTATTCTTATAGAAGTTCGCAGGGAAGGACATTTTGTTCATACACACAGGTGGTCAATTTGGCCTATACGACAAGGTTGATGCTCTGGAAGAGGTAATTCGCGTGGACCAAGTGTCCCGGTTCGTCATGGATTAATCTAGTTCATGTATAGCATCGCTCACTAAGCAGGAGATACGAAGAAGCAGTACAATCGATAGCTTTCGTAGTATCATGCATCAACACTCCTCTTCCCAAGATAGATCCAGCACGATATCGAACATCTGTGACTTTCTATGGCGTTTAAGTGCCCGCCCTGCTTATTTATACGGGAATATTCCATAAGGTGACACGTTTTTTTAAAACACTTGTGCAAGAATCGGTACAGTGTAAAATACACGTAGTTTACAGTATTGAAATCGGAGTTCGTCTTGATTTTATGCTTTTAATAGTTTACGTTTACTGGTCCCCTTGACCAGTTGTCAAGATGAAGCCGAGACGCCGTCGTACCGTTACGTGACAGGATACGGCATTGCGCGCATTTTAGCCTATAGCTATAGCGGCAGCGATGCGTCGCTCTTGTACAACCACGTAATCTCTCCTTTGGTTCAGTGGCTCGTGAACCACGTGCGCTCACCACGACTGGCATCTAACGCCATTACGATTGGAGCGCTGTGGCTCAAGGTTTCGTCGTACTTGATTATGCTCTGGTGAAGTTATATTAGAGATATCGTCACTTCTATTATGGATATAAAGTTGACTATATGTATGTATGACTATTTTTCTGATGGTTGGAATACAGGTATGCACTAAATATGGAAGAAGAGTCACCGCAATGGGTGTACGCCACCACGGGTTTATCACTGCTTTTGTACCAGATTTTAGACGTTGCAGACGGAAAAAAGCTCGGAAAACTGGCAACTCGTCGCGGCTTGGCCCATTGTTCGATTACGGTTGTGATGCACTGAATGTGGTTATTAGTGCGTGTACGTTTGCGTCCACGATAAGGCTCAAAGCGACGTATTGGGTATTTAGTGTCTTGTTGTAAGGTGTGGAGGCAGCGCGTTTTAATGATGCTGTTTCTACTTGTGGTGTGCTTGTTGTTGTTGTTGTTGTCGTTGTTGGCGGTGGTTGAGCTAGTCTCTGCTGCTTTTTCTTGCACCAGCCATGGTGTTCTTCATGGCGACGTCGGAGGAGTACTATACTGGTACACTGGCGCTTTAGAGATCAATGGATCCGATGAAGGCTTGTTGATTATTTACTCGATCTACGAAGCCACGTCGATCGTTGGATCGACGGCGGGGACGCAGCCAAACATCCTCTTTCCGCTGCTGAATAACAATCACGTCCTCGTCTTGTTCACGGTCATATGTGCAACCGTGCAGTGCTTTTTCAGCGGTACGTTGATTCTCTCTCGTGTGAACGCGACTATGATTACACTGGATGGATCAAACACGTGCAATGTCAACAAGCTCAATACATTACATAGTGCCGTTTTATAGTTGTGTATTTCTAAAAAAAATTGCTTGCGTAATAATGAGCAAACGTATTGGCTGCTGTCGAAAAATCACTTGAAAACACCTGATTGCGAGCCCGAAGGGTGAAGCTATTAGTGACCGTGCGCAAGGTTGAAAGCCAAACTTTTAAATCGTACTTATCTGTGCGTGTCTGTAAATAACGCGGGTAGGTGTACCTTACACGTTCTAAGTGCGATCTAGCCTGTCCCCCCACATAGGTATATAGGTATATCTGAAGTCAGTCTTTGGCTAGGTCACTATTTTGGAGCACAAACGTGATTGGCTTAAAATCGATCAAAGGTGAATATGATCACATAAGCAAATGCTGGACGCTTATAATTTAAGGCCGATCGCGTTGCCCAAGTATACTGTTCTGGTTTAATACAGACATTTACAGCATTATACACATTCTTCAGTGACTGCTGTTGTATAGTGTTTTGCAACTTGATTCAGTTCTCCGAACTGGATTACTTTATCGAAGGGCGAGCTCCAGATCTTGCCCCTCTATCTTATTTGCTTATCTTGAACGAAATTGTAATTTACTCTGTCCTTCCGAAGACCGGTTGAGTGTACCAAGGCTCTTTATCATGACAAAAGTGTTTTAAACAAACCCTGTCACGTTCTGGTCAAACTTTAAAACCGTGTCACCTTCTGGAATATTCCCTATTTATAGCTTGTGACTTACAGAGCTTGTGGCACGACACCAGCTGAGCGGCAGATAGCGTTAGAGTGATCTGTTTAGGGAGGCATGATAGTTACTTACCCGAACGTTAACTGGTGTTCCCCCAAACGTAACTCGCACTTACCCACCCCTTTAACAACAGAAATAGGTCGTTTGAGTAGTCGGACAGAAAGATTGTAGCAATTTAGGATATAAACACTGCATATTGTTGACAACCACAAATAATATGGACATACACTTACCTTTATCGAGATACATAATCCTTATCACAAATCTATTAAAGGAACACCTTTGCTCCCATAAGACACGTGATCATGGGTTTCTTGCTGAGAGTTGAGCTGCTATAATTAAACCCTCAATTTTAATTCCTTATAATCATCTACCCACCCGATATCGTGAAGTGTGTCGCACTCGATTGGAGCTATTACGTACATGATAAAGTGATATATCAACTCTCCGCACAGGCGTCGTAAACACGCACCATAAAATGTGGGACACTTTGCAATTTAAGGGCGCAAAAATGTCCATACACATCAGTCAACGTCTTTAGACTCTTGATTTTGTATTAAAGCAGCACCTGATCGACCGAGGTCCTGTATACTAGGATCCTAGATGACAAATATATGATCACAGACTATTGCAGCCTCAGAAAGCTGCAACACTCGACCGTGACTTTGTTCTAAACTTCACATTTAGCAAGATCTTGACGATCCAACGTCGGCACAACAGCGTCGGGTTCAAGGGTTGATATCATAAAGTAGTCACTAATGTAGAAAATATAGTCATATCGGGTGCAGGTCACGAACGAGCATTCCACATTACCAGTATACAAGCAGTGACTTGTACTTGTCGCGGAGATATTCGAACGCGTGCGAGGCACTTCCCTCAGTTCATCCTTCTTTTAATGATAGTTTTACAATTTTTTCACGTTCAGCTCTAGAATTTGAGCAAATTACTGGTGGATGCTCCGTTGCGATTAATACGTTTTCCGTAGTCCAAATTCTTCTACTAGACAGCAAATTTACACGTAGACTTACAAGAGACCCAATACCATACCTTCGATAGGCCACGGCTCATGCAACCTGCTCTCGGCGTGGCCCCGTCGCTTGTAATTATCGTTACTAGTGTTATGGCTGCTATTATTTCTGCGTGAGCAACACATAAATTTAATAAAGTAAGGCCACATGTATGGTGCCTGTTCACGACGCCTGTGCGGAGAGTTGATGTTCAGCTAGTTTTAAGATTTAAAAAAAAACCTACTGATCTCCCTCCCATAAATGATGGATACAGTGGACGACACTATAAATAGCTCAAAAGAGGTTTAAATTTCACAGTTTTGTATATCGTACACAGGAAACTGACAAGATTAGATTTTAGGAAATACTCCAAAAGGTGATACGGTTTGAAAGTTTGACCAGAATGTGACACGGTTTGTGTAAAATGCATTTGTCACGGTAAATTACCGTGGTACACTGTACCGATTTCGGAAGTGCTGAGTAAATTACAATTTCGTTCAAGATGAGCAAATTGCAGGTGTTATCAAGTAGTTTTTCGACAGCCGTATTGTCCATAAATTCTCAGAGAACATCTCTGCTGACACAGTTTCTTTCGCACGGTACATTGTGCATCTAGATGCCTTAAATACCATCTTGGTCCCGAAGCTGGGTGATGAGATCATGGGCCGCTGATGATGGGTTAGCCGCAATGGCGGACCTTATCACTGGGTGAGCACTAAGCTGATTTTGAGTTGGGTGGGCTCTTCCAATACAGTCAAAATATGACAAGCTCACGCTTGTGACATGCCAATCAACTACATCACCCTTTCTTATGTATAGATATTAACGAACTACGTACATCCGTCATCAGCACTACTGCACACGAGTTTGCGGAACATTTCGCCTTTAGTGTGCACCATGGTGCACTTGATTGTAAAAAGGCATACAGTTTAACCGCATTCACTTGACCAACTCTTTTCCTCCAATATTGACATGTCGACGTCCAGCGCGGTGCTCATTGTGAGCTCTTCACAAACCGATTGTATGTCTGGTAGACCGAAGCTAGCGTTATTCATATGCGGCTGCTAAATCTGGTCCGAACATATTCGATTACAATGTATAGATCAAACACGTTCAATATCAACAAGCTCAACACATCACATAGTACCATTTTATATTTGTGTATTTTCTATAAAAAAAGTGCTTGCGTAATAATGAGCAAACCTATTGGCTGCTGTCAAAAAACTACTTGATAACACCTGCAATTTGCTTATCTTGAGCGAAATTGTAATTTACTCAGTACTTCCGAAATAGGTACAGTGTACCACGGTAATTTACCGTGACGAATGTATTTTAAACAAGCGGTGTCACATTCTGGTCAAACTTTCAAACCTTGTCACCTTTTAAAATATTCCCTAAATTGTAATAATGTGGACCTGTACAACCATACTATCCATACTACCCCCTTAATCGATACAGGGTCCGAGTCCAAAGTTCAGACTTCTTCGATTGTGATATTGGATGATGCGTTTTGCATATGCATAAAAAGATTAGATTTATATGCACAGGGTTCAGTATGTGCAAGCTTGCACCTATCGTGTGCACCCCTTATTACACCCCTTATAAGTAGAGGCACTGATAACGTACGCTTATAGTCTATTGGGTTGGTTTGGTAGCACTATCAAAGATCACCCATTAAAAATAATAAGAGCATTAAAAGTTAAGTTAAACGCTTGTGGAGTCGTGGAATTCGCTCATTTATGAGGCAATCCTGACTCTCCACGGGCGCCCAGACAACTACTCACGGAGAGGTTCTCCGATTCTATGTACTGTTTTCCTCTCTCACCTAGTTTATTCGTCGGTAGGGCGGGTTGAACACTTTTTGGTGAACTTGATTCGATGCCAAGCTTGACCGTGTTTAGGATTGAGTTCGATCGCGTGGAAATCTTCACGTGACCGAGGTATTTTTGGGGGCACTCTATTAGAGTCTCCCTAGAGATCGTCTTATCCAAAGTCATTACTTGATTCGCGAGCCTTCTACCCAAAGAAAAACGATTCTAATTTGTTTGGAAGCAAATTGAGCTCGGTAAATGTTAACCAATCAATCTCCAAAAACTACCGTTATGCCTATCAATTTGGTAGGGCAGTCTGTCACGTGTCTTCTGTTAATGACTGTCATTTATGATGTGTTGTACACCGTATCAAAAGCCCGATCGTTATCGTGTCGGAGATCGTAATCTAGTCTGCGATCACTACCTAACTTGTAATTGTGATCGAGTCGGAGATAGTAATCGCGTTTGAGATCACTACCTAACTTGTGATCGAGTCGGCGATAGTAATTGAGCTTGCGATCACTATCCAACTTGTGATCGTAATCGAATTTGCGATTGTGATCAAGTCTGTGATCACTATTCAGCTTGTGATCGTGATCGAGTCTTGCGATCGCGATCCAACTTGGGATCGTGATCGAATCGGTAGGCATTACCGACACATACGCGTGCTAACACCTATGCGATTTTTGCAGGCTGTCTAGATAATTGTCACCTTCTTAAGATTATTAGCTCGCGTCATTGTGGTCCACAATACTAGGTATTCCCTCGATCGGTCTTCATAAGCGTCAATTGGTATGTACTCCGAATTATCTAATATATATTCAGTGATAGAACTGGTCATCCTTTCCATTATCCCTTTAATGCAATTATTTCGTTGTTACAAAAAATCGTTGGTCATATACGCTTCTCATCATCTCGTTAACGCCACAGTATTGAGAAAGGTGAGGGCTGTTAGACGACCATCTTACAGTCAGTAGTGTTTCGTACTTATCCGGGGCACAATCCCTGTTCCTGTATAAAATACCTGGTCACGCAATAACACGGTTCTAATCCTATTTTTAGGTTTAGCCCGCACCACCTACCAGCAGTGACTTCACTTACGTTTTTGGGATGATATTACCATCATAGGGATAGAAAAACGTTGCTGCTCCATCTGGTTGCGAAAAGAATGATAGAAAAATAGAGTATAATCTTTTATAGTAGGAGAATAACTCACCTATAAAAAATTACTTGTGGTGTAGTACGTCGACGTAAGCAATCTTCTACTTCATCTTCAGTATTGTTTTCAGAAAAGAGTTAATTCATAAGCTCCTTACATAATTTAGCCGTGCTTAATGGTGCAAAACACGTAGACAACTTGATTTCCTTGTGATAATGATTACTACATAGTAAAATCCACATGTATATTTACAGTGCTTAACTTTGTCTCGCCTACTGATGTACTCTACCGAGAAAGTTTAAGATTTTGCGAATATGCCTTACCAATGAACCGAATCTTCAAATATGCCAGCAGAAGGATGACCATCTAGGATTTTCTCTGACTGCACTGGCCAAATTGGCTGCGAAGAATTTTTTTTCTAATGATAACAATTTATTATTTTCGTCGACTGCACTGGCCAAACAGGCTGCGAAGAAGTTTTTCCCCATCAAAACGCTGTCATAAGATCCTCGATCAGCATGATAATTCAAAAGCAAGCTAGTCTGGAGACGATGGATCCAAGCAGTCTAAATGCGAAGTGCCAGCGGCTTGCAAAACGTCCTATACTGGAAGAAACTCCGACTTTCTAGGTCCCTCTGTATAAACACCTCGAACTGATTATCACTGAATACCTCATCTGCGCAAAGACTTGGCGGCTTGAACAATCGCTTGGGACTCCAGAAGACGCCATCACTTTCTCGCATTGATAGCTTATAAAGTTTACAACTTCAGAGCTTCGTGCTGTATTCATCCACGGTGGAAGCAGTTTGGTGAAATTGAGGGCTATACATACTGCTCATATTGGTATGTAGATAATCATTGTCGAGCGCACTCTTTATGATATTTACACCATAGGTGATACCGGTAAGTTTTTCCTGTATTATATTCCCAAGCATTGAGTCGAATCAAATCCATTTTTGCGAAGAACCCGTATACAACATATCTACTGACAGGAATATTGCTTGACATGAAATTCAAGGAAAGAAAAAAATAAATTTGGTGGATACAGGTAGCTTATGCTTAAGCTGCAGCATTTCTTTATCGGTAAATCCGAGAAGTCTTGATGAATTAACAAGAATTCAGGCTAAACAATTGTTTGTTTTACAAGAACAACACACATGCTTGGGTAAAGGGCATGTTAATATATAAATGGTTTGCTAGATGTGTACAAGACAATGAAGATGTGCGATCGGATATCTTCTTTTGCAAGAAAATACTCCGTCGCATATCACGGTTGGTCTGAAACTAAACAGTTGCCAGGTACAGCTGCTTTCGTAAACTTGAAATAAAAGATCTAGTCGATGGATGTCGGCACCGTTGAATCATTAAAGCGGCGGCATCACCACATGTGCATATTAATATCTACTTTGACGAGCGTGGGGGTGTAGTAAATATACAGAGCGTGTTCATAACGATAATTGAAATGTTTGATGAATCTCTCCTTTAACCTCTGATTGAACATTTGGTTGAACCTTTAGTTGAGTCAAAGTACCCCCCCCCCCCTAGGTTCTTGAAATTTTAACTTATAGTTGAGCGGTAAAGTAGTCTTGCTTTTTGAAGCGTGCTTGGTCAGTTTCAAGATAAGACCTCTATCTCTCTTGACCTAAGCTCATGTCAGCGAGCTTCGTAAGTTTTTGTTGTTGTGCCAGCTCTGCTGTAGTCACAATTGACCCCAACAACAAATGACAGATTCTAACGATCCATTAAGTATCTCGTGATCATAGAGGGTAGCATTATACATGTAGTTGGATACTGACGGCGTGATCTTTGGTCAGTCTTTTGATTTCAGAGCAGCAAAACATTCTAGATGTACCGACCCATTTGCGCTTTCGGCTTCCGTGCTTGTATGTAGATATCGGGGGGAAAGCTTTTTACAATCGTGTTGATTTGTGACAACAACAAAGTTGATCAAGTGTCTGAAGATTGATGCGAAATCGACTATGGCTAGCTCATCAATTGCTCGTATCTTTCACTGCTTTCACTATAAAATCTAATCATGGGATTTACTAGAATGGTTTTGTCACAAGCGTGGAAATGCTGCAGCTTATATCGCTGGTAGGACTCATTATTAATGCATGAACTACGAGCTTGTTCGTTTACAAGTCTGGGTGTGCACCCACTTGACATAAATACATATATGTGGGACCAAAAACAGCATGTCATGACCAGCCTGCTTTATCCTTAATCAGACCTTGCTCGCTTGAGCTTGAAACGTCTCATTCTTTCGCTGCGTGTGTACGTGAAGATCCAATCAAACCTCATTTGTAAGCTTAGTAAACTTCGAGCACTCGAACGTGAGAAGCAAGAACAGCAGGACGTACTCTTTAACGCTGATTATAACGAATAACAGTACTTCTGCCCAAGGCCACCTAGACACAATCAACGGCATTGCACCTATCACACACACACTGCTAGTGCTGCCACGAGGAAGGCCACATCACGTTAAAGCCGAATTTATCCAGCGACAAACTGGCTTTTGCGGAATTTCCCGGCTCGGTGAGAAAGAACGATATGGAGGCGGTGTCGCGGACGGCGATCGCGAGCACAAAATGGTGATAGCAACCGCCATTATCTTATGCTGTTTACTTTGTGGGGGATAACATGTGGGAATCAGTTTAGTTTGAGCAAAACGGAGCTTAAAATTGTAACTAATAACATTTTAAAGGTGCTTTATAAACAGCACCGTTAGTTGAACTCCTCGTTTAATCTTTAACGAAAGCGTTGAAACAGTAATCCAAGTAGTTGTTGAAATGCCGCTTGATTACCTTTGTAAAAGCTCTTATAGAGAGTCCACCAAACTAATGCCCTGCACTAGCGAGTAGCTGCCTGTAGCGAGGCATCGACCACTACCATTATAAATTTCTTTGACCGCACAGGAATGTTAACCAATATTCCTGTGGGGTCAAGTGCTATGGAGGTAAGAGAAACAATGATAAAGCAAAGAAGGTTAAAAGGCGAAAGTGAGCTAGAGGAGGAAATGGTAGACCAGCTCGATCAGCTAGGTGTTCGGTTTCCCATTATAGTTTACAAGCTTCTCGATCATATCGAAGAGGATTAGACTTCTCTATCGAAGCTGAACGAGAAAAAGATTCCGGATCAGGTGGAGAGGAGGCATATGGAAGAGAAGAAAAAATGGGCATGTGGCACACGTCGCAGAAAATATCACCACAACCGAAGGTATAGCCGCCTTCGCGATACCTTCTCTCTGCTCGGTATTTATCAGGAAAGTCACCAAGCTAATTATAAATTATCCTATGACATCCAAAATATTATTTGCAACGAACCCACCACAAAAATATCTTCGACATTTGGTTTAAGTAGGTTTCCTCTTTCGAAATACAGAAAGTAATCTTCTGGTATGTTTATACTTCCCTTTCCGATCACAACTTGTAGCTGATAACTTAGTGACCACACAAGGAGCAGGTACACGCGCAATTGTTTTGATCAACTGGAAATAACCGGTTATTAGAGAGACCTTATCAGATAGGGATCTGTCTGTCACTCAATCGTGTGATTTATAACTCCAATCGAGAGCGATACAATTTGCGATATCGGGCGGGTAGATGATAATATGGTTACAAATTCGAGGGTATAGTTATAGCAGCGTAAGCCCCAGCAAGGGTACCATGTTCAAGTGTCATGTGGGAGTAAGGGTGATCATTTTATAATTTTTTTTGATAGCAGTTATGTATTTCGATATCGTGTATGATGTCCGTACTAATCGTGGATGTCAACTATATATAGAGTATGTAATAGAGCCCTACATTAAGGGGATAGTTCACATATGATGCATTCTTTACACCACCATCCACGCAACCACCCAGCATTCTCATCCATCAGTATATCGCCAGGTCCCACGCCCATCCACGCCCATCCATGCATCATTTATATCGCTCTGCTTATAATGTGGTCATCCTGTCTCATAAATTTATAAACCTTTTTGACTGAACATAGTCAATATTATAAGATAGATATTATTAATGATAATGATTGTGAAAGTAATGTCACCGGACTATTGAGGTTCCTCTCATTGTTTATTTAGATCATTGTGTAGACCATTTGCACCACAAATTCGCTGCTAGACGCGCACATTATATATTGAGAGCGATAAGTCATCATAAATATTCGTTGTTTACAATAATTAAGTTAGGACTAAGGACAGATATTGATTATGACGTATTATAACATGCGCGTTTTTCACTTTCCTTATTTTACAAAGTAATACGTTGCTTGCCCTTTAGCCTCCCTTGCACGTTCACTGTACGTGACATTCCGTTATCACACACACTTGCACTGTAATCAGTAAAAATGTCTTTATAGTACGAGTGTCATAGAAGTAGTTGTTGTAAGCTAACGACATGTATCAGTTGACGTTGAAGGTCTGTTAGAAATGGGACAAGCCGTGGGGAAAGTCGGCAAGAGACAATCATAAATGGCGAATAGGGGGCTAGGTGAGTCTCATGAATGTGAATAAGGCAAATCTGGATTTTTTAGTTGGATATTTAGAAGGTCAAGCGAGATATAAGGTCTATTTTCCAACGAACAATGTCGTACAGTACATTATAAACGCCTCTATCAATGAAAATATTGTATAAGGTGATCATTACAACGACGCGGTCCTTTCAGATTGGTTATTAATTGAACACGGATAGGACGATGAAAAGAATAGTAAACGTGAAAATAGATGTGACACTGATGACTTGATGATAGGAGCAAAGTTGCTCAGTCTGGAATATAAATAGAAATAATCAAGTCGTTGTTAGCAAGCAAGACAAGCTAAGTAAATAATCTATTGTGTGTCAACACACATCCGGTGTTACCTCGTGAATCAGGATCACGGTAGTAGCTAATCAGAGCGCTACGCGACGGAAATTGCGACAGTATTAATAGTGTGCCCGCTACACTAACCACTCACGCTCTTTGCATTTTTATTCTTGGTCTATTAGCAAAATTCTTCATTAGAGCGGAGAAATAGTAATTCGTTGTCTACTGTAGAATTTTAGCCGCTCCGATTTTGTGTGAGGGTATTTCCAGTATGACAGAAGTTGAATTGAAAAATTGAAATCGAGGCTGGCATAAAAGGAGTAAAGGAAGAAATTCGGACCATGATAGGAAACGTCTCAACGCAAAAAACATTCACCATCCAATCACATGACCAGTTCAGCAGACGAAAAAAATGCATCACAAACCGGTGTAAATAAAAACAATCTTCACTCGTAATTGTTTATGTCATGTTGATGCTTCTGTTCCACCTAAACTTCACTTCCAACAAAATTGTCATACATCGATAGTATATTTAGTTTTTCTTGATACATGGCGGAAATTGTTCATTAAAGGATTACGCTTCGCCTTTGATGTAGTGATCTTGCTCTTCACCTTTGCACATAATTAATTATGGAATAATATTATCCCTGTTGAAATTTGCTATCATTTTGAAGTCCTAGGGCATGCAGGCCTTCATTCCGGGGTCAGGAAAAGCAACACGTGATGGACATCTTCCAAAACGATTTTCTTTATAGATTTTTAATTTAATATATAATCAAGCAATAATTGGTGGCGAATCGTTTGCCATGATAGTTTCACTACTTCCATAATATGACTATTTATATGAATCTAAATTCTCAACAAGTGTGTACCACTGGAAGGCAATCACTTGGAGCGTCAGAATTTAAATTTTTCAAGTGAAAGGCCTGCAATTCTAAACAGGAGCAAAAATGCAATTAATTCTGTAAGAAGGGCCATAAAAACATGAAACATTCAACATTTCGTCCTCGGCGGCAAGCAAATCTACAATTTCCGCGTCCAGCTCCTCTATACTCTGCAACCATTGGAAGAGAAAGTTATATCGAGTGGCATTCTTTTGTTTGACTGTATAGGGTTGAACATATTTAAAAGTCCAATTCCATTACAAACTATACTTTTTAATATACTCAACCCTGATCTTTGCATGCATCCATCATCTCAAACAGTGAAGACATATTTAGAAATAATGGCACTGTAAATTTTTCTTTGATGCCTTTGGTCTTTTTCTGTGTATTTTTCAACACGGTAATAAGGCATGTCGCAATTTTTTGACCCAAACTAGAAATCCAAGCAAACATTGATGCGAATCCTTCCTCAACACAAACGCTAAACTCACTGCTAGGAACCACAAGATATTTGTATATTTCTCGTAGTAATATCAAAGAATCGTGTTAAACTCGCCAAGAAGTGTATTCGGAGTATTTTTGCATCGTGCACTGATATCACGCGCAATGTGAGGTCCTTCAACGCATCTGTATACGTGACAAAAGAGAATGATGTACAAGCCTGTTCAACATCATACATCTCAGTTCAAGGGTACACGACATGTTTACTTAACATTATTTTAAAAAAGAAGGTTAGCCTATCCAATCCGGTCCAAGAGCGACTTTCAACAAATGCGGGGAATAGTTAGCGGCTCTGCGTACAAATCATCAGTGATAGCTTTCTGTAATGACGAGTGCTGTTCCTAAAACTTTTATCATTCCTTCTCCTTTCATAACAGAAAACGGACGTATGTCAACCAAACACATGTTTCCGCCTCAAAAATTTAGCTAAATTTTGCCCAAAGGCTAGTAAAGCCTTTTGTGGCAGATACATTTCTAGCTTAAGGTAACTTATAGGGGCAGATACGGATGCTTACAGTACTTGAGCGGGTGGTATTTTGAATGTTTAAACCTTTATGTATTTTTATCACGCTGCGAGGCCCAGGTCAATGTTGTTGCACTGAACAATGCCGAATTCGGTCTACAAAACCTTGTTGGCCTCTAAGATTTATTTTAAATGGTAAACCTCCAATATAATTTATGTCCATATGCTAATTTGCTCTCAAAAGATGCACTTTCTTTCTAAAAGAGGCCGGGATAGTCATGTCAATGTGCTGCTGTTACAAAGAGGGCGAAGAGGAAGGGGGTTGAAACTGACATGCTCGAAGAAGTTAGCTTTAATTTATACACATATGAGACTTCTTAAGACAATAGATATAACGCTAAAGGAAACCCTTGAAGAAATAAAATGGGAGTGGTAAATGATACAGTAGGGGTGATATAGGGGCTTACAAGATGAGTTAGCGTTACTTTAGCTTAGTATAAGCGAGCAACTCCATACATATAATTAAACTTCAATATTAAATGTGTGCATAACAGCTCATATCTATTTTCCCAGTTTTTACTTGACCACTCATGATTACCCATGCTTATACGCTGCAGCTTCAACACGCCAATTGGCGTGGGATCAAATTAGGGCTCTGGTATATAAAAAAGGCGGCATCATTTTTTGTCTGACTTCGTGAATGAACTCTATTTGTTGAAAAGAGGGGAGTGAGTGTTGGTCTAAGCTTGAGTTAATGATAGTTAACGTATGTGTGATTAATGGGCCAGCGCTTCTTGAGTAGTTATGTGAAATTAAATCTGTTATGATCAGCAAATTATTACATAAAAGAAACATCAGTAATACGGTCTTTTATTGCAAACCCAAATAACCCGAGGTAAGAGGTCTGTGTATATTTAGCTGATATATTGCCATCGCTAAGTTGTACGTACTCTGGATATCATACGACTTGCTTAATTGCGCCCTAAATGTTATGACTTTTGTCAGTAGTAAAAGGCGATGTGAGGTGTGGATGCTTAGAAGAAGATAACATGTAAAGTGAAATAATGTTAGCTAGGTCCTTAGTTCGACGATGATACCTCTAAGCCTATTCATATCGATGCTACACTTTTACTAACCACAACGATGAGTCGATTTTATCGTTGCACATGATCCCGTGAAATCGTCTCTGTCACATGGCGTATTATTACCAAGCCACTCTATACCACATACACATTCTATATCACCAACAGAATCGACCTCTTATGTTCGATATGAAGCACGACTTCCAAAGGTACTAATTTCCAACACTCCTCCACCAGTCAAAAACTTCTAACACAACCAAAATTTACCGTAATACTAGCGTGCGCGGTCCTAACACTTCTTTAGTCAGGATGTCCGCCTACCTTTCTCTATGGTCCACCCTATATGGGCTTTACAGTTACTTTCATAGATGCTTTCTGCAAAAAATTTAACTTGACGTCAACATGTTTTTGCGCTGAATAGAATACGAGCCCCCTAAAGGCGGCCTCGTATTCAATTTATTTCATCGCTACCTAGTTACTTATGCGCATTTAGGCGTCTTAATTTCGATTCTATTTGATTTTTATCAGCGTCTTGATACACAGTGTTTCTTAAATTCCTCCAGCTTCCGCAACAAACGACGCCCTGCGGTAGACAGCGTGACCGCCTTTTTTGGGTTTATCCCACGACATGCACCAATCTTTAGAAGTGCCCCGCTCATTTATTACCTCCTCACTTTTTCTTTAGGATAGTCAGCGTCAGTTTATCTCGATACACTAAATGTATACTCCTCCAATCGCCCACCAATACATATATTAAGCTCGCATGTTCCGTAAATTTCGTCGTGTGATTATCATATAGAGCGTGGTTGGCACAAAAAATTCACCGTGTCACCTGGTGTACATCATACACCTGATTGAAGGTTTATCTTAGGTATCGTTGGAGTCTCTGTAATTTCTTAGGAAGAGAGTCAGCTTCACTTACTTCCGAAGAAAGTTTAAATAAAAATGATTTTATTTCTGGATAAAACCAAACCGCTAACCGGAAAATGTAACTGGTCCTAAACCTTCAAATTCAGGCTCGTCATGTCAGTTTGCAAAGCGACTAGTATCTCATAACTTCCCTCAATTGTAATTAGATCGTCCACACAGGTACATATCGCAATGGACGATCTTGTAGTACATGCACGTTTTTGTGAACGACTTGGTAAATTCAAATATGCCTAACCTCTCACGTATCATCAATATATGGTCTACTTTTATGACCTGCTTCTTAATTCGTACGGTTCTTTACTTATTTGCATTCACAGTCCGGTCTCATATATTTCTCAGTGGATCTTCAGATAAATACTGCAGACATTCATCCCATCTAGCACACACAGGTAAATCTCGTAATCATCTTTTTATATGCCTTCCCATAGCCGGCGGGTACCTCAATATACCGGGCTGTTATTATCCAGTACGCTGCAATAGCAAGTAGTACTTTCCACTTGTCACACCAGTATTGCTGAGAATATGAAATGAAAGTCGCGTCCTAGTACTTAAGTATTGATGCTTGCAAAGAGTTGTGCTTTATCTCGATTAATCTCTCTACTTCCAATTATTTTAAAAACCCTCAAAAATTACGAATTGGTTGCATATCAGACGTCCTCTTGTCCACCTTTCACGCATCATTTGCTGTGAAGGAGGCAATTTCTATTTCTCGCCAGGCGAGAGGATTACCTTGATGACTGCACTTGAACTGGAGTCGGAGCTTCCTCAATCACTTGTGCATGTAGGAACTTATCACCAATACGAGGCCACAAAGAACCGATGCGCGGCATCACATGATTGTTACCAGTATTGAGCATTGTACATTAAGCCCTAATGGAATCCCCGCGCTTCAAGTTCCGTTTAAAGATACCTTGCCATTGTCCCCACGTCTGCATCCGAATCTGCATTCAAAATTATATTTTGCTGTGCACACCTTCATTTAAAAGTATTTTAATTGCACCGACATGCCGCAAAAGTAGTTACGATCTTTAGCCTCGTGAAAAGTATTCGCACCCGTTTATCTCATCATTTTTCCAAGAAGTGCCACCCCTCCCTGGATTGCTTTGCTTGATTGTTGAGTTGTGGTATACTGTATAAGGCGATACAAATATCACGACATTACCAACGCTAACTGATTTACCATTGATTACCTCAATAGTTCACCCTGTTTTCGATCTGGTGGTCATGCCGTATATTACATGAGCCTCGTACGAGGCTGCATACCCCCTCAACCTTAATGTAGCTCATATCCAAATAGCATGCACGTTACCATATTCATCGCGGTGCGGTGCATGTACTCCGCTTTCCAATCGGTGCCAAAATGTTTACTTCAGTAACTTGAATACCGAAATTGTAGCTAAACAATCCAAATTATCATCTCCTTCACCTCTATCCGTTCTCAAGACATGCACGTGGACTTTATACCGGTGCATAAACCACAACATGAAGTGATGGATCTGCTTGGATGCAGCATCTTTGGTCCTGTAAGAAAAAGTTATTCGAACGATGGTCCACAAGATTGATTATATGTATTTATTGTTCCTATTAACGTGAATGATAGGTCGCTTGTATCACTGCAGATCACTGCAACCACCGCATGAGTGGATTCTAATTTATTAGTTTATTGTGTCGGTTGTGCGGAGCTGTTATCTTTTACTTTAGCGCATTTAAATAAGTTACGCCTTTCAAGGTCCGTAATTTCGATGCAATTGTTTATCTACATCATCGAATTTCATGTAGTAGAAAAGCAGGTTATTAAAACATCAGTGACCCACGCTACGGCTCAGCTTCTTGCAGCTCTACTGCCTTGCTCATCGTACTCATTACATTTCCTCAGAGGAATTGCGTGCGTATCTCCTCGTGATCCAGAATCAGCCTGTCATTTTAGATCTTTTTTTATCACATTTTGATTGTTATAACTACATGGCTTCCATTTTTCATGCCTGAAGGTCGACCTTTTTCATAGTGGCCTTAGATTTACATCCAATATTGGTGCATAAACCGTATAATCCAGGATCACATAGTAAACCTTGCCACCAATGATTTACATGTGCTCTGTTCCGTGGAAAGTATTACGCATCCTTGATCCACCAGTCAGCTAAAACCCTGTAAGCTCATCTACATATTCCCTATCCGCGAGCAGTAAGTTGTTGTCCACACGGTAGTCCTGTATTCTTAGTACCAAGCCCTGTCATATACACCAAAGCTGGCAGCAACTCCAGAATTAGCTCGGCACGAATTATTCTGTTTGTATCCTTGGCTTCCCTCAGTTCAATATCTTTCAAAAGATCTAACTAATCTCTAAGTTCTTCATTCCGTTGTATTAGTGCATTTCGTTACTGCAGACGATCAAATAAATCACGTTGTTTTCCTATCACATCTTCACACGTCTGCTGTAGTGGGCGCTTCAAGCTGCCACGCACTACCTCTACGCATACCTTTAGGCACTTGCGAGGAAGAGGTTATACCATCTTCTCGCGTGCAGAGGTCCGAGTGGTGTATTACGACTGCCTCACCGATAGATGAACGCTGTAGTTTCTTGTGACTCGGACGCGGTTTCCCATCCTCTGGTATATACGTAACAAGATTAAGTTGCAAATATAATACTTACTTTATTTTAACAGAAATCTAAATGGCGATTGGCAACAAGACGAAAATTAGACGCGTGCTCCGATTAGACGCGGTCTATACAGCACACTTAAACTGTATGTAAGCGCTTTAAATGACATCATTAAATGACTTCAAGTAGTGACGTCAACGTGTGTGTGACACACACATTGTAGTAGGTACGCTATTGCTGTACCTCAACCACATGGAAGGTCTAAGTGCAAACCGCATTCAGAACTTTTCTCAGGATTTTGTGTGTCTGTACACGGAACGTCTTGTACAACGATTTGACCCCGTTTCACTTTTCCCCATTGCGCGATCGCTTGTGCATGTAAAACCTTTTACCTTATAGTCGTGCAAGAATATATCTCTAACCTTTCGAAGTTCCGGACGTGCGTACAGCAACAAACTATTTGTAATCATTACTGCCAAGACGCCCGTTTTATTCCTCACTGCAAAATTGTAGAGATGTTGCATGACACGCCACGTTTGTAACTTAGTCCGAAGAGTTATTAGGCCCTTCACTGATATGACAAACCTGAAAAAGTGACCTTTCGATTTGCAAACGGCCGCTAGTGAAATCATAAAAAGTTCACACTAAACTCGCCTTCAATTTTAGTGACCTCTCGTGTAAAGAGAAGCTCACAGTACTAGGTACGAGAGTACCTATGACCTCATCTTAGGCATGCATTTGTTGGTAAAGCACCAACCATGGAAGACTGGCGAACATACACATTCGCTAGCTCTACGCAAGACAATGAAAAATATAAGCTCTTGCGAGAGGCTGAAATAACTGATGCTGTGTCCAAAACATTCAAGAGAACGTTGCCATTCAGCTACACGTCACCAAGTACTAACCATCTCGATGAATCTGGTGTAGTTAATAGCGACCAGATATTAAGTCAAGCGTCGCAGGAAGCGGCATAGAGCCAGGAATCTAGAGCGGTTGTAAGGAATACGTTAGCTATAACAGCAACGATACCCTATTAAAAGTCAAGGAATATTGTGGTGAGGCGTGTAACGCGCACCAGGCGAATTGTGAAGATGATTAAAGGCAAATTAAAAGAGTGACCTCTGGATCGGTCTTCGTCTAAGAGGACGGACCTACGAACGAGATGTTCCAGGCTGTCGAAGACAATATGACGGATGCATTCTCGACGGAGATGCCCGAGCATGTCTTATGATCTGCAGAAGAAATAGTTAATCTTTTGGAGTTGAAGTGGGATGTGTTTCTGTCCGAACTAACGGAAAGAAAGACTCACAAGATAGTCGCATCAGTGATGAAGGAGACTTGTTGTACTGTTGCCTTTCGTCCACAATGGACGAGAGTGTATCGGATACCGACAAGAAAAAACGATTTTCTGCTTAAGGCTAGGAAGCCTCACAACGTAGTCCGTTTTACAAAGTTCTGCGGAAGCCACGTAGTATTTTCCAACAGAAATGCCGGATCTGGCACCAAGAATTTTGCAAGCGTGCAGTGACCATTGACGAAGGAACAGGTCGATTACATACACCAATTCTTCCATAGCGAGTTAAAGCGGGGAATGAACACAAGTGCAAGTCGCCTTACTGCTGCCTGACATTTTGTGTACGTATGACAAAGTTGGTTGGCGCGTAGTTCATGCTTGCAACAAGCTGAACACGGACGCCTTTTCTGTGCAAACACCGATCCCGCGAAAAGATATCCTATCTAACTCAACAGGGAAGTCAACCATCTTTTCCGCATTGGATCTGAAGGATAGCTACCATCAGGTACTCACGAATTATACCGATGTAGCCGAGACGGCAGTTAGCACCCAAGCGGTATGCTATGGGAGTGGATAGTGATGCCGCAAGAGTTGAAAAATGTACCAGAGATATTTAACCGGGTGGTCGCTCATGTGATGCGTCCGCACCGTGCCTAAGCCCCGAATTACTTTGACAGTATTCTCATTCATAGTAAAGTAAGGCCGAAGACGATTCGAGCGAGATTAATCCGCAGAAACGTCATTTTGGCGTTGTGTTGCAGACTCTGGGTGACTCCCAACTGTACTTAAAATTTCAAAATTGCGTCATAGGGGTCCCCAAAATACCTGTACAGGGCTGCATCGTGGATAAACACGGTGTTAGAGCAGAACCAGAAAAACATGAAGCTATTAAGGAATGACCAGTCCAACGACATATGAAGGATATGCGTCAATTCCTTGGGCTTGCTAATTACTTGCAAACCAAACCATTGTCTGACCTCCTTAAAAATGATGCAGAGTGCTTCAAGTAGTTGCTTTCACTTCAGCGATCACTTGCAGAGCCTTCGGTCTTGGCTTTACCAGACGCGGTAAGCCTTTTAGTGTTGTCTTCGATGCAAGTAATTTCTCCATCGGCAGCGCATTTATGCAAGAATACGACGACGATATTGACCGTGTCACCTAGTATCAGTCCCGTATTTAAGCCACAGAGCCGAATTATCTCGTGAATTACAAGAAGCTACTTCTAAAAATTATGCTCTTGTGAAGTTTCGTGTGCATCTTTTAGGCAAAACTGTTGTAGCTTACACGGACCATGAATCACGGCGGACCGCGATCAACTCACCGCACTTATCACCTAGAATGGAGAGGTGCTCACATCCTTATCAGAATTCAATTTTATCGAATTGACTTCAAGCCACGAAAATCGAGTGCCTTGGTTGATGTGTTATCACGCAGACCAGACTTGGAGGAACGACGATAAGAAGACTTGTCACATGCCTAAACACGAACTATGTCGTCTAGACTGGCTGCTCTACAGGTTGACCATGTGACGAACACTCAGTCATCTTATATAAAGGAGAGTTACACACAAGACGAACGTTTTCGACCGCTTAAGATCACTTTGGTGGACGAAAGATTACTTTTCCGTCGCACCTAAACACCAAGCTTAAGCGCTTTATTTATAGTGATGGCCTGTAATGGAATAACTTGTCACCTTGTGATCCATTAAAAAACTATATCGTCCACGAAGCAGATCCCAATCAAAAGATTCTATTCGATCTCCATGACGCACCATCATTATGTCATCTGGGCCGTGCGAATTCATACTTACGAGTGTCAGGTGAATTTGTTGACCAAATCTATATCTCTGGGTATCAAATTATATTGATAATGCGAAGAGTGTCAGAGCGTAAAGCCTGCATCTTCTAGTAGTGCCCCACTGAATCCACTGCCGATATTATCTAATTGTTCGAAGTCGGTCGGTTTGGAAATCATGTTTGATATGCCACTATACCATTTAAGCAGGAATGGGATTGTCGTCTTTGTCGACAAACTGAGAAAGACGGTGCATTTAGCACCATGTTGCACCGAGATCACAGGCAAGGAGGCAGAATTCTTGTTTCTGGATCACGTGATTCGGCTACACGGGATTCCGGAGTCTATCGTTTCAGACCGGAATCCACGTTTTACTTCTAAGGTTTGGCGCTATTTATTTGAGCTGATTGGCAGCAAGCTCCACATGCCTACCGCCGATCATCCTAAAACAAATGTCCAGACCGAACGCTGGCGGATTTATTGCGTAATCGCAACTCCCAAGGAAAGGAGCAAACAATTGTCTTTCGTGAAATTTGCTATTAACTATGGTGTTCGCGCCAGGGGTGTAACACCATTTTATGTTAACGGACTGCACCATCTTCGGACGCCAATCTCGTTTGTGCGCATCCCAGGTCTTAGTGGGGAGGGCGTCTCACTACGCTTGGAGAAAATGAGGAAGAAAATGATGGTTTCGCCAATGTGATGGCAGAAAATATCTCTAGTGAGCCTTCCAGTGATGCAGTGGCCACGACACAAGATAGTGTTAATTTCGATTTACGACACAGGTTGTGTGTGCTCCAAGGCAATTACAATGCATTTTCATTAGCAGCAACGATCCATGATCGACCTCTTGGTGGTGTCGTTGACGAGGTGTATGCTATAAGGGAGAGAAGATCAACGCTTTGTTGTTGAGCGATTAGGCATCAAACGTAAGGTCCGTGATGCGGTGGCAAGCACACTGTACAAGCAAAAACAATATGCAGACCAAATTAGTCGCAGAAACCATGAACGCTTTAGTGTAGGAGACAAAGTAATATTAGGTACAAGCACTCTACATAAACATGCACTTTAAGTACTACCTGATCGTACTACCAAACTATCGCCGCCATTTATCGGGCCTTTTGCCGTAATTATGGAAGTTGAAGACCTAAATTATAGGCTTATTCTCCCGCCATACATGAAGACGCACCCCGTACGTTACGTTGGTCGTTTACAGCGATATACAGATCCACAAGAGATCACCTATCTGCATAAGTCTATCGTGAACGATCACGTCGATGACCTTGCACGTACGACGGTACCGCAAAGGACCGGTCATAGAGGGAACAATCCCAGTCGACGAATGGCATCCGCCTGTCCTCGGACTTGGTGACCGAGGAAGAATGCGCGTCTAAAGCGTTTATTTTATAGCCAAATACTCTGGAAGGTCGACCCGGTACGGATTGGCCTGGGCGCACCACTCGAAAAATTCTTCGATTTTATATCTGTCATGGGTACACCTCGCAATTCTGTGCATACACACGGACATTGTGCGCAATCGACACATAAATACACCAAGAACGATATGCTACTTTCTTTATATAAACGACCGATACTGTTTCAAAGGGATCCCCGCATCCTCGATCGATTCCGCTTTGTGTGACCGGGATCGCATGCAGCGAGTTATTCGACGAGGAAGAGGGCAAATCGCACACCTGGGCGCCAATAATGAAGTGAACGAAATCTTGGTCAAAATGGAGCGTGCGCAATCATATTAGTCTGACAGTTGTCATATAAATGGAAAGAATCGCTAGCAATCAATCACACATTTTTTAGTCCGTGTTGTAGTTGGGTGTAACGCGGTTAACACTATTTACTTTTCTGGGTAGTACTGCTTATAAGACTGGTATTGGTCTAAGACTTTTGCATATATGTAGTACTGATAGTAAGGTTTGCCCCCGGGATAATTCCCAGCATACAAAAGCTCCAAATTACAACACACAGAGGATTTTGGTGAGCTTTCCCTATCGATATAGTGGAACGTTAACTATATCGATAGGGTAAGCTTACCAAAATAAACGTTAAATGAGACCACAAATCCCACGTATTTATGGTCTTAAAAAGCACGAACGGCTTCTGAAAAATGGACGCTATTCATTGTTTTTAAAGAAAACTGGGGAGCATGTGACCATAACACCAGGTCCCCTTCGCTCTGTCAGGTGCTTTTCCTGGAGCTTTAACAGTTGAGCCAGACATGTCAAATGTCAAGTAAGAAAAAGGTAGCAATCTTATTTCCTTTACACACTTGTCTCTAGAGGGTATCATTCAGCCAAAGCAAGCTCAGGGCCTCATGAAGTCTTCAAAGTTGTACTTAACACTCCTGTTTACTACCAGCAATACCAAATAAAGTTTACATTCATACGAGCCCTCCTTTCATGATGTGCTTCTCATTCTACTACCCCTCGTGACGGTCTCTTCTTTCATTTACCCGATTATGACACGTAGTAAAATTTGCTGCGAAACGCGGCTCTTGCGGGTTATGGAACCTTTAACCTCACCCTATTAAAGACAACCGTCATCATGGTAACCCAGCGATGTGACACCTCATTCACCATCTTTTACCTAATGGTCTATGGCCTGGCTGCTGCTTGTAGTACTTTCACTATGAGTATTCTGTTTTGTGGCTTATGAATTTGCTGTTACTGCACTGACTTCTACGCATAACGATACACAAATTATCCTGTGGTTGTCTTTGGAATCGTATAGGGACCTTATAAGAGGCCTGATTGTCACGATCTCAGAGTCCCTTTGAGCCTGATCGAAAGCACATTCCGGTCTTTACGGTAAACCTTATGTTCGACTTGGCATGCTTTTAGCTTCTAGCTTATTCACCGGTGGACAAGAGTGGTAGATGCCAATTATGATTAATGGTCTCAAGTGATTATGTATGCGGGGATGGCGTGTTCGATAATGACCTGTATCTCAACCAAACATGAAGAAACAGACATATTATTCTTGCTATGTATAAACAACAAAATTATACATCAACCTCGCAGCATGGTCTACCTTGGTACCATTTCAACTCAGCCGCACCCCTGGTCGAGCCACCATTCGATCAATACACACATAGTCGTCGGTCCTTAGACTTCACAAACGATGTCATCAAGCTGCATTAATATGTATGCAAACAATGTTGTGCTGCTTTTTTCGCATTGTGGTCTACACAATATTGCTTGGATACGCTCTGCAGACTGTCTCACGTAGCTGTCCAGCAAATGAACAGAGCACTGTGATACTATCGTATGCTTGCTTCGGTCGGGGTTAATGAAAATAGCCCACATTGAGTATCGCAGCTTGAGGCTCATTCTTTGAAAGTGCAGTCTCTAGATCACATAAGCTACTTTATACAATTGTAGCATCATCAGGTCTACTTCCGGGACATCGATGGCGATGTGCTTTCGGGTAGAACAGGGAGCGCCTCACTTGGTGCTTCCTGCGGCCTTTTAATCGGCTATACGTAGTGTTGGGGCTGCCATTCGCTTCACACTCAGCCTACGGTGTGCTAGATATTGTGACAAAGGCTTTTTTCGGATCTACAGCGGGATCGTCATCAAAACGCTTTTCGGAAACAGAACAACAACACTGGTTGGAATACTGCGGTCGACCGGAACGATTTGCTAAATCGCATAAAGTCACTCCAAAAGATGACTTGCTTTCGACCGTCCTATCACCGGATTACGGTTCTGAGCACATCGTATACCTGCATCTGAAGCTCCCGGTGGTCCTCATGAGTTTTGATGTTGAAGAAACGAGATACTGGCTTTCTATTGTCCTATACATGCACTTGCAGTGTCGCGTGTATACACTATGGGCACTCATTTGTATACACCACAGCGCCACCCGCACGCTTCGCGGAATGAGCTCATTATTCAATTTCCAACGATGTTAGCACCTCACGCGTAAGTCCCGACTTTTGAACTGTATCTTAAATTCATTTTTAACATCGTATTTATGTGCTTACAGACGGCAGATTGGAGGACTAACGCGCACCATCGTCAAGCGCGGCTTTCGTTCTACAAGCTCCGATTCTATTGATAGAGTGCCGTATTACGATGTGGTGATCGCTGGCGGAAGCGTCATGGGCCTTTCGACCGCCTATCACCTTGCTGTCGCGGCCCCCAAGCTCAAAATCGCAGTGGTGGAGAAGGACCCTTGTGTACGTTGGTGCTGATCGTTGCTGCATATTCCCTCGTGCCTCTCTTTCGTGCAACTCATCATGCTTTGCTGATACAGTACAAGTACGCGTCCGCTACTCTATCGGCTGGAGGGATTCGTCATCAGTTCTCCGAGACGGAGAACATCGAAATGAGTCTGTACGGAACCGACTTCCTTCGCAACATTGGCTCAACACTGAAGGTGGACGGACATGACGCTCCGAACGTGCAGTTTGTTGAGGGGGGATACATGTTCCTGGCAAGCGATCGTGGGGTAGATATCCTTCGTGAAAACTACGCCACACAAAAGGCCACGGGTGCGGACGTGCAGCTTCTGGACCCCGCGGCGCTGAAGAAGCGCTTTCCGTGGATCAGCACTGAAGGTGTCGAACAAGCCGTCTTGGGTGTGAAGGACCAAGGCTGGTTTGATCCTTGGGCGTTCCTCAATGCCATGAAGCAGAAGAGTGTGTCGATGGGTGTGGACGTGCTGAAAGGCGAGGTCAAGAGCTTTAATGTTAGTGCACAAAACCAGATCGAAAAGGTCCACATCGAGGTGCCGAACTTGCCGGAATCCCAAGATACGCACTTGAGTTCTGTACGTGCTGGTGTCGTGGTAAATGCTGCGGGTTGTTGGTCAAGCAAGTTACTCGAGGCTTGCGGTGTCTTTGACTACCCTGTGAAGCCTCGCAAGCGCTCCGTGTTTGCCTTTCACTGTGATGCGGAAGAGATCTGGAAGGGCGACGCTGCAACTCCGCTCGTCGTAGATACAAACGGGGTTTACTTTCGACGTGAAGGCTCTGGTGGTCGCTTCGTGTGCGGATGGTCACCTGAATCTGAGGATGACTACGACGGACAGTCGACAGACGAGCTGGACTTCCCCGATCACGAGTACTTCGAGGAGCAGATATGGCCAACTATCGCTCACCGCGTCAAGCACTTCGAAGCCGTCAAAGTTTTGAGTGCATGGGCTGGCTACTACGACTACAACACTTTCGACCAGAACGCGATCATCGGTGTGCACCCGGATGTTCCCAACATGTATCTTGTCAACGGCTTCAGTGGTCACGGCCTGCAGCAGTCGCCTGCCGCTGGTCGTGCGATTTCAGAGCTGGTCATTCACGGGGAATTCCAGACGATCGATTGCTCGCGCTTCAGCTATGACCGTATTCGTGCCAACGAGCCATTTCTAGAGCAGGGAATTGTGTAGAGCAATTTTGCCGCAATAACGATGACGTTTCCACGTGCAGGACTCGCTGTACATAGCTACAAAACGCCAAACATGTCAATGTCGATGAATGCATGATGACGCCTTTGACGTGCTTGCTTCCCGTGGTATGGACCAGGCCGAATTTCGGACATCTTCACTAAGCTCCTGTACTTCTGTAAGGCGTGTGTCTATCGCGTATATAACCTGTTCGTATCCTGCCATCCGTTCTTTCCACAGCCTTGATACTTCCTCAGCGTAGTGCTTCCCTTTTCTCAGGTGCTGAGTGCGGACAAGAAATTGTGCCTCGCGTTCACGAACCGATCGTTTGTACTGAGCATCCATCTCCTCATACTTATGTAGGAGATCAGCAAACTTTGTTTTGACCATCCGGAGCTCTTCATTCCTTGCATCCAAATCTTCCCGTGCCTTACAAGCTGCTAACACCGCTGCGTCTCGCTCCTTTACAGCTGCCTCTTCTCGTTGCACGTGCAACTTACACGCGTCTCTCACTCTCTGCAACTCCAATGCAGGTCGATGCTGCTTCGTCTCTAAGCCTCGATCCACCTCTTCCCACGACGTCTGCTCTGCTTCCTTTGACTCATCCATTTTCAGCTGGAAATCTGATTCTGTCTGCTTCACACCTCTGGACAGCTGCTGCGCCTTCTCCAGATCTAGATGAAGAGCTTCCACTTTCACCTCATGTTCCCGAGCAATTTGCTGCCACAGCTCCCGCACGCGCTTAGCGTCACTTTCAATGCGTCGCACGAGCCGTCTCCTGTCCTCCTTGAGCCTCTGAACCTCGACTGAAGCCAGTGCGGCTTCGGCCCTCGCAACCTCCATCTTCCCCCGCTCCTCTTTCCACTTTATCTCCATCGCCTCAAGTTCCGCTGCCAGCGTCGCGCTCTTTTGAGTCGCGGCGTTTCGGCCCAGAACTGCCATTTCGTGCATCGCCACCTCGTTTTCCAGATCTTTCTCCGCTTCCCCTTGTCGGTCCAGTGCCTGCTGAGTCGCTAGAGCGCTGTGTTGCTGCATGTGACGCAATTCCCGCTCGCGCAATTGCACCTCACTCTCTAGAATCGCTTTTGCCGCTCGTTCCTGTGCTAGAAGGTGCGTTAGATCTTTCACTTTTGTATACAGTGCATTGCACTCTTGTTGCAGTGGTGGTGTATGTTCAGTTGAGCTGTCGGAAGGCGGAGGTGGCGAGGAAGGGGGAGTCAGGCCCGTCATTTTTGAATACCAGGCGCGTAAATGTTGATTTTCGTAAAGCTGAAAGGCGGGAAATAGTCTCGGTATAGTCGATGTGGCTTTTGATTTGAGCTTTGCAGGCGAAAATGACGTGCTTTAATTGGGAAGGATGTGGTACAGTGCTATTATACTGAAAGAATTGTCGACTTTCTGAATCGTGTAGGGTATAAGGCACGGCTTGTGTTTGTTTGTCTCGTTTATACTTATCAGTTTTTCTAGGAGCTAAGTTCATAAGTGAAATGGTCATAAATTGGTAACCGATGTGCATGGCGACAGTAGACATGTGATCAAAGTACATCATAGCAAAGAGTGGCGATCTCATACTGTCATGAGGCGCTTCAGTTACTATCGCAGTACAACGCGAATTGGCACATGCAGGCAAGTGCAGAGTGCCGACGCAATTTGGCTACCCATGGGCCATGGTAGCTTGCCGATACCAGCGAGAAAGCAGGCAGTTTCAGCTGGTCCAAAACACAATCAGTACATAACCATGTGTTGTCCATTCACGCGCGCCGTATCATTCACAACACCGGGCTGCCAAATACAGCAGAATCGTTGTCCTCGGTACGGAACGCTACCATAGTAGGTTTCAGATTTACACTCTGGCATTGCTTCGTTCGTTTCCATCTCTACATCTAGTATATCCTTAGCCCAAGTGTGATCTCTTTCTCTAAGCAATTGACTCGTAATTCTGATTCCGTCTCTGCTAGAAATGTACAAGTCTCAAATTCTAGAACCTCTCATTGCTATCAAGAGAAACTACTTCGTCTCTGAACAGCAGACGAAAAACGATGGAACCATCATTGCTACGTTTTTGTTCGATGGAGGGGACGAAGCTATCTGCAAAGATCAAGATAAAAAATAACAAAAGCAGTCGTCAAGGTTTCAATAAATATACTCACACTAAACAAACTACCTCGATATCCGCGAACCATTTACTCGTGGAGTGGAGCTATGCAACTTTCATTCTTCCCTTCTTTGAGAGCTACAATCGGAGAAAGAGGCATTGACTTCTTACAAGGGTGTTGAGCTATCGTCCTGTAGTAGGATACAACAGCTTCTTAAGCCAGAAGAAATCTTTTGGCCCGAGACCCTCTTAGCTCGTAAACTAAACGTATTGACTCGACAAACTTCTTCTGTGAATGAACAAAGAAATACCGACACAGAGTCGACTAGAGCCATAACAATTAGGTGAAAAGGTAGGAGCAACGAGGAACCGACTGATTCTATTTTTACAATACGCCTACATGACATATCAATTATTAAGGGCAAAATACCATCATAACAATAATACTAAGTGACGAGCAATTCCTATACAGGAGGTGTCAACGGAGGAAGCTGTCAAGTGTGACAAGCGCGATCATGAGTTGACCTTATGAACACGAAAGTATTCATCACTATTTTAGATGGTACATACGGAGTTTGTTTCTGGTAGTTAAAGGGTCCGTCAAAACTTTCCAGTTTGCTATCTTGAAGATACAGGCCCGGTCAGCTCCTGCACTTTCCGCTCTTTCGCTACGCCGTTATATCAAGCTTTCGCTGTGGTTTATATGTAGAATTTCATGCAATCACCGTAATGGCCGCAACGTCCGCGCCAAATATAACACAGTTTTCGAGAAAGATTTGATAGTGTGGGGAGCCCAGGTAAAGTTAGTCTTGGTACAAAGGGTTCTGAGCAAAAGCATGAAGCCCACAATGCCTGCGGACGTGATAACTGCAGAGAATAAATCTATGATGAAGCATGTGAGCATGGAGCTCTATGAACCTGTCGCCATTCAGTAGCAAGGGGCCACGTACTGAGTTATACACTGCTGAATCATCATTGTCATATGATTTGACATATGCATCTTAAAAACAATGCCGAGTGCACTTGCGGCCGTGGTAAAGTATATAATGGGAATGTACTCGGATGACGTGACTCTACGGTAGATCACATCACGGAGAAACGCGTCATTGATGAGCTGCAGCGCGCGTTCCTAAGCGACGAGAAAGGCGTAATGGCTTCATATAGAGTGTGGGTTTTAAAGTTGATGAAGCCATGATTAGAGAATGTTGCAAGCTCGAAATACGGTTATACACGCACACTAAGATGACATTGCAGGATGCCTCGTCTATTTACAATAGTCGAAACCCGAGCCGACCCCACAACTGCTGTTGGTGAGCTCAGTCCCAAACGCACCCAAGAGAGTATTGTGGTGCATCTAAGGCGCGAAGAAGAAGGATATCGACTTAAAAGCAAGCAAATGGCGACATATGTCGAGTCTACACATAATTGGGCTAGGCTGGCAATACCAAAAGCTAGCAAAGTACTAATGGAAAGCTATCATGTCAGACGGCGATGCATTAGCCGGGAGAGACAAAACCACGGACAAAGCTACTACCATTTACGAAAGCTAAGTCATTAGCAAGAGACGCACCAGGAGTAGGCGGTCTGAAGCAAGGTATTTCTGTGAGTACGGTGTGATGAGCAGAATGAAGCAGTCAATACGAGGACAAGTAATGTTTGATTGCACTGGCCATACACCCTGAGTTGCACGAGCGCACCAGGCACATCGATACCCGAAATTACCTCGCGCGTATGAAGCTTGAGGATCGTCTAGTGGCACTATAGTTTTGCCTGGCACAAGCGACATTTGCTGCCATCAGGAAGACGACAGTTTCCACCGTGCAGATTGACCCCTGCCGACGAAAGTCAGTATCAAGTCACTTATTTGCCGATCTCTTGCTCGAAGAGTGCTGCTAACATGCCTCGTGCAACTTCTGGATAACGATTGGCAATTCAACCATGACGAACGATTGAATCAGTAGTTGTCGGTGTCGCAACGATAGTAATGATCGATGAACGACGGGTGGTTGGTCGTAGAGCGTCTGGTGGAGGAAGCAATTGGATTGCAGACTAGAGACTTTCATGAAATCGGTTCTGTATCATGCGCTTTTCCCTTCTTGCCTTTGGACATTCACAGCTCAAAAAAAAACAACGTGAAAATTGCTGCTCGCACCCGAGAGTGTAATGATAATACATAGGACGTGTTCCGATGCCACGACGATTGTGTAGATAATTTTGTTGGACGCATCGCTGCAGATTTCCTGTGTACATGCCTCTACTACGGGTGCTCTCGGTGGCATCGTTGTTGTAAGCGCCTTCTTGGCTGCTTTAGCTCACCATTTCAAATGCCGCACTGATGGCATATGCCCTGATCGTACGTTCGCTAAGAAAGTGAAGTAGTTCCACCCAAAGGGGTTGTAGTTAAAAATATTGATCGGGATGCAACGATCGATTCCCATGACGTAACTCATGAAAACCAGTGAGTTGAGAAGATCTGAGATTAAGACGCTATCGAAATGTGAACGCCACATGCTGTCGCATGCAATGTCGATGGGTCACATTAATTGAGACTGAGGTTGCCTTGGCTTTCAAAGCAAGATGCTGCGTCCTATTAGGAAGGTTCTTACAGTAAGCATTCTTTGTGATTGATAGTTGCTTTACTGTACGTACGAGTGCGCGTTCGTAAATCTCGGCACTATCAAGATAGGGGCAACTTCTAGGTGAGATGATACATCGTAACCACGTACATCGATTCGTAGATATAAGTTGGAAACCGCCTTCAATGAGATGTTTGTCGAAGGAATCAACCATGATCTTCCCGAGGTGCCGGTGATAGTGCAGAAGATACTGCAGAGATGCATTTCGTTGCATGCAAAAAAAAACCATTCTATTCCAAATCGAACATTGCAAAACCTTATACTAAATACATCGAATAGGTGGTCTCAGGGAAGGCGGACATCAATCAGCCTAGTAGAGTGACTGTTAGACATTTTCTTACCGGTTTGAGTCCCATATAAGCGCAAAACCGACAAATCTAGTCTTATCTTGACCATAATAGGGGCATTACCCAATCATTTGGCCACGCGTCAACCGACATGGTCCACCCGTGGCTGCTGTTAAAAGTGGCAGCATTATGGTCCGTTTCTCCTGTAACTATCGTTGCTAAGGTACACCACGATCCGTCCTCGCGTTTCGATAAATTTGCAGACGAGCGCTACGTCCGACAAGATCGCGCTGACCCCGAGCACGTTGTACCACTGATCATTGGAGTATTTCCGGGAGACTTCGACGCACTCGAACGAGAGTTCTACGTTGTCTCCGACCCAACGTGCGTTTGATAAAAAATGGCTGCATTCGGATAATGATGCAGCTGATCGAGCAGACTGACACTGGAGCTTTTGTGTGTATTGGATGTAGACAGCCGCAGTACGGCCAGTATCTCGTCCAAGAGCAAGCAGACGTTCTCTCACGTCCAGTCGATGGGGCTCTTGATGCAGTGCGCGATTGGGTTGCAGATTGTTCTCATGATGAGAATGGGGGGACCTTTTTGCCAACGTCGAATCTGTACAAGGTGCCGATGAAGGTGAAGCACATTGAACGACTACTGAACACGGAGCTTTATCACTACGAAGCGAAAAGAACAGACGCGAAATCGCCGTTGAAGCAACGGAGGTTGATGCGAGCAACGAGTGCTCTGTCCGTGCCAGAACATCTTGAGGATGTCGTGTCGTTTTTGAGCGTTAATACGCATCCACTGGGTCTGCGAGCACTTGGAGTCGCTTCGTCACAACACGTAGCAGAAATTGATGATGAAAGTAAAGGAGGTACATTGGAAACAATTCGGCGGACGTACGGCATTCCTGATGGACTTGTCGCAACAAATCCAAGCAATACGCAGTGCGTGCCATCTTTCTATAACGAGTCGTACGATCCTGAGGATGTAAGTACCCTTTTCAATCAGTTTTTGCCAGGAGAAAGCGTTCCACATATCATTGAGAAAGGAAGTCGAGTCAACCAGCCTGATCAGGCAAGCACGGAGGCATCACTAGACGTGCAATACCTCACCGGTGTCTGCCGCAATGCCACGACATTTGTTTGGACCATGAATGGCAGTAATCCGTACTCGTCGGAAGATGAACCATTTGTAGAGTTTGCTGAAGAAGTGCTGGCTCTAGAGAACCCACCTCTCGTTATCTCAATAAGCTACTCCGATGACGAAGAGCACATTTTTGGCGTCTCGCCAGGTTACGCGCGCACTTTGGATATTCTTCTTATAAAGATGGGGTTGCGTGGAATCACGGTGTTTATCGCTAGTGGTGACGACGGGGTGACTGGACTACGCCCTGAGTTTATGAAGATACCTGTCGAAGACATGTGCGAGCAAAGTGGCCCGCAATGGCCTTCGTCGAGTCCATACATCACTACGGTTGGTGCCACAATGCTTTTGACTGGTGGACACGAAGCGGAAAAGCCGTTTTATCGTACAAAAGAGGAAGTGGTTTGCAGTGTTGAGAACGGTGGAATCATCACATCCGGTGGTGGGTTCTCCAACATTTATCCGATGCCGGATTATCAGCGTACAGCAGTCGAGAGGTACTTGAGAACTCGAGATATTCCGGCCGCTCCAGGGTTTTTCAATGCTAGTGGACGTGCCTATCCAGATGTGTCAGCATTAGGCGAAGGATTCCTGGTGTACATGAATGGTCATCTCGCTTCGGTATCTGGAACATCAGCGTCAACACCCGTGATGGGCGCGATGGTGACGCTGTGGAACGATGCGCGACTGAATGCTGGTAAAAGCCCGCTAGGATTTATCAATCCCCTTCTCTACTACCTTGCAGAGACCCATGTCGATGCATTTCACGACGTGGTTGTAGGGAATAACGGGGCTGCACGTGGAAAAACTAATCCATGCGAGAACGCATTCAGCGCCGCTGCTGGGTGGGATGCAGTTTCTGGAGTGGGCACGCCTAATTTTTCGGTGGTTCTCGAGTTCATTACAAACCTCGAAGACCACTTCAACGTCTCACGACTAGGCGGCTCAAGTAATGCCGACGTGCCTGATACGAGCAACAACTCGGTGATTCCGACGACAGTATTTGCTGGAAAGAGCGTGTTCACGATGATGCTGCTAGTAGCAGTAGTGGTTGCAAACGTGGCCATCAGCATCGTAGTAGTCATCACCCTGGTAAAACGGTGGAGGCACCAGTACACTCCTCTCGCCAATGTTGCCGCGTCCAGCAACACCCCTACCGTTTCCGCTTCAGGGACTTCCTCCGCAGCAGTTGGCCGTACGCAAAGGGATTCGGATGCTGACAGTAGTGAAGGTGATGCCGAGCTGACTGAGATCAGTTTGAATCCATGACAGCACAGCCGTCTAAAAGATACGTGAAAGTGCCTGTTTTGTTGCAGTGCACGCGATGGATCTGCTCGTGACTTTTCATGAAAGCCGAGATGCACTAACACCGTATCAACCAGCAATGTCAACCAGCAGTAATCTGCTACCCGTGTCGTAATCGACGATTTGCGTATCCGTGTGCTGGGGGTAGCAATTATTCATCTTCCGCTCCTGTCGTACCATGACGAAACATACTTGTGTCGATCGCAGTAAACAAAGCCACAAACAGGCAGCCGATGCCGCTTGTGAGCGTGCACTTGATGTCATCGGATCTCGACTCTGACAAGGAAATATGGCAGCAGGATTTTGTACCAATCTCGGGCTAGGCGGAGCCGTTAAGTCAAATGGTGCATGAGAATCTCCACCAATTTTAGCTGGTTCTGCGATCATTACGATATAGGTCGCGAAAGTGAGGCGGAAAGTCCTTCCTGGATGACACTATTGTCGTCATTTCCCCCACCCGTTAAACGAAAGCCCCGAGTCCAGTCCGGCGGTACAATAGCCATCACCTTTATGAACCTTTATGAAGGTTCCTGATCAAATCTCCAGGGCTACTGAAAGAGATGGCTGGAAGTAGCTGTGTACGATGCATGCCCAAGTCGACCTTGTTGGCAGCTGCGAAGCCAAGTGCAGGGAGCACACATGCACGCGTTTTCACCATCAGAAACCACTGTCCCATCCGGATGACGCGCATGATCAGACAAACGACCAGTAAACTGCAACTCATTGCTCTTCACTGGTGCAGGTGCTGGGTGCATCATGCTTGTCAGTGAGTGCCGCACTCACCTGACTGCAAGCTTCGCATACCCTTCAAAAGACGTTTAGCAACAATAGTCGCTTGCGATCCCAACACGAATGTGAGAAAACTAGTGGTGCGAGGAACACACCTAATCCAGCCTCCCCTACCGTAGTGACTGCCGCACCTTCATTGAGCATTTGCCGCCTACCAATACGACGAAGATGGTGAGCGACTTTTGTGCTCAGTCCGATTCGTCCGCAAGGCGTACTCCCCAATTTTCAGCGTTTGAAGTTACTTTAAAAATCTTGAAGTCGCTGCTGTGTATTCTCTCAGGAACTTCTCTCTGCACGGGACCTATTTTTCTTTGATTGTACAGCAGCGCGACCTCAGGACGATTAGGCCACCACACAATGACAGATCCAATACCGCCGCATCGCTTGTAGGTAAGTGTATGAGGGTCTGGAATGCGGCGGTTAACGAAAGCGCATAAAGAACCACCATCGAAGGGTTTTCACGAGAATAGGTCAAATAAAAGCTCGAGTAACATGTGAGCCCACCGATATTCTAGGTGTTCTCTCTAACGAAGGCTACACCATTTCACTACCCCGTCAGTCTGCTTTTCGGAAGGCCCTAGGAGCTATGATTGCAGCTTACGTCGACGTGTCTGCATCGTTCGGCGCTTTCCGGGGGATGTTGTTGCTCGAATTGATTGAAGCACTGACAACGCTTTTAGATACCAGCAGTTGCTTACCTCTTTCTAGTTGCTTGCCTCGTCCCCTCACTGTTTACAGTGTCTAGACCAACTACTAGCGGACGAATTCGTGCTAGCCATAACGATGGCAGCAAGAATTCTATAATGGAGACGCATCACTGAGTAAAGCTATGACATGTTTGGACGAGGTTCCATGTGAAGCGAGCGAAGTGCGTTGATCATTATTGAAATCTGCCTGCGTATTCATCCTACGCAAAGCTTAAACTCTAGCGCATCTAGTAAGTCCTCTAGTTCCTAACGTTTTTGGTCGAGCTTCAGTGTATGGGTGATGACTTCGCAAAACCACCATAACCAGCAAATCGTCGACCAGCACTCCCTTATACAGGCAAGCCGCGCAGCTCCGCCAACTGCTCTCGGGACAACCTTAAGTCGAGATTGTTCTCCCAGCCGCACATTTGCTCAAACGAGTCAAACGTGAGCTCCACCTGCTGCAGCACTTCCTCGGCGTTCGGGTGCTCGACAAACTTGAGCGTCTTGGCAAACGTGCGGCACACGCTCTCGACTGCAGCAAAGCACGCATCTCGTTCAGCCATCGAGTCGCCAACTGATAGGAAATTAAAGTAGCCATCTTGCAAGGCAACAGGAGGAGCAGTCGTTGTCTTTGTCACAGCTTCTCTGTACGTCCGGCCGCTGCTCTTCCCGCTCGTCTCCTGGGCAGTGGCAGCAGCAAAGCACTGGCGCGCAATGAGCTGCATGACCTCCTGTTTCCACGTCGCCGAGTCGCCCCCAAAGCCGAACGTCTGTTCGTACCAGCTCCGAGCCGAGACAATGTGCACGTCCGCCAGCGCGAGCACGCTCTGCACGTCCGGCAAATAGAGCGCCGCGGACATCTCGACCCAGCCGAACTCGGCGGCAGTCACGACAAACACGGGACCGTAGGCCACCGCCTTCTGCAAGAGCCGTGCGACATGTGCACTAATGCGCCTCAGCACGTCCCGCTGGGCCGGCGTCACAGAGATCTGATGGCCGCGGTACTTGGGCAGCAAGTCCTGCGAGTGGAGCCACGAGCTGGGGCAGAGCGTGTCGTCCCAGTCGAAGACCACGACGGTGCGGTCGGTGACGCTGCTGCTGGGAGGGGAAAAGACGGGGCGGCGCTTGGAGTGGGTGGGTGCAAAAGGCGACACGGACGGCAGAGGCCGCAACGTCTCGACTGCGGAACAGGAGGCAAACGCCATGTCAGACGTGATTGGGCTTTGGCTTGGAAATTCGACTGTGAGTCAGAGCGTGGGCAGTCGGTCGCTCTTTGGCCATGGGGATAAGGGGTTGACAGAGACGAGCCATGACGCACAGAACCAGGCCTTACGACCATACACAGTGTGAGTAATCGAGCAAGAGAAAAGACCGGCGTGGACCGGCTGGAGTCTGGAAGTGGTCGACGATCTGAGCACTGATGGGTACGAGTTGGCACTTGGTCATTTCCACTGACATCGTAGTGGCTTGTGTCTCAAAGGCCCAATACTTGTTAAGCACTGAATTGATGGTAGGTTGACATGGGTCCAAGTCGCTCCTGTTTTGATTAAGGTCCATCGCGCTTGCAGCGTCGGTTGTCAGACCGAGTGTCTTCGATACCAAGTGTTCGCGCAGGAAAACAACGCCACTTCATACTGCAATCAAGAGTATAATCTTCGGCTTTGATGGTGCAGAACAAGAACCAGATTCCGGAGCGAAACAGTAACGCACCATTGACGCCGAAACGACTCGACGACTGACGTGCACCCAAATTTTTGGCGGCTGGGAGAACGCGCCACTCTGGGAGAGGGTTCTTGTCAGTGATGCTCGCCGTCATCACCGTCATCATCACAGGACCGAAACCCGAACCTCACAGACTCTATTGGGACGCGTGTGCCGCACAATAGAGCGCTGACCCGAACAGATGGGACTAGGGTCCGTGTTCACCTGTCGGCAGAAACTTTGCTGTCATCTCAGTTGGGCGCACCTGAGCGTCGTCCTACGGCAACTACAACCAGTCACGAAAAAAACAGATTTTTGCGAGCTGACGACTGACGATGTCTCCTCGTGTGAAACAGCATATCCGCGCCTTGCGTCTGGCAGATGTCGCGCAGGATAGACGTGGCGGGTATTCAGTGTCTGCATTCCTGATCAGATCCTCATTGCTCTCATTTTATCTCCGTGCGATGCGCTGCTGCTTCACAAGCAAGCGATCGTTCGATCCTGCGGTAGTTGGCGCGTCTGGTGACGAACTAGTGTCCATGTGCTCAGCCTCATGGTGCCATCAATCAATCAGGACCTCAGTCTGAGTTCATCGCGGTCCTGATTCTAGCTTCTGTGGTCAGATCCACAATTAGTTACCGATGATCTGCGTGACAAGCTTGCTCGGAATCCCCGGCAATCGTGAAAGTTGTGACTACGAGCAAGCCCGAATTGATTGGGAGACAATTTGGTGCGGATAATCTGACTAATGAGCGGCCTTTACAGGACTTAGCTGTAAGAGAGAAATTTTAGATACGGGCTGAATTAAGACACCCGCTGAAGTAGTGGAAAGGTTTCTCGTCCACTCGATAGTCTTTTTCCAATACTCTCGAGCACACATGTGGAATACAACGAGCGCGCCAGAAGGGACTACTATGCAACGTTCGTCATTCTTGGTCTTTCCCCCACCACGACAATACGAGCGCTTTGTACAAGATGCCTCCGTGTCGATCGCAGTATTGTCTTTCTTTCTCCGCTGACCATTATCAATCGCAGCGTATGCAATGTCACTGGCTGATGGTGTCTTGCATACCTCAAAACCGTCCAATTTTTAGCACGCGATAGTCACCATTGGCAGCCACCCTGTCGTTACCCGAGCTTATTTCGTCATTATTTGCGTACCCTCACCAAAATGCGATCGCGTCGAGAGCCAATAATTATAATCGTAAATATAGCTGCAATAATCGAATCGGCTAATTATAATATTGTATAATTGATTGATGATATGCATCTTGGTTATACTACAAATAACAACTCGACGCAATTATTATCTTTTGTAATCTATTCTCAATAGAGATCTTATTCGTTGAATAGGGCAAGCCTGGTTGTAAAGCCGTCGGAGTTCTCTATTACAGAACTCCCTCCGAGAAGTTCTCCTCTATACGATTGTAGCCTCCTCCGGGAATTTGTCAGTTTTGGCGTCCACCAAACTTGAACGATGCTCGCCAACCTATTAGCATAGCTAGATTGAGCAATATACCTTAGTAGGCTTTTTCCAATCAGGCAATTTTCTCGCAGAAGAGGATGCATAACAAACACTATCATTGCTCCAATGTTTATTCGGGTAAAAGCTTCCCCGATCCACATATCTAGAATGGATCGGATTTGCTATGCGCTTTTCAAATATCGACAAGGGAAATTTGGACCTGATGTTCGAGCGTGTATTCCAGCTCCTGGTATAGCTTTCCCTTGACTCCTCAAGCTCCTGCGTCACGATTTGTTCCTATCCATTTCTATAGCAGTTAGAGGTGTACAGTCTCGTGTCCGTGTAATCGAAGCAACTAGCAATGGTGGTGGCAGAGATCTCGGTCCAGGTGGATATCACCATCAAAGGGAGTAAGTCCGTCGTCATCTGACATCAGTATCAAGCATTGAATGGCAGTTAGTCCGTCGACATCGCAGACGCCGCCGGCATCCCCACGCGCGTCACAAGCGATCGCATTATGCAGATGGCAGTAGCGCCGCTATGTGCCAAGATGATGTCACACTAATCGGCTGGATCATGGCCGTCATTCTCGGTAAATGAGGCTGAATCTTGGCATCGGCAAGCTAAAAGTCATGCGTTGTATGCGTTTAAGCAGTGTCATTCCATTGGAGACACTTAATTGCTACATAGCTACACCTTCGCAACAATCGTATCGTATTTACAAGAGTTGGGATGTATCTTCCGCGTTTGGGGACGTACACAACCAATCCTGCAGTCCGGAAGTAAAGTACATATTGACTTTCTGAGGACCAACAATCCTGGTTTCTGGTTGGTTCCGTGTATATTAGCACGGTGTGGTGGGAATGTTCTTTTGTTCGCAACAGTCTACTTTTTATCAAATAGATTCATTTTGCCTAATGTACATTGCCACAGCGTACATATAAGCTCAAATCTTCACTACGTTTATTGAAATCTCCGTCCATCGATCCCAAAACTTATCGACGGGAACAACATCTTCATCAACTAAAACAAAAATGGTCTGTCAGGTCATAAAAATATCGGATGAGTAACTGAAACCCATCATAAGTATTGGGGTACTCAAAGTTGGCAATCGAATAGCTGCACAAGGCGTCGAGGGGTACGCGCTTGTATATATTGAGAGCAGCGAGAGGAGGCGGGACTGGCGAAAGGTGACACCACCACTGCTCTCACTGCGTAAAGAATCGACAAAATGTGAACAGGATAAAAGCCGAAACAGTTTTCATGCTTAACATGTACCGGAGGTGTGCAGCAGAAGCAGTGTAAGGTCTGAGCACATTTATAAATAAGGGAGTGAGGGCGACGATCCATGCTAAGTTTTTTAAGGCATTGCAGACTTTATTTGCGGGACATTCGACGTTTGACCAGGCTAATGCACCTGGCGCTACACACCTTATTGGTCAACACGGGGTCAATTTCGGTCGCACAATGCACTTGTCAATGACCAGTGCTCCAATCGGAGATCACGTCATAATCGTGAGTAAGATTGATAGCGGAACGCTATCAGAGCTGAAGAGCCGATTGGATTGATGTCCGCTGGCCATGCCTGAGCTGGAGCCAAAATTGCAAATTTGTTTCTCCAGAATAAACTAGAAATGACGGTCTTCGTCGATGGGAAATTGCTGTAACTGTGCACGGATCCAATACAGTTGACAAGTTCAGAAAGCGTGACCGCAATACGATGTGTGTTCTAGGCCTTGTTATAACCCCCGTCGTCGGTCTAGTACCTACTTAACTCCCACGTACGAGCTTGTCCACCTCGACAGCTACACAAGTGCTCCCCCTAGTCTCATGTGAACGTTATTTCAACAAGAACAAAAGTGCCTACCTCATCATCATCTGACCATGATAACGACCGGCACTGGCATTGATGCAGCTTCGCCCCCGTATGCCAGCAGTCAGCTAATGATCACCTTCGACCTTGTCGTCATTCGACCTATTGTTGCGCTGGTTGCCAGAGTCGTTAGTGTCCGACCTGAAGAAAGACCGCTTACTTTCACGACCCCACGCAGATCTTTGGTGGCCAGAAGACTTGTCACGAGAAACGCGAGAGCCTGTTGGAGCGCGTTCTCCGCCCGAGGGTGCATCGCGATGGTTTCCTTCGTTCTTGTCTGAGCGCCACAGCGTCGTGTTACGGAAGCTAGAGTTGTCATTCAGTGACGTGTCGTGACGTTTGTACTCCAGTGCCACAAACTGTGGCAGGTTCAGCACCTTCCGCATCGTATCACTGTCAGACGCAGAGCAACCCATCAACAAGTTGTATTAGTAGTGTACACGCGTTTTCACTATTCCTATAACTTTGTCGTACCGAATACGGTGACACGCCTCGTTGTTGTCGGCGTTGCGGTTCCAAAGTGAGATAATGTCTTCGTTGTATCGCACCGAAATCACAGCGCCACAGATTTCGTTACCCACGTCAAATTGTTCGCCAATGATTGCCAGCACCTATACTCGATGAAATTCTGTCACCATCAGCGAGTAAAAGGTAGGAGTAAAACTGCGTTCCAAATACACGCACCAGATCTTCCCAATAACGAGACGCGATTCCCTTGCGAAGGCGCACCATCCACTTGCCGCCTCGTCGGTTGGCTGCGTCCTCCCACATGGGCTTGATGCCGGTCTTGAACAAGTGGTAATCCATAGTATTCGGGAGGTCATTTGGCCTCACCAAGTGGTTATAGATCTTCCAAAAGTCTTGCACCTGCAGACAAAGGTATAAGATGAACAAAACTACACACACACCAATAATTGCATATTGTACCAAGCACTGACCGTCTTAAAGTTACCAAGTGCCTTGATGCTCTTCTCATAGCTCTCCTGCACCATGACAACCAAATCACCATTTTTACGTGTAAAAGTGAGTATTGTTATATTGCAATACCAACAATGCAGAAGAAGGGAAACTCACGCTAACAGCCTTATTGCCAGTGTTCCGTTTGATGTACCAGAAGCTGTACGTGTTCTGAATTGGCAACTCTGCTGCCCCCTTCTCTGTCAACTTCCCCTCATCTAACAATATGACAATACACACCAATAATTCAGATTAATATGTCCAGATCACGTCTGATGCAGCCGCTCTACTCCGCACTCTTGTCATCGCGGAAACACTTCTTCCAATCTTACGTAATCTACCGGTACGAGATCACAAGCACTCAGGTTGCAATGGACTATAAAAAGTGCACGTACCGCTTTGTTTGTCTTCTCCCATGACGTTGCTAGTTCTTGTTGAATTGTTTGACTTTATTTTTTTTATTGCCGCAATGGTGTGGTGCTACGCGTCGCACATAAACATTTCTTACCCTACGATATTTTATCATTTTTAGGTTTTTTACCACGGTACAACGTCCGATTCGACGACGAGTTCGAACAACATCCTGTTGAAGGACCCTCCATCATTTACCAAGACTGAAACTCGGAGATTAAGACCATCGCAACATAATTGAATTAACAATGCCCCAGTAATTGCTACTTCATTGCTGGCGACGTCGAAGTTCATGAGGAAACAGAAAACAAGATCGTAAACTTGTATGAGGAAGCAGTAGCAATTTATGTTGCTAGACGAAACTTGTAGACTCTGAACGTGATGAGTAATCTTCAAGACAATGAAATGAATAAGGCATGAAGTCTGCAGAACTCGTCTGGATGATTTGCTCATGGTGACTGACATGCTGCGAGTCCTTTGCCGTTATGGGATTCTATGCTATGAACTTACCGAACATACTCTTGCTCAGATTTTGGAATACAAAGCACTGAACGACTGGCGTTTGTTCGACTTGCCAGGCGTAATACCTGCCGATTCCAAAGCATCCCACGGGTTACTACTGCTTGAGGCTTCAGTTGTCTTGATTCCGCTGAAACTTACGCGTGATCACAGGTGTCACTCTGGGCCCATCTTGAACGCATTTCAAGCCTTGCGCGAACTCAGCGTTCACTTATGCATTCTCTAGCGTCTCTAATAAATTCACCGCCATCGCTTTCGTCTATTTTTGCTGCAATGATGTTGCTCGGCAGATAGCTTCGACTGTAAGCAGTTCGCTGTTAATCGAGTTGTCATCGGCTTTTCGAACTATGAAGAGTGCTGAGTCTGATAAAATCAAGGCGTGCAGTGCAGTGCCTTAGTACGAGTACGTGATATGCCAAGTTTAACTCGCATCAGTGGCAATGATTTGCTCGTATAAGCTGTTGAAGTGTGAGGACGTTTCTGTCCTGCAGAGCACGATACGATGCGTTTGAAGTTGATTGCGTCACGCCACCCTGAGCAAAGCTCTCAGAAAATGATGTTACAGTCTCTGCAAGCAGCTGAAGATTATTCTTTGAGCACTTACGGCTCACCGTGCACACCAGTGCGAAGTAGAGCTGATATGGCTGATGCAGCAGATCAAGAAGCTACATGTACTACGAGCAAGCAAGCAAGCTCCTACCAGCTACGGCAAAAGCTGCTATTGCAGCATTGCCGCACGATCAGCGAACCAAGTAGCAGTTCAACGAGCATAGTATCAAACTCTAGAAGACCTAAAAAATCACAAAGTCATGCCATCAATCGGCAACAGACAATGGAGATGTCTAGTAATGTGAACGAAGCAACAATAGGCGGGAGCATTTTGTTGGCATAACATCCATTGAAGCGTTCGGTTAAATAGCAACAGCGTGGCAGAGACCACAGCCCTCCTAGTCTCCTGCACCACCCACGTCTCCCAACAGACGAGCTCCTCGTGCGAAGTGTACCTATCTGTCGTTGTATCGGAGCTTCTCGTGCATGCATGACCCTTTTGTCGATCCATTTGACTTGACACTTAATGCATCACCTCCCTTGGTCTCCCAAGGGTCTGCATCCTAAAACTCGGTGTTATAACCTTACGTCATGGAATCAATGAGCGCACTGCGCATGGTCGTCGCAATGGAAGCTGGCTGGGCGTTCTGAAGCTTAAAGATGCTCTCGACCACCGAGATCTCAGTGGATGTGGTGTCCAGACCGCAGAAAGCTGTCCAGTCGTTCACCACGAGACCGGCACCAATGACGTCACTGCCACGGTTCACTGTACCAGCCACAACGGGCACCTGCAATAGAGAACTGAGCTCCTCCTGGTCCTCGACGCTCGTGCGGGGGTGGACGAGACAGCCCTGATTGGACAGAGCACTGTAGCTCCCCACGAGGGCATTGCCCGCCACTGTCTGGCGAAAGACCTCGACCCCAAGCGTGTCTGCCACAATCTCCTCCGTCTCCCGGTCCAAGTCCGTGTGCACGAGCGCCACGTGGTCGTTCGTCGCGATGCAGTTGCCCAGAGCCGAGAGTCGCTCCTCCACGCGCTGCACCGCGACCGAGTCGGGCAGCGCATTCCGGATGTGCTGCATCTCCTGGTCCGTGGTCGTGCTGGGCAGCAACAGACCGCGCTTGTTGCCTACCGCCACGCGGCCCACGAAGCGGCAGCCAGCGATGCTCGCGTGCACCACGGGGATGTGGTCGGCGAGCTCGGACTCGAACGTGCTGTAAAAGTTCTCGGACCCGCCGACACAGACGAGGCAGTACGAGTTCGTGAGCTTGGAGAACACGCCAATCTCGTTGCTGTTCTCGAATTGGCAACGGGTGGCCATGCTGGAGGGTGGACGTGGAGGTGGAGGTGGGAAGAAGGGGGAGCCAGAACAGGACAAAGTGACTGGAGCGAGGCTCTGGAATTGCCGAATGGACGAGCTAAGCCAGTAAATGTCGAGGATTTACATATCGCACTTACTCGTGAGAAAAAAACACAGTGACTACTGTACCCGTTACGATTGAACCGAAAAGATTGTTCCGCGAACGAGGAGCGAGAACGAAACGATTGTTGCCTACGAAAAGATGAGGATATGTTCCTATACAGTATTAAAATATCACGACAGCAGGCGCTGGTAGATACATCGAGCAATCAGGAGTAATTAAGCAGCATGAACATCGAGGACGGTAATGGTCTTTCCTCGGCAGCCATTACCAGTCGACTTCTACATGAGATATCGTGTCACAGAAAACGCATGGCGGTTCCAGACGTAAGAGGAGCACGAGTTCTACATTGTGAGTTCTACATTGTGATCGATTTGGTCTTCAAGCATGTCTGTCTGCAAGGTTAGTCCGATGGCGGTAAACTTTGCACATCGCTACCTTTCGCTACTAGGCTCGATTAAATCGCTCTGAGTATTTCGCAACGAAAACCGCTGACAAGTGGATATCAGTGTGGCTTAGAGATTACGTATTCTGACCAACTTGAGGATGATACGGCACATTATTCATCAAGATGCCGCTCATTTGCAGGACCAAACGCTTGAGGCTGCTTAGTGTGGCGACGTGCGATCGTGTAGAGAACTAGCTGCCCAGGATCTTCATCGGACGATAAACTGCTTGTGTTTTTCGTCCTGTAAACAAGCTCACGGATGCACATCCCACCTCATGAATTCATCGCAACCGATTGTGAGCGCCTTTTTCCGGATAAATGATGTCGACTCTATCCTCGATAAAGGTTGCAAACATCGCTGAACCATCCCGAGTGTACAAAAGACACAACATGGACCTTGTACACTATTAGGGTGTGAGTCTACAATCGTCAACACGAAGTAACATGCAATAGTAGCAGAGCGAGAATTGACCACTTGCCAGTGCATTTAGTTAGTACCCGGGTGAGAGTGGCTGTGTACACATACATTCAGCGTTTCTCGGGTTGACCATGTACGTGCCCTAGCATCCAGAGTTTTGTCTAGCAGCTTTCACTGTCGGCGGCACCTTTTAACAGTCACGTACGGAAATCGCCACTTCACGTCAAGTGACGCTCGCTTCCTGGACAGCTCCATTAACTTATTGTGCCCCTCGACGACGCGCGAGAATAGCAGCCAGCTCGCTGTTGGCTCCACCAACACCTCCATTTGTAGTGGAAGCCTGGGCGTACTCACCAAACTTACGAGCTGACTCCATGGACGCCTTGGCCGACTTTCTTGATGTCAAAGCATGTTTCCGGGCTTCCTTCTCGGTTTGCTTTTTAGCTTTCTTCTCGGCAACGCGACGCAAACGCTCCACTTCGCGTTCGCGACTACGTTGCTCCTGACGCTTGGCTTGAATAGCCAGCTCTTCTTCTCGCTGCCTTTCGAGTTTTTTGCGACGTGTTTTCTCTCGCTTTCGGCGCTTACGAATATACTCATCGGGCACACCCGGCCCGACGTGGATCTCGATATTGTTGGCATCTCCTGTGATTTTGTCATGATCCGACGAGACAAATTGGATCTGCTGGGACGGCGTTTTCGACAGCTCTGCACTCGCTGCCCGGCGGAGACAAATCGAATCACTAAAATTGATCGGCGTCACGACATTCGCCGACGAGCGTATCGCATCCACAAGCGTGACTGCAATTTCAGTTTTTTTCTCGGACAGCAGTAGCTGGTCTTCAGGCATCTCGGTGCACATCAGCCCAATGACCTTATCGTAGACACGGACTGGCGTGTAGAACCCCAAATCCGGCACCACTTCCACTTGCTTGCAGACATCGTTGCAGTAAATTTTACCGCTGTACCGGCAGTGATGTCGACGGTTGAACAGTCCAAACTTCTTGCCAGTGGCCATGCACACCATCGTAGTGTTGTTGCCCACCCAGTTGCTCTTGTTCGGCTCAGCAAGAAGCGGTACTTGGCGCACTTTCAGAACAAAGTACGGGTCAGCTAATGTACTCATCATAATTTCTTCTATAGCCGTCAGCTGAAGACGACGACGGAGGTACACCAATGGTGGTACCCATGTAGTCTTCGGGTCCAGGACAGCTTGCCACGTCCGCTTTTCCATAAGATACAAGAACTGGTCCGTGATCACTAGAATTCGTCCAGTCAGTGCAACAGGTGACCCATCGGGCGAACTCCCAGCAAGTGGGTATGCCTTCTCAATCTCGTCTATGAATACAATCTTTTCAGAATCTCCATAGTGCTGGATAATTCCCACGACGGCCTCACGGATGGAACTGTCGCGGAGATAGTCGCCGTCGAAGGGACGGTATATGCTCACACGTTGCCTCTGTTTGTTGTTTGATACGTAAAGCTTTGTAATATCATGGCTAAGTTGCAGCAAATGACGACGACCGAAGTATTTCTTCCACGCCTTTTGAATACGCATCACAAACGAGCCCAGCATTTTCTCACGCAATTTCTCGAGCTCGAAAAACGTTTCCGGAGTTTGAATAAACACCATCGTCTTGCCGAGCTGGACCTCACTCTCGAGCTGAGGCAGTGATTTTGCAGCAGCGCGCAACACAGCTTGCGTACCCTTTTTATCAGACCCACGGAACGTAGGGTAGGTCTCATTACTGAGCAACCGGAAGCGATCAACGAAGCGACCATAATCTCCTCGGTACGCATACCCAGCGCGTCGCACTTTAACGTTTTCGAGGAGACCCAAGTACTTGATCTGGTGGATTACACGGCGGTCGTCCATTTTGTTGGACTGTTTCTGGTCGTTGGACTTAATGCAGCGCACGTAGTGCGGTGTGCAGTCCATCAATGCAGTCACGAGGGCGTCGCACTGAGTACGAATTTTGTATCCCGCCGTGTTTGCCATGCGCTTATCGTTCAGATCGATTTCTTCCGGAAAAATGTAGCGTATGAGCTTGTTGGATGTCTCGCTAATGATGAGCGCGATGTCCTTGCTCAAGAAATCCTTGTTAGAATCTCCAAAGCCTTCGATGCTGTACTGCACATCACCTGCATAGTGCTTAATCTCAAAAGTCTTACCGCGCTTCGAGAAATGCTGGTGTGACCCGTGGATACCGGACACCTTCTCCAGAAAATTGGCGTCAACACTGTCTCCTTGACGAGAGTGCATCGTTTTTATGGTGTCGTCCAGAATAAGAAAAATACCTGGTGTCGGACGACGAGCTTCGATCAAATCACACACGACTTTGTTGTTAAAGAACGGAATCGGTGCCCATTCAATGCCCTCGCGAGCATACTCTTCTTGCTCACTCTTCAGCGTGAGCTCAATAAAAATCTGCTGCAGCTTTTCATTGACGTAATTGATGCAGAATTGCTCGAATCCATTCTTGTCGAAGATTTCAAAACCATAGATGTCAAGGATACCAATCTTGGTCATGTCGTCAATTTCAAGAAGCTCGCCGCTTTTCTCGGCTTTCTTCTCAATATCCAGCGCATGGTTCACGCGCTCAACTAGAAAGTCAAACAGTCGATCGTACACGGCCTTCGCAATCGAGTCGCGCTGTGCTTTAGCTTGACTCATGTTCTGTGGCACCTCGTACGACTCAATTTTTCCTCCAGGTGCCATCGTCTGCAGCATTTTATAGCACAGAGCATGTTCTAGACTCGCTGCGTCTAACCCCAGCAGTTCGCACGCAATCCGCAAGCTTTCACGGTCATGGACGAAAGAGCCCTCTGCATCGCCCACTGTCTCGGGCTGGAAGTTCACATTACCAATGTGCAGCACTGCTGCCAACGTCTGGACGACCAGTTCAATTTGCTTGCGTTTGATACCAACGTGTTGCATTGCCGCCATCGTCTCTTCAAACTCCTGCGCGTCATTCACATCGTCGACATCGTAGCACCCACTCGCTTCCAGATACTGATAGCTCTCAGGTCCGCCCTGATCCAAGTGCAGCTTCTGCTTTGCAGCAGGCGATAGTCCAGCCACCATCTGATAGAAAATGTGGAAGTTTCGCTCTCCTTTGCCTGGCTTCACAACACGTGACTTTTCCAGCAAATAGTTCGTCACTTTCCCCCCTTGCGGTCTCCCGGCCGAGTCAAACAGCAGCTCAAAGTACTTGCCAAAGCGACTGGAGTTATTGTTCCGCAGCGTCTTGGCATTCCCAAACGCTTCTAGCAACGGATTGCTCTCGAGAAACGTGCGCTTGACTTTGTCCACACCTGCCCCGCTGCCACTGACTCCTGCCACGTAGTTCTGAATCTGCTTGGAAGCCTCCGTCTTGCCAGCCCCGCTCTCTCCACTGATAATGACGCACTGATTGTCCTCTTCACTGAGCATCGTGCGATACGTTTCTTCGGCCGTAGCAAACACGTGCGGCGCCACGTCAATGCGCGCCTTGTGCATGTACGCGCGCATGCTCTCTTCTCCATAGATGTCCAGCCACTTGTACGGATTCACGACCACGAGGACGTGGCCAATGTACGAGTAAATGACGTCCGCGGCGTGGCGCATCTTGAGGTTCTCTAGGATGGACGTCTCGCTCACGGACGATAGAAGCACCAAGTCATCGACGCCGACAATGACACGGTCGGTGCTCAGGAGTGTCGCTTGTCTGGAGGCAGCTGTCTTGCGTCGCCCCATGAGCAGAAGAAGGAGGAGGAGATGCTTTGGGTTGTTTTACTATTGCTGGAAGTGCGAATTGGTTGCAACTGGACGTTTGGTGGAGTCGCCCTTTTGAAATTGTTCAATTGCGCAAGTCACAGGGAGTTTGGTTGTGAGCGGCGATGATACGATGCGGGAGGAGCCTAGATTAGGGTGACGAGAGGTTGGATGTGGTGATAAGGGAGAACTCTAGTTCTTGCGAAATAGCGTGATTCATGCGGGGTTGGAAGTGAGGCCTGTACGACGATATGATGACGGATATGGTAGAATTATATCCGTGATGTGATTATGATACTTTCAATCAGGGCTCCGACCTGGACCGGTTTTATTGGATCGACCCGGTGTTTGACCCGGCTGGTCCGGGTCCTGGGTCGAGGTCTGACCCGGACCAATGACCCTGGTTCGGAGCCCTACTTTCAATATATAGACAGTTGATATGTTCATACCCCCTCTCCTAAAATTCGCTGTCTTTGCCAAACCTGATCTTCATACCATTTTGCTAAACCTGCTATTCATCCCCTTTTGTTAAAACCTGCTATTCGAGCCTTTGTTTTACTAAACCTGCTATTACAATCTACATGCTTTCGATATTTAGGGATTTTCTGTATTAATATACCACACCTTATCTTCACACCAATAATCTAACAAAGTCGCTTGTCGCTCGAATGGCGTGCACCTAACGGGGCTATGTGACATGTTACTCCGTAGTTGGAGTCATTATACAAGAAGAACGGATTCACGAGTGTACGATTGGTTGTACATGTGATATTGTAAAAGGTAGTCATGAGGAGGTGAGAGAATGTCATTATCTAGGCCGTCACCCTGCAGCCTACTAAATACCAGTACATAAATTAACAATTCTACTCCAAATAAATGCTCCTAACCCATTACTATACAAAAATCATTTACCACAACTATTTGGCTGCTCTCCTTATGGCTCGTGTGACGTACGTCCGGTTCTCCTCCACACCACCCACCGACAATATATGCTGCTTCTATCGTCTTGACTATACCGTTGGTAAAATATTGTCTTATAGCCACGTTCTGGAGGCATAAAAAGGATGAACAGCTATTGCTGCACTTATTTCGTCGAGTCGTCAACGTGGTTCGCTCGGAAAAGTCTCGCAATATGTAGCGCAAAACAAGGCACGACCAAGATCAAAGTTGACCACGTATATGATGATGAGAGAAAGTAGGAGATGTGCGAAGGTATTTATGCACACTTCTTGCGTGACATTTCGATGTTTGCGCACTTCAGTTGTGGACGAAAGCGTACAATATTTAGAATTCAGGCGAATTCGTAAGTTTTTGGGATTGTAAACTGTAACGGGGTGAGCCTGCTGCATTTAAATAGCACTCAATACTTGTTAATTAGAAATTTTATCATGAAGATTGAAAATGTTCGTGAATATTACCATAAGGGGTAATATTCAGAAGCACTCACCTATATGGGTGATATGGGCCATCATTTCAGTCAGCTTTAGCGGTCCAATCAGTGATGGACGCGCGCAATGAGTAGTGAGCAAGAGTTCAGCATACATTTTGGTAGATATATACAATCAAGTTAGGACTAAAACATAGGATAATGACTAGGACTTAATTATATTTAGGGTGATGTTATCCACACGCCCACTTTTTGCTATCCCCACCCCCCCTAACACCCCACAACCTGGTGTTCCATAAAGTATTCATCGGTGATTGACTGGGGTTGGCTAAGGGGGTGTGCGGATAGCAAAACGTGGGTGTGTAGATAACTAGGACGTATATTTAATACAGTTTTATTTTCTACTCCTATTGACCGCGTCGTTCAATAGCTAGCCTTCCTCTGCACGTACGGTGTACGTAAAATGACGTGCGGCACTAACTTACACTGTGTCAGTGTAGTGTGTCAGTACGAGTCACCAGTGCCCCATCACATACACGGTATGCTAATGGTCATTAATCTGTTGCATACTTTAAATTCAATTTCAAATGTCCTGCCGACTGCGTAGCAGTATATAAGTGCTGCAACGGAACCAGACTGAACAGTTTTTTGTTGATCGCCTTAAAATTTTATACGACCAGAGAATAGATACTTCTAAATCAATCAGTTAATATGTCTATAATGTATGTGGTGGATATTTAGCCCATGATTTATTATGTACCATGATTTAGCTGTTTCTGTCACTTGCGTGTTTATTGTATAGGGTAAAACTACGATGCATGTAAGTACAACTAGACTAAAAATGCAATCGGCTTATAACGACTTGGGTCTTGTATGTTTTATATCATTCACCCCGGCTAAACATCAAACATATTTGAACATAATATTATTGCTTATCTCATTTAACTCAGAAAATCGCACTCGCAAGCCTCAGGCTTATTCATTTGACTGCAAAGGACCAGTAGACAAGCGTTTGTAGCAATAATGACGGTATATAAGATACTTCGTGTTGGGCCAACAATTGCAGCAATCCTTCGATCAATAAATCGAAACGTCCGTACCGTGCCATGCAATACTTCCTTTGACGCACAAGAAAACATCACGCTTTCTCGAGTCAAACCTCGACGTCCACTTCCATCAAAGGTGGACAAAAGACACGGGGTCCCTATGCTTCGCCGATACATCATGCCAGTCTATATTTGGTGCCTGTAGTCCATCGTAGCAGCTCCTGAAATTCTTATTTATATATTATTTTTACTCCGGATCGATATAGACGACAAATACTTGGGCATGAAAGAGGATAACCCGAGGATTTACGATCCATTGCCGCAGGTTTATCTTTGCATGATATGGTTAATGTCTTTATTGTATACAAAGAGCTTCCACGCATGAGGTATACGTACACCCTTGCCGAACCGTATGAAAACGCAAAGAAGAGTGCTCCGCTGGCTGCTAATCGCGCAGTGGCGATTACACTTTCAACTTCCACAAAGGTTTCAGGGTTTGCCCGAGTAGAACTCAATATTGGTGCCCTACGCAAGGTTGTATGGATGCAAGCGCCGTTAGTAATACCAATTTATAATAGGCATGAAATTACGACAAGGTTGTCGCGTCAATGATAGTAGACCAACCGCGGAATGTCGACAACGACGAATAAATGAATAAACATATCTTTCTTTTTCATTCTTTGTTTGTTCTAGATACCACTATCACTTGTTTGTTATTGGCAACATCGCGACGTTCCCGCACCGCAACTTATTTTTAATATCAAGCTATTTCACGTCATATCTTTACTCTTTACTACATATTCTACATCTCGGTCCCTTCGCGTGACAGCACTCCAAGCATGGCTCACTAGCACGCGTCATCACCATTTAACGCATATCATTCGCCAAGACGCAGTCCTTGTTCTTGTTCATCTGTTCTTCCTTCATTTTGTACAATTCACTCGTGTGAACTTCGTTCTCATGCTTGTCTTGAAATAAGAAGAGATGTCACTTACATTACCCGCTGTTCACAGTCCTTGTTCTTGTATAAAAGTTTTTCCTACCGTTTGTACCATTTTATTTTGAGAGCAAAGGCTTCATCGTCTTCTTGTAGGTAAACGATGTGTTACGCGCATAGACAAAGGTGAAAAAATCAGGACGAGGTGGTTCTCGGGGGTGCGCATAACTGTCCTCAGAACTAATTGTATGAGAGGAAGTGGAATTGTGTCCCCTTTTGACGTCAAGTCACGAGAAATGTGCTCTAATTTGAAAACGCCCGCTGATTACAAACGTTGGCATTATAGCATTACAGTGCCTACATGAACCATGGATAACCCCTTAGTAAATATCATCAATTAAAAATTGTGTGCCGGGCTCTGGAGCTAGCCTTTGCAGTAAATGATTTAGCTAAGGAACTAAATCAAGTATATATATATACCACCTTACGTTTAGGGTGGGTAGCGGCTAGGGAAAATGTTGTGCGTCGTGTATCAAAAAATTAAAATGCAGATATATCTTTGTGTGTTAAAGGTTATCAGATTAATGTTGTTGATGTTCATAAGCGAAGAATATTAGAAGAGATAGACAGAGGATGATTCTTCTTGATCAAGCCGCCAATCTCCAAGTGCAACCAACGACATGCAATCTTTTTCTTGATAAATAGATATTAAATTGGGTGGGCTTCTGTGCTAACGGGAGGATAACATTACCATAGCCTCTTAAGATTTGAGTCAATCAAGTGCCATAGATGCAAAATACTTCGCACATGTAGTTTTCGCCGGAGACGCATGGTTTCGCTGCCCCTAAGTGTCGAACATTTGTTTTTTAGCCCTCTGTCTGCTCTTGGTCACTTTAAGACACTTACTTGTGGGCATTGGTTCGTAATTGACTAGCACTTTCGGTGAGGTCGTACTTAGTGATCTAGTCATAGAGCTGCACTAATGCATCTCTACGAATGAGGAGGGGATATGCTATATTGCACTTATTACGACGTGCAAGGTACACATAGAGTTTGTAGATTCACACAGACGCAAACATACGACACACGAAATATGATTTGACAAGTTTGGTATTCACTTTGCGACCGGCCACTAATAGCTTCAACCTTCAGTCTTGCAATAATCACAATATGTGATCGGATTGGCAACGTCATTAGGTATTTTAATTTGGAAGGGAGTTGACACCTTCACACCCCTTTTCCTATAATTCACACCCTTCACTAAACCCAATATTCACACCCTTCCTGCCTCGATATATACACTCCTCCCTCCAGTCCAGATAATTACACCAGATTAAGTATTTACTTACTTTGTACAAACAACAATTTTGAAAGTTCGCATATTTATATGGAATTGTTAAATGCACACCACCAAAATTACAAATGGACGCCTTATGAACAATATCAATCGATGTTGTTAAATGCACGCCCTTTAATCATAACTTTTCGCTCGTCCACGCTTGCGTATCAGGCGACAGTCTTTTCATCAACTACACAGGACGATGTACATTGCAAGTGCTGATAGATGAATTTAGGGATGCTAATAACTTGCTGGTGAGGTCTTTTTGTAATCTTGTTCAGCCGCGAACGATTAAGCTGACGATTGTTGGTTGTCTGAAAGTCGGCAAGTCGACGTTGCATGACAGGATTGTGCGCAACGATCGCGTTCTTACTTATCCTGTTACGTGATGTGTGCTGACTTGGCTTTGGCGCACTACCTGCTAACGTGAGTTGTCATCCTCTTTCAGGCCTGGAGGAACACGTGATTTGGTAGAAGCACCATGGAAATTCCACGGACGCCCTAACGAGCACGTGGGTACAGCTGGTACTCGGCAGTAAAGTAAAGCGTGAGAACATGTCAGTGTGTGATGCTTTCCGTTTGAGATATGAGCGAGACTAAGATGATTCACATGGACCTGACAATTGCACAGCGTTTGATTAAAGAGGGACGTGCGTTGGTGCCGGCAGCCAACAAGAGCTACCTTTCAGGTACAGGCGGCAATTTCTAGCTGCATCGCATCCAGAATGAGTTGCAGGTATCGCTTGCACAAGTGCGCAGTTCCTGTGGTGCCCATCTCCGCGCTTTAGGAAGTAGCATAAATAAATTAGGGCTAAAAGGTTTACGTGTAAAAGAGATGGAAACTTTGCGTGGAGGTACGAAGATTCATGTATGTGTCATCAGTCTGTTCTTGTGGGTTGAGCATACACTTCGTTAAATCAAGACTACCTTGTGATCTGCTCCGCAACCTCTTCATTTCCTTACTCTCTTGACAGTAAATCTGAGCTGCGTTCGGTCACGCTAGCTAATAATAGGCGTTCATTGAACAAGGCGTCCATAATTTCTTGAATCTACTGGCTACAAATATGAGCCTACGGTCGGTTACGCCGGCCAAAAAAGACGTGCATTTAACAATTCCATATTTATGTACCTTCGCATGGATTCATACACTTTTTTATTAAGCTCTTACGCTGGCCAAGTGAGAAATGACCCACCGTAAGTGAATTGTCTTAAATGCGGCCGTTACAAGGTGATGCAAAATCGTTTCAAAGCTCAGTTTGTGTGGCCTAATACAAATAGGGGAATGTTCTATAAGGTGACACGGTTTGAAATTTTGACCAGAGTGTGACACGGTTTGTTTAAAACACTTGTGCAAAAATCGGTACAGTGTAAAATATACGCAGTTTACCTAATTGAAATCGGAGTTCATCTTAATTTTATGCTTTTTCGTAGTTTACGTTTACTGGTCCCCTTGACCAGCAGTCAAGATGAAGCCAAGACGCCGTCGTACCGTTACGTGACAGGATACGGCATTGCGCGCATTTTAGCCTATAGCTATAGCGGCAGCGATGCGTCGCTCTTGTACAACCACGTAATCTCTCCATTGGTTCAGTGGCTCGTGAACCACGTGCGCTCACCACGACTGGCATCTAACTCCATTACAATTGGAGCGCTGTGGCTCATGGTTTCGTCGTACTTGATTATGCTCTGGTGAAGTTATATTAGAGATATCGTCACTTCTTTTATGGATATATAGTTGACTATATGTATGTATGACTATTTTTCTGATGGTTGGAATACAGGTATGCACTAAATATGGAAGAAGAGTCACCGCAATGGGTGTACGCCACCACGGGTTTATCACTGCTTTTGTACCAGATTTTAGACGTTGCAGACGGAAAAAAGCTCGGAAAACTGGCAACTCGTCGCGGCTTGGCCCATTGTTCGATTACGGTTGTGATGCACTGACTGTGGTTATTAGTGCGTGTACGTTTGCGTCCACGATAAGGCTCAAAGCGACGTATTGGGTATTTAGTGTCTTGTTGTAAGGTGTGGAGGCAGCGCGTTTTAATGATGCTGTTTCTACTTGTGGTGTGCTTGTTGTTGTTGTTGTTGTTGTCGTTGTTGTTGTCGTTGTTGGCGGTGGTTGAGCTAGTCTCTGCTGATTTTTCTTGCACCAGCCATGGTGTTCTTCATGGTGAGAAGATTACTATACCGTTACACTGGCGCTTACGGTGATCAATGGACCCAACTAAGGCTTGCTGATTATGTAGTCTATCTACGTAGCCACGTCGATCGTTGGATCGACGGCGGGGACGCAACCAAATATCCTCTTTCTGCAGCTAGATAACAATCACATTTTCGTCTTGTTCACGGTCACCTGTGCAACCGTGCAGTACTTTTTCAGCGGTACGTTGATTGTATTTCGTGAAATCGCGACTAAGATTACACTGTATAGATCAAAGGGAGACCTAGAATACACTAACATTTTTGCCTGAATACACTAACATTTTCGGCTTTTTTTTTGCTTTGCCCATCCCAAACTGTGCCGGCTATCCATTAGGCCTAATAATTGTATTGCCAGCAGAGGTTAAGTGACGGGCCATGGTTATCGACCGTTCCTCCATCAATAACCCCTCAGCATTCTCACTATGATGTTGATCCCTTTCACTTTCCTCTCTGTCATGGCAGCTTCTAATGTTGTTCATGATGCTATTCCTGCTGTTCCGTCGTGGAGCTACGATGAAGTTCTACCAGCAAGGCCCTTCGGTAGTCAGAAGGAAGCTGTTGACACCACCAAGAAGTACGCCATTTGCCAAGGCTTCACCATTCGAATCCTATGCAGCAATTTGCGTGGGACTATGCGCGTTTCTCTCTGATGTACCGAGAGAAATATGGGGCTTCTAGATACAGGCAATATCAGGACCGTCCCATTACCTTGCAAGACCGTAACACTACAAAGGTTGCGGTTGCTTCGGTCCATAAGTCTGGCTTGAAATGCACGCACCCGACGAAAGTGTAAGTAGACGTTTTCATTGCACACACGCGGTCATGGCCACCATCCTAGTTATACCAAGACCATGTTACCGGTGGAGCAGTGCACAACGCGGAAAGAGCAATATTGATAAAAAAGCCGTCCAGGTGCATTTGGCTGAAGCTGCTTTACGGGGGCGCACGAATGTGCAAGCTTGACGCTTTCAAGTTAAATGTGAGCAAGTAAGGCCCCTTTTGCTTGTTTGCATGGAATTCTCGCCAAAAGCGGGGCTAGGATATACGATTAGCTTCAGCCTTATGGATAATGCTGTCTCTAACGGGGCACACCTTAGTCAACTAACTGAATAAACCTTGCACTGCTGACAGTGCAAGGGTGTGTGCGTCCGACTACCTCACGTACACGTACGTGCAGAAAAGATTGCTATACGGAGTAAGAGTACTCAGTAAAGGTAAAAAGTAGAACTGTATTTAGTATATTTAATCCTTGTAATAAATCTCTATTTGACTTCATTTAACTATGTCTAAATACAAACATGTATTGTAACTATCTGCGTACCACTCATTGCGTGCTTCTGTCGTGGCTGGACCTTATTGGTTGATATGTCGATCCTATATCAACCAATGAGCAGTGTGTTACATCTGCGGGGCAATATTATCTATTAGGATAATATTGTGAGAGACTATTGTGTTTTTCCTAACGCAATATTTGTATTTGATATTTACCTTTTGTAAATTATCATGTAACGGGGGCACCCCGCTACATCACCCCCCTTAACCATCAGTCACATTAGTTACTGATTGATGATTGAATCACTCTTTTGAATGGCTCTGGGATAGGGAAGCCCTTGTTGGCCAATCCATCCATTCTTCATTCTCATCGCATGGTAAACAAGTCCATGCGGTGTGCAGCCAAAGCTGCCGAGAACGCATCCATGAGACTCCGCTCCGCTGCCGCAGGAGAGACAGGAACACCCGAAGCAGCTGACGTAAGTTCGTCTGCTGCTTCCGCGACTCAGCCGCAACATTCGCTGCTGCAGGCACACGCGGTGATGCACCGCGTGACATCGGAGATTATGAGCTTGAGCTCATATACTCTGGCGAGTATGACGGTGAGACCGACTCGAAGGAGGCAAAAGCCAAGGATGAGCCAGAGTTGGCTAAACCGGAGCCTACTGAGTCGTCTTCCCGAAGCGCTTGAAGCCTCGCAGATCGTTGTGACATCTTCGAATCGTCCGACGAGTCAGACCCTCCGTCTCCTAGACGAAGTCGTTCGGCTGAGAGCGAGAAAGGCCATGACTTTGGCCACCGGAACGATCTTGACGGTGATGCAATCATGCATCAGAGTCCGGGTGATCGGGATGATACTGGTGTCGGTACTTCTATTGACACCAGACAAGAGACTGTTGATCGCAACATCTTGCGTGTTGCTCCTGAGAAGAATCCGTGGCCACCTCCTCAGAGGGTGTTGGCTCGACTGTCTGACACGAAGAGTGATCGTTATCGAATAATATTGTTCGATTCATCAAAGATTCATAAGCTTGATCCTAGTGCAAGTAACTTTCGCACTGAACATGATTCCTTCATCGATGCGTTCTTCAAGCATCGATGGTACAGTGGGAATCACAAGCGTGATGGTCCCTCTTTGATTCAGTCATGGAACGCTTTCATCCACAACTTTGGTGAGATTGGGCGTGATGTCTGGCTAGACAAGCTATTGCTAGCTCGAAATCGTTTTGAGAAACGGACCTCAACCGGTGCACGTTTCAAACTGCATCGGTTGTCAAGAGAGGCCGGGCTACCATGTCTATCTTGGGGTGATGCGTGCCAAAGCTGTGTGAATAATCTGGCATGAGCTCCAAAGGAAGCTTACTCGATGAATGACCCCTGGTGGAGGGTACGTGCCACTCAAGAGATGTACGAGGGAATAGATATTTTGCAATCCCTCTACAAGCGCGCTGGGCGTTCGTTTTCCGATGGGCCTTCTTCGGCATCGGATGCGCCTTGTCGTACTGCTCGACAAGGCCCAAACTATCAACCAGCAGTTGAGAGCGAGGCTCCCAACTATCTGCCGAGGGTGGATACGCGCGCATCAATCAATGGATGAGGCGGAGGAGGAAACACGTTCTCAGACGGGTTTGCAGTCAATCTGATTCTGTGAGCCAGCTCGAGCGCGTAACGTGTGAGTTGCGCGAGAACATCGAGAACGAGAAGAGCAGATGTTTGGGTCTGGTCGACAATGTGACGCGTCTCTCCTCGGAACGGGAGAGAGATCGATCTGATTTTGCGTTTGCTCAGCTTGAGAACGAGCGGACTCAGCGTTATCTTCGCGACGAGCTAGTGCGAGCTCGTCAGGATATCTCGCGGCTTCGCGGGGAGTATCCGAACTTCAGACTCGGGCTGATAGTCAGCACCGTGAGCACAAGTATCTCTTGGAGATGCTTGAGCGCAAGAGATTTTTTCACCGGAAGAAGTCCCGTACTGGTGATAAGGTCTAAGGCGACCGACGTAGAACGTAGGATGCGTGCGCATCTTATGTGGCAGTTCAATCGTGTATGCGTTGCCTAAGCGGCGCAGCACACGAAATGGACCGATGAACTTGGGTAGTCACTATGTGTCGAGGTAAGTTTCCCATTCTTGTCTGTGTATTTCTTTTATCGGTCCACTGCTTCAGCAATGGAATCTTGCACGAAACGGGCAACCATTTCGCGAGCCAGTATGAATTCATATGCTGACTCGCTGTCTTTGGTTGTAGTGCGCTTGGAGCGCATTGTGGCAGGATCAGTGACCTGGGTAGTAAAAGCATCCTCGCTCTTACTTTCCTCTTATTCACCGAAGTCGATGTGATCGACATCGGCGTCATACGTAGTGACCTCGTGGTCAGTACGTGATGAGTGAGAGCCGACTTGGCGTTCGCTCGAATGATTGCCTCCCCCCCTCAAACTAGAGTTACACTCTAAGATGGTGGGTAGGCGTAGATGGCGCAAGCCATTCACGAAGAACGGTGTATGCGTCGTCGATGCATGCACCGAGTTGTTGATGGCGAATTCCACCATTGGCAAGAATTCGCTCCAATTTGTAAACGAATGGACATAACCCCGGAGGATTTCCTCAAGAACGCGGTTTGCACGTTCTGTCTGACCATCTGTTTCAGGGTGGTCGGCGTCGACATCTGAAGGCGCGTTCCGAGTGTTTTGAACACAGAATTTCCGCAGTGACTCGTGGGTCTCGATCAGAGACGGGTTCACGAGGCAACCCATGGAGACGAAAGATCGTGTCAATAAAGACACGAGCACATGCCAATTCATTGATAGATTCAGGTACAGCGACCAGGTGTACCATTTTACTGAATCTATCAACGAACACAAGAATACGTGTGTTCTTGTGTGGGTCTGCGGGGAATTCAAAGACAAAGTCCATTGAGAATGATTTCCAGCATTCATCAGGAATGGGCAAGGGTTGCAACGGCGCACGAACCTGCCTTCACTCGTTGACATACTGTGCACGCGCGGACGTACGTTCGCACGAACTAGTACTGGCGGGGCCAGTAAAAGTCGCGACTAACTGTGAGATATGTCTTCTCTCGACCACGATGTCCACCAGTAGGTGCATCGTGGTACTCATACATGATGCGCAGTCGCAGGTTACCAAGGTCCCGTACGACGACACGAGGCGTGTCGCCGGCAACGGCTGTATACTTCAGTAAGCCATTGTGAACTGTATATCTATCCGTGGAGGATCGATATACTGGGGGCAACCTTTTAAGGGATTGAAGGGATGGTTGCGAGAGATGTTCCATCAAACACACCATCGCTGGATCGTACGCCTTGCGTATGCCTTCTAGTAAGATTGACGACGGGACAATCGACGTCAACACCGCGACAGTGGTCGGACTAGTGTCGGGTTGCGCAGCCGGTTCGAAATCGGGCCGGCGCGAAAGAGCATCAGCGACGACATTCAGTCGTCCTGGTTTATTCTACGGAGAAGTTATACTCCGCAAAGAACGACAGCCACCTCGCCATTCGTTGCGAGAGGTGTGGACTGTTAACGGCTGTGCGTAAGGACGCATGGTCCGTGTATACGATGAAGGGTCTATCACCTAGTAGGTAGACCCTGAATTTTGCCAAAGCATACTTCATGGCAAGGAGTTCCTTTTCATGGACTGGGTAGTTACGTTCAGCCGGTTTCAGCTGACGTGACTGATAGCAGACGACACGCTCAGCACCGTCTGTGTCATACTGCGATAGTGCACATCCGATGGCAAAATCACTTGCATCGCAGACCACATGAAATGGTCTGTCTTGGTCTGCAATCGCCAAAACTGGCGAGCGTATCAAGATTTGCTTGATACCTTGAAAGAGCGCTGGTAATCAGCACTCCATGCCCACTTCTCGTTCTTTTTCAATAAACGAGAGAGATGAACAGTCATCTCGGCGTAATTGTGCGAGTATTTGTGCAAATACGCCGCTGGGCCAAGGAACTTTCGAAGTCCTTTTATGTCGGTAGGCACCGGCCAGTTAGTGATCGCCTTGATCTTTCCGGATTGGGCCGGACGCCGTGCTTACCCACGATGCATCCAAGAAGTGGTATTTCGCTTGTAGCAAACATACACTTCTTGAGGTTGGCATACAACTTATGCTCACGCATCAGTGTAAAAACTTTCCGGACGTGGAGTCGGTGGGACTTCCAAATCCGTCTGTCCATCCATAGCCCGGCTATGGACAAACACGTCATCGAAATAGCTGAGTGCGAATTCTCTCACATATATCAACAGGTTTGTAACACATCTGTTGAACGTAGCAGGCGCATTACTCAGACCTTGTGGCATTACTAACCACTCCCAAAGCATACCGCTTGGGGTGCTCACTGCTGTATAAGGAATGTCCTTTTCGCGCATAAGGATCTGATAGAACCCGTCCATCAGATCCATCGATGAAAAGATGGTACTCCTTGACATACCATCTATAATGACATCCTTCCTCGGTATCG